>QEOY01002937.1:5253-47173 GCA_003123805.1 Juglans sigillata
TTTTGTTTTTGAACTATGCAAAAGGAGTGAATAAGAAATCTAAATTTTTTTTGCATGAAGTGAAGATGCTCTGAATTTGTTTTTGATTATGTGAAAATGATATGAATCTATCCAACCCTCTGTTTTGATATGATGTGTCATTTGAAAAGCCTTTGGCATGATTTTCTGATTCTATTTTTGATTTGTTTCGTTAAGGTTCTGCCACAGGTATAATAGTGGTATACGACCATGTCACGAGTTTAATAATGGTATACGACCCTACCATGAGTTTAATAGTGGTATACGGCCCTGCCACAAGTATAATAGTGGTATGGCCCTACCAAAGGTATAAGATACGGCCCTGCCGCGGGTATCATGGTGGTATACAACCCTACCACAGAGGGTTAAACATGGCTTCTGTACTGATGTGATGCCCTGATATGATATGAAGATGATGTCTTAGATTATGATATGCAAAGGACTTTTGAACAAGGATATTTCTGAAAGTTTCGGTCTAATATTTTGATGACATGTATTGATTTTGCATTCTGAAAGTAAATGCTTTGCACTGCATTCTGAACTCTTTAAATTCTTATGTTTAAATACTAATATATTCTCCGCTTATTGAGTTGTTGATAACTTACCCTTTATCTCTACAATATTTTTCAGATGTTTTGGATGCTTCATTTGAGGATCAGGAACATGGAGCATGGGTGAGATGATTTAAGTATGGTGGGAAAATTTTATTCAGTAGATTTATTTTGTTTTGTTGACTTGGATTATTGGGGTGTTTTGAGACATTTTGGTATCTTAGATTGATTACACTGAAGTAGTTGACGTGAAACAATGAGTATATGTTGTATAGAAGATTTTGGAGTATGTATACTATATGGTTGGAAGATGATTTTAGGTGACAGGAGCTAACTCTCTGGACCTCTGGGACTAGAGTGTTACAAAACCTATTTTACTAATGAAAATTCATAACCTGAACTATACATTTAGCATGCACAAATCCATCCCAACATACAAATAATTTCACTATTTCCCTCAACTTAGCTCATCTTCCTCGTATTTGCTTAACCATTTATGACATGCTCACTACTGTAATATTTATCAGTGTTTTCATTTCCATTTACTTCAAGCTGAACTGACCGGAATTTGTCATACAAGAATAGTAATCGGCATGGCTTAGGTGGATGTTCCATAACGGCTGAAATTTTGGTTATTTCAACGTGTTTTAGCACATTCCAATTCCAATATTCCTGCTGAAATTAACATTATGATCCGAAGCATTGATGAAGAAAAGTCTATAAAACAAAGAGAGATGGGGGGAAGGGGAAGAAGTACTCTTCTACAAAATCTCTAGAATCAAGATTAACAAAACAGAAGGCATCCAAAATTAAAAACAAAGAACAGTGATGAAGACTTGGTTTATATATTTTGAAGAGAAATTCTTATAGCTCATGAAGAACTATATTACAAGACAAAAAGATATCATAGAAAGATAGAGAGGGCTCAAACCCATTGAAATATGAAGTTTTAGGAACTAATTCCATGTAAACAAACAAGAATTACAAACAAAAAGCATAACCATTAAAAAGTGAAATCCTATTGGGAAGAAATAATCAAAGATTAAAGAAGTATTCCTAGCTTCTACAATCTAAAAACGACGACAAATTCACACCCAACTTCCTCTGATGCTAAAAACATGGTCACCTACAGAAAAGCACAATCACTTCTCTCTCTCTCTCTCTCTCTCTCAACTGTCTCTTAAAAAAGAATTTTCTCTCTCTCTCTTAGATTTATGGAGCAATGGAAAACTCTCTCTCCTAACTTTCTTTCTTTTGCTGAATAAACTCTCTTTCTAGATCAAGTACTCCTATTGTCGTGCATATAAAAATATTCATTACTCTCTCTTAACTTTCTCAAGCAATGTGTAGTTTGTACTAAACAATAAAAAACCTTCTATACAAATGAAAAACCCACTGAGAATCTGTCAGTCTCTTGGCCTTTTACAATGCTTCATTTTCAATAACTTTTCACCTTTTATTATATTTTTACTGTTTATATTGATATTTTTAAGATTTAGAATATAATTTATATATATAATTTATTTTTTGTAAAGACTATCTTGAAACGTTACACCAAAATCAACTGATATTGAAATATTCTATTTCAGTACCTTAATCAGAATGATCGCTTGAATGGAATTCAAAACTTTAATACTTGGCCCAACCTCCTCCAATTTACTTAACTAATCATCACATACACGTCAAGCAAAAAAAAAAAAAAAAAGAATTACACTTTCAAGCCAATTGACTCACTCTCGACATGTCCCACAACCAACACTCACAAACTAGCTTATTAATCAATTCAAACAGCCCAAAACAGCCACTACTCAACCTCTAACAACCACACTCAATCACTCATCCTGAACGACAAATGTATGAGTTCAATCACATCTACATCAACCAAAAACTTCCAAACCTAACATATCAAGTCATCACAGCCCCCAAATCGATATATCGAACTCCCAAACAACCCAAACAGTAACATAACAACCCAAACTCCATGTATCAACTCAAACAACCAACATGTCAACCACAAGAATCGATACAACTCACAAAATGTCCAACACAACCAGCCCAACACACATCATCCCATCAATAGCCATAAAACAACCCCAGGTAGCTATATAACTCAACCCATAATCATGTAACTAATACCAACAACCAACATATTCAGATCCATTTCCAACACAAAATGCCACACACATTAGTTTTCAATTCAATCATGTGACTAGTGGTAGCACCATCCAACAAGTCATACAATCACATAAGTGACAGTTAAGAGGCTAAAACTCGTGTGTACCTTACCTAGTCCCAAAGTGGTGATAGATTGGTTTCATGAGTAAACAATGCTACCTAGGATTAGATTAGTATCCTATGATAAGTAATCAACAACCTAATTAGAAATTAAACTTCAAAATTTGGGGAAATAAATGCACGGTAGAACGAGAACTAAGGATGTGATAGAAACTCACTGAGAGAAAATTGTGTGTGGCAGATCTTAGGGTTGTCTGGGTGGTTTCCGACGAGATGGGAATGGGTACCTTGGACTCACGTGCATAGGCTCTTTCGGTGTTCAATGGTTCACTGTAGCTGTTGTGGTTTAATGGTACTTCGGCTTGGAGCAACAACGGGACGTGGAGGCTCTGGCAGCGGCTTGTTGTGGGAATGTTGGTGCAAGCTTATGATGCCGAGAATGATTTGTGTGCATGTGTGATGCAGGGATTGTTCATATGGTGATGCTTTGATTTGTTTATGAGGGTTTGTAGAGGTATAGGTGTTGTGGTTGTGTTGGTGGTGCACTAGTCGTGTGACACCAATCCCAAATTGCAAGGGGGAAATGAGAGAGAGAATATGTGGGGAGTGAGGCACGAAGATTAGATAGAGAGTTCGCTCTACACTCGCTTGTTAGTTGGCTCGAGTAAGGCTCAGGTAAAGAGTTAGCTTGACACTCGCTCAAGCGAATAACCCGATAGTTGATTTATTTTAAATTTTCCACTACATATGATGTTTTGTTGCTTGTACGGCCGCTAGAAAAACAAAAAAAAAAAAAAAGAGAGAGAAAAAAAAAAACTTGAGAGATAGAGAGTGTCTGAGAAAAAAGCATTGCATTGCTCCAAAGTGTACTCCCATTTTTTTAGAATAAGATTCTCTGTAGGTCCATGGACGTAGACACGTTGCTGAACCACGTAAATTTTGTGTTGTGTGTGATTGGTTTCTGTTTTACTTTATTTTTCTCTTACTATTTTCACAACTAGTATCAAGAGCCAATGTTTAGTTCTAAGGGAGAATGATGGCTAGATAAGAAGTGAAGGTGTCTGAAATCAAGAAATTTGACAGCACATGCTTTGTGTATTAGAGGATGCAAATTGTGGATTATCTTTATAGGAAGAGACTCCATCTTCCTCTGATAAGGAATAAGCAGGACATGATGGAAGATGCTGATTGGAACCTACTAGATCAATGGGTCCTTGGGGTTATTCGGCTGACCCTATCAAGATTAGTTGCACACAACATTATCAAGGAAATGATCACATCGGCTTCGTTTGGCATGTATGAAAATTCATCAGCAAATAACAAGGTACATCTAATGAATAAACTATTCAATCTGAAGATGTCAAAAGGTACGTCGATTGCCCAACATCTTAATGAATTTAATACTATCACAAATGAATTTTCATCAGTAAAAATTGAGTTTGATGATATGATTCGGGCTTTGATCTTATTGGTGTCATTGTCGAATAGTTTGGAGGCCATGAGAATGATGAGTAATTTTTCTAGAAAGATGAATTTGAAATATGATGATATCCTATATTTGATTCTTGATGAGGAGGTGCACACGAGAGACTCCTGTGAGACCTTGGGTTTTGGTTCCACACTAAATATTGATACTTGGGACATAAGACATGACAGAAACTCAAATAAGAGCATATCAAAATCGAGGAATAGGGGAAAGAGCAAGTTAAGCTCTAGGCAGCACAATACTTGCTGGAATTGTGGCAAGGTTGGATACTTTAAAAGGAAATACAGAAATTTGAAGAAAATAGAGAATGATGTTGCAAACGTGGTAACTAATGAAGTACATGATGCTCTACTTTTTGCAGTTCACAATCCCGTTGACGATTTGGTCTTGGATTCAGGATTTTTTTTTTCACACCACTTTAGACTGAGAAATCAAACAGAACTACGTTGTTGGTGACTTCAAAAAGGTGTACCTAACTAACAGAGAAGCACTGGATGTAGTGGGTGTGGGAGATGTGGATATTGTATCCCAAATAGGGATGTGTGGACTTTGCAGAAATTCAGACATATTCTCGAGTTAAAGGAAAACCTGATCTCGATAGCTTGATAATGATGGTCATTCGATAGTTTTCTCAATTGTCATATGGAAGGTTACAAAAGGAGCAATGGTGTTGGCTCGTGGTCGGAAGATTGTAACTTTTTACATGACATCGAGATCAAGCGAGACGATTGCTATAGCTGAAATGGAGAGTACTATAGAGTTGTGGCATTACATACTTGGGTACATGAGTTATAAAGGCATGAAGGAACTACTATAGAAGGGAAAGCTACCAGAGTTGAAGTCAGTTGATATGAACATGTGTGAGAGCGACATTATGGGGAAGCAGAAAAATGTCAATTTCTTCAGGAGCGAAATAGCACTGTGATCATGAAAGATGGAACTTGTACACACGGATCTGTGTCTATGGGGAACTTCCAAGATCTTATCTCTTGGAGGTTCTCAGTATTACCTCACTTTCATTGACGACTACAACAGAAATGTATGAGTCTATTTCTTGAACCTGAGAGCTGATTTGTTTGAAATATTCAAGAAATGGAAAGCCTTGGTTGAGACATAAATAGACCTGAATCTAAAATGCTTGAGGTCTAACAATGGGGTAGAATACATTGATGGAGGTTTCAAGGAGTAATGTGCAACGTATGGTATCAGAATGGAGAAGACCATTCGCGGGACCCCACAACATAATGATGTCGTTGATTGTATGAATAGGACCACCAATGAGCGTGTTAGGAGCATGAGGTTGTACGATGGGGTACCACCAACATTCTGGAAATATGCTGTTAGCACTACAGTTTATCTGATCAATTGAGTGCCTTCAGTTCTATTGTAGTATAGACTACTTGAGGAGGTTTGGAGCCGAAAAGAGGTGAAACTTTCTCATCTAAGAACCATTGGTTGTGTTTGCTATATTCACATTGACTCTGATGCTTGTAATAAGTTTGATGTCAAATCAAGAAAGTGTTACTTTATTGGCTATGAGGATGACTCATTTGGCTATCACTTCTGGGATGATTAGAGTTAGAGAATCATGTGGAGCAGGAATGTGATCTTCATGTACAGGAAGTAAGAGCATAAAGTCGTGTACAAAGATAAGTCTAGTACAGTAACATATGCAGTATCTCATGAGTTTGAGTTTGTGAGCTTGGATGAGCTTCTTGAGATCACAGATCAAAGCAAAGGTGTGTGTGATGGGGAGAGTGGGTCTAGTGCACCCATTCCTATTGTTTTGCAATTAGATCCAAAGCATCGACACCTACAATTGATGTTCCCAACTCTTTCAGGACTATCAGACTACCGTAGCGGTTATCATCCACCCTGAGTTATATTTTGCTGACTGACGGTTGTGAGCCACAAAGGTATGAGGAAACCTTGCAAGATCAGAACTCGAGCAAGTAAGAGTTAGCCATGAAGGATGAGATTGATTCTCTGTTAGGGAATCAAACATGGGAGCTGACTGAACTTCCAACAAGGAAGAAAGTTTTGCACAAAAAGTGGGTATACCGATTGAAGAATGAGCAAGACAACAGCAAAATGTATAAGGCTAGACTTGTTGTGAAAGTTTTCAGCAGAAAAAAGGTATTGACTTATCTGAGATTTTCTCTCTAGTTGTGAAAATCACAACTATCAGGTTATTACTGGGAATAATGGCTAAAGAAGGGCTTGTATAGCCTAAAACAAGCTCACAGGTAGTGGTACAAGAAATTTGACAACTTCATGTGCAATTCAGTGTAGATCAGATGTCAGGCAAACCCTTATTGCTACGTACGTACTTTGACAACTCTTATATCATTTTATTGCTGTGTGTAGATGATATACTCATTGTAGCATCTAACTTTGAGGAATTCAACACTCGCTCTTCAGTTGGCTTGAGCGAGGCTTATGCAGAGAATTCACTCGATGCTTGCTTGATACTCGCTGGAGTGAATAATCCAATAATTGACGTCTTTTAAGGTTTCCACTGCATACATATAAATATGATGTTTTTTTACTTGTACAATCGCGAGAAAGACATAAAAACAGGGAGGACTGAAAAACCTTGAGAGAGAGAGAGAGAGAGAGAGAGAGAGAGAGAGAGAGAGAGAGATAGAAAAGCATTACATTGATCCAAAGTGTATTGTGAGACCCCAAAATTTAGTGTGCTTTATTTTATTTTATTCTCTTCTTTAAGGAATTGGACCCTTTTGGTTGTTGTAGACTTTTTAGTATTGTTGTAGGAGATGTGGGCCAGTTTTTTTTAAGCTTGTGAGTGACAAACCCCTCCCCCACTTGAAATGGTGCCATTTGAGGTTGTGGAAATTTTTGCCTTTCTTTCCCCTAAACGACGCTATTTCGGCTGTTGGGTGAAAAACCCTAAGGTTTTCTTCCTTCTTCCCTTTGCACTGCACCCCTCTCTTTTCTTTCTTTTTCTTCTTCCTTCCTCCTTCCTCGCCTGTGACCTACATTACCACCCCTTGATGCCAATCTTGTTTTGCCACGCATCCTTCGCAACGCACCACCCCACCATTAACTACCCCACCTCTCTTCTCCCCCAATCCGAGCACCCATTTTTTGGCTTTCCACCACTCCCTCTACTCCCAAGCTCGCATCAGCCATGGTGAGGCCTTGTCGCTACTCATCCCACTACACGGGTGCGACGCCTGTGCCGTCCTACACCCCCAATTGCAGTTGCGACTGCGATTGGCGATAACCACCCCTTGGCTTATAAATATGTCGAGCTTCTCCTCCTTCAAAGCATCCCTCAAACGATCCCTTCTTCCCTCAAACCGAGTTCTAGCATCTCCCTCACCCTCAGATCTACCTCTTGAAACCTCTAGGATTAGTTTCACCCTAGCATCGTCGTGAGCCATCAATCCCAACCATGTTTTGGTGGCTGCATGATCACCTCTAAGTACTCCCCTATGCTTTCCTGCCATCCCCTTCCCTAAGATCCACCCAACCTGTGAGCTAAAGCTCACCATAGTTGTTGCCCTGCCTTAATCCACTGCTCCCTACTGCGAAAATTCTCACCTTCACCCACTAATGTCGGATCTGCCACCCCCTTCGAGAGAAACCCCACCCGTAAACCATCACCCACGATCATTTAGAGTATTTACCCTCTGCGTCATAAGTTACTCTCCAGCGCGATTGTTGAAATTCTAACATGAAATTTATCGCTAACTTGTTGCGGTCTGGTTGTGTTGAGGTGGGCCTTGGGCCTAGAGAAGTGTTGGGATTATTTGATGTAATTGTTGTCAGAATTTGGGCCAAGGGCAGGATAGAGGATGGGAAACGCATGTCATTGGGGTTTGTGAAACTGTGGATTTGTGACTGTTGTGTTGTTGTGTGTGATTGTTGCATGCTATGCCATGCCATCCAATAAAATTCCTGACATGCATCTGCATATTATTGCTTTTGATATTTGTCATGATTTATTCAACTGTGTTATGTTCTATGTTATACTGCATAATTTGATTTATTCTCGGTCATTACCCGAGGTGTGACGAAGGGAGCCAGAGTGTGTGGGTGGTCCCAAGGGGAGATCATGGTATACACAATAATAAATGGTTGTGTTTGGGTACAATGGGATTTTTGGAGTGAGTGGTTCTAATAAAATGCATTTTAGGGGATGGTTGTAAAAACTGATATTCTTGGGGTTTTGCCTCCATCACTGCTATGCAATGTTTGTTTGTATAATTTTCATGCTTGAATCTCTTGGCTGTTGTTTTGTCGATTTATTTATTGATATTGCGAAATCTCATTATGGTATTCCTATCAACAGTTCCATTTCATGGAATCGTATACTTTGATGCATAGTAGGGGTCTGAGCAGGAGGGACCAGCCCCACCTGATGAGTGATGACAAGCTTTTCTGTATTATTTGTTATTGGACCTTTGTTATCTTTTCCCTTTAATTTAGGCAGATGATTGTATTAACCTCTTGGGGGACTTTATTTCGGGTTGTACTGTTGTTTAAAACTTTCTGGTACTTGTTTGACTACCCTCTATTTTTTTTTCTGTTGCAATATTTATGTTGTACACATTTTGCAAGTTTGCACACACTTGCACAAGGAAATTGGGTGTATGATCCCTACGGTCATCCTCCTGGTATCACGACTTTTACCAAATCACACGTGAGGGTTGAGGGTGACACATGTATTTTCACTTTTTAAGAATAAAATCATCTATAGCTTCGTGGACGTATGCATGTTGCCGAATCACGTAAATTTTGTTTTGTAATTAATTTATGTTTTACTTTATTTTTTCTTATCGTTTTCACAAAGTCTTTGTTTGTGTAATTTCTTGATGCCAGACTTGGTTGGATTTTACAGAAAATTCAACCAAGTACATGTATCATCAGCATGGGAAGTCTATTTGCTCTCTCATGACATCCCAATTGGCAAGTTTGTATCTTCAAAAAATAAAAATAAGTGACGAGCCACCTGCTCATTGGATTTGAAAGTCGCAAAGAAGGAACTTTGTGTACACGATAAGTTTGAAAACAGTGTTCTAGTTTGGTTTTGCCTCGGCTGTGAGTTAGAGAATGGAATATGAGACCCTTTGTGAGTAGAGAAATCACAGGGATACAACTTTTGCGATTATTAAAATAAACAATTCATTGTAGAACTTTTGGTCAACTTGAAAAGTCTAGCACTTTGTCGAAGCAGCATCATAAGCTTTACTTCACGACCGATTGAAAATGTCTCCTTTAAAAGGGGGAAGTCATAAGTTATGATATTCATAGATGCGTTATCTCTTTGCAGTTTTTTTTTTTTTTTTCTCAGATTCTTTACAGAATTAAATAGTGGTTGAAGTCGTTGATTATTACCATAAGTGAAATATGTTTGCTGAAGAAGGATCAACACTGTCAATGAGACCTTGAAATGTCTGTAAATTTGAACACCAGTACTTATTCGTCCTACTAATATTTCCAATATACCAGCCAACTTTGGTGACCGGTGATGTCCAATGACATTGTGACACCATATTGATCAGGAAGGACTTTTGCCATTCCTTATAGCAAAACGTGGAAGGACTTGACCATAAAATATTTAGAAATTTTTTTTTTATTAGTTACTATTCACCATCTCACATCCCACATCATATACCCTACAAAAAACACTCTCATATTCTAGAAAAAAATTATAGATGTGAATGTGAGTGTGAGTGTGGAGTGTCTACAATGACCGATCTGTAGAATTACTCAAATATCTATATATATCAATATCATAGAGAACACCCATGGCACAAGTTTGTACCGACACATAATGAGCGAGAATTCTATGTTTTTTTTTTAATTATGTAAAGAATATCATTTTTCATACGAAAATCTAAACCAAAAGTCATTGTAGAGTATTGGCGGAGGCATTTCTTAGAGTATTGATATTAGACTAGTTAAATGTCATTCAAACTCAAATTTTGACTAAATGTTTTCAAAATTAGTTGCATTAGTCTAGTCAAATCACTTCAAGTTAAGTTATGAGATACCGTAAATGAAAAACAAAAGCCATATTTGGTGAGTTACTGATAAAATGTTAAAATTGCATGATTAAGTTACTTAAATGAATAAATTATTTATTAAAAAATGAGTTAAGCACTTAATTATGTTGTAGATTATAATAATTGAATAAATTGATAATTCTTGATATTTTACACTTAAAAAAATTCATAATGCAACTGGTTGAAATAATGATATATATATGACACTTACATTGTTAAGCCACGTCAAGTTTAATATTTTAATTTTACCTCGCAGTGCTGCGCAACTAATCTTATATGATGTAGGGCATTTTTTATTTTGGCGCGTGTGCTTAGTGAACGGATGGAGAAAATATGTTGTGGTCCTGGCGTGTGCAAGATGGAACGTGTGAAGAGGGGATGTGCGAATCAACATGGCACGAGAGAAAGAAGCAGAGCACTAGAGGAGAGAGACGTGAAATTGGGGCTAAAAGCAAGAAAGTGGTCCCTGGAAGAGAAAAGCAGAGCATGTCCCTGGGCATATACACGGATTGCGGCTNAGAAGCAGAGCACTAGAGGAGAGAGACATGAAATTGGGGCTAAAAGCAAGAAAGTGGTCCCTGGAAGAGAAAAGCAGAGCATGTCCCTGGGCATATACACGGATTGCGGCTGAAGTGGAGAGTGTGGTCCTGGCCTCCTGGGGGATAAAAAAAAGCAGCGGCTAGAAATGGGGGTTCCTGAAAAAGGGAAGGGAATGGAGGCTTGGAAAGAAAAAAAATCAAGATGCTCCTGGGGAAAGAAAGACGAAATCGCGAGAGAGAGTTTGGGGGCTTTAAGCGGAAAATTGTCCTCTGTGAGCCATGGCTCTTTTCTTGTTTCTAGTTTCATTGGTTGCGGGATGGGATTTGATTTGTTTTGTATTTTTGGTTAATGAAATTTCTGTTGGTTTAAACGTTATTTTTACTCTATTGCAATTCAGAAATTGATTTGAAACTAAATGGAACTCTTGTTCTTGCTTTGTTGAAGACGCAAGGCACAACAAAGGCAATTTATCAAGGCTCTTTTCAGTTAGATGTTATTATGGGTTGGCTGGCAATGCAGTGAAGATTTTAAAGAAATTGTGCAAATCTGAACGTCAACTCTCCATCTTCCGATTATCAATTCCGATTGATTGTTGAGAAAATTAAGTAAGAACCAAATAAAAAAGAGACCGATCTGCAGCCCCAGGTGTTTGATAAATTGCTTCTTAGATTTTATTTCCTTTTGAACCTTTTGAAATCTTAAGTATTTTCTGACTTCATTTTGTTACTTTTAGTTTCATACTTTGTTTATTTTATTTTCAAGGTTTTTTACATGTTAAGTAATAGGAATGAACTTGATATTTCAACATTTTGATTTGGACTCAAATATAGATATATTTACAGCTTACTTTTGTAATAAGATTACATAAATCCTTTCATACCCTTTCTTTATACATAAACCATAAGATTTTATATAGCATTTTCAAGATTGTTTTAATACTCTTTTATTCTTATGGAATATGATCCTGAATTTATCTTTGATACAACTTGACATTTCTATACTTGAAGAACATTTTTGGAACAACGTCAATTACTATTCACCAACGAAAAGAATATTTTATTAAAAATTATTCCCTTTCTCTTCCTTTCATTTTCATGTAAAATAATTTGTTTAGATAGTAAAAATTAAATTAATAATTAATATATAGACTGCATTTGAAAAATATAACAAAAAATTAAAAAAAAATTATTAAAATATATAATATTATATTATTATTTTGACTTTAGAATGGATCTTCAAAAGTTTTGACTTTAGCAAAAATCTCAAGTTTTAATCAAAATTTTGACTCTAATTGGATTCAAAACTCACCTCAACTTATCTCATCTTATCATTACAAATTTTTCAAATTTCAAAACAAAATATAATAAAAAATCCAACTTTTTCAAATCTTAAAACAATTTTTTCAAATTCTCACATAAAATATAATAAATAATTTAACTTTTATTTTACCATTCATAAACCATCTCAATCCATCTCAACTCATCTCTGAATTCAAAACGTGTCTT
Source organism: Juglans sigillata (assembly GCA_003123805.1). Lineage (NCBI taxonomy): Eukaryota > Viridiplantae > Streptophyta > Magnoliopsida > Fagales > Juglandaceae > Juglans > Juglans sigillata. Next base: position 17,624 of record QEOY01002937.1, read on the forward strand.
TTTAACTCAAAACATTAGGTGTGTTACGGCGCGGCTGCAGCTGCAGCTGATGTAAATAATTTTTCTTTTAAAGCATAAAAACTGAACGGTACTATTAATCCCCTGATTTGCTATGTGAACTACTTTTCTTCTGCAGAATTATGCTGGAACATCTCTTCCTTTAAGTGCTAGATTTCCCTGCACATGTGGCGAGTAGCTGCTGAGTCCGAGGCTAAAAATTCTAGCCAACAACAACTGCTCTCGACTACTGCAGTTAATTAGTCGCCAGATTTAGGATCAATTTTTTTCCCAGTAGAGTCAATGAAGAGTAACTTGAATTGGTTAAATATTATGGCTTATGACTACCATGCAACTAAGCGGGATAACGTCAGGTTGCTCATGCGGCTTTGTATGATCCAGCGAGCCAGCACAATATCAGCACCTGGACCTGTAGGGGCTTATCCACAGGCAAGTTGGTTTTGGGGTTGCCTTTCTATGGCTATGCGTGGAATCTTGTAGATTCCCAGGACAACGCCATAGGTGCACCAGCCACAGGTCCAACCATCACAACCGAAGTAGATATAACCTTTAAGCCAATCAAAGATCATATTTGGATATATGGGGCTGCTGTAATGTACAATTCCACTTATATGGAAAATTACTGCATAGCTGAATCATTTTGGATTGGTTTTGATGATGTGGAGGTTGTCAGAACTAAGGTTTCTTATGCCAGGGAAATGAGGTTGCTTGGTTACTATGTCTGGCAAGTACCCAACCATGATGACAATTGGGTGCTTTCTCTAGCTGCAGGTAGGAATTAGAACATAGTAGTGTCTCTNAGGAATTAGAACATGGTAGTGTCTCTTCAGAACGTATTCATTCCTGATACATAATTTGTAGATCATATCATTCTACTTAAGTATGTAACTGGTGACTTTAATTAAACCATTTATGTTTACCCTGGTTTAGTTCCTTTTGCTAATACATCATAAACGGCTTTTACAATTGGTAAATGATAAGGTTCAAATTGGTTAATTTTACGATATGCTTCTACATCTCTGATTGTGAAATGATTTGACCATCAGCAGAGGAGCTTGATCATGAAAATCAAAACCAAAAGGGGAGATTGTTAGTGATTGTCTTGGTTTCGAGTAGTGCTACGATTGTTCTCCTCCTCGGCTCAGTGTGGGTNGGCCAAAGAGAAACACTAAGAAAGATGGTTATGTACTGATGTGGAGTTTACTAATGATAAAGATGGTTTTGATTTTTGGACAAAACAAGTTGAAGAATGAAGTGAACCTAATTTTCTAATTGCTTGTCAAATTAAAAGAAATGAGAAATATGAGCATTAGTAAAATGGATGCAAGAAATATATAGATTGCAGAAATATCAAAACTTGTGACACAAAATGTCGAACACTTGGGCTACAAGAATGTTTCCTCCTTTTCCAAACTCTGATTAAGAGGTCCAACCCTACTACTCAATTGTCAATCTAGTCTAAGCATTAACAATTGGAAAATGAAGATTTAAAATCAGATTTTCAGTCCAAAGTATCTATAGAATGCAAATAAATTTACTATGAATACCAACTATGTAAAACCTTGAAAATATTATTAAGTTTCTGTTGTGCCTTTCTTCAACAATAGAACAAGAACAAGAGTTTCTGATTTTTGACTTATCTCAACAAAATCAACTTGCACAACTATTAAATGGATTTTTATCATACCAAAATCACTCTAATCAGTAGTTTAGAGCAAAAGAATCCATATTGTATAGCTCAAGATGAAAACTTAGCCTAACATCATTTTCTCAAGAAATAGCAACAAAACGAGTAAACTCCATCTCAAAAATAATGGTTGCTCTGTGCAAAAACGAAGCTGCCGATAAGACAAAAAAAAAAAAAAATCTAGATCAACTACTGAGAAAAATAAAATCGCCCTCCAGAAAATCCAAAATAAAAACAAACAAGAGAAAAAATAAAACTGCTAAAAAAGAGAGAGAGCCTCCGCACGAAAAAAAAAATTCCTTTTATACTCTGCGTGCCTCCCGTTTCAGCCCTTCCGCTTCGCGTCTTGCGTGAGTTTCTGAGGCCATGATCCCCTGCATTTNGAGAGTGCCTCCGCACGAAAAAAAAAAAATTCCTTTTATACTCTGCGTGCCTCCCGTTTCAGCCCTTCCGCTTCGCGTCTTGCGTGAGTTTCTGAGGCCATGATCCCCTGCATTTTGCGTCATTCCAGGTCCTGCAGTTCACGTTTTGTTCTGCCTCCAGCCCCTGCAGTGTGCCACAATCTCAGTCCTGCGTGAGCTGCTCTTCCAGATAGTGCCAAAACTGTCCGTCCTTGATGCGTGAATTGATGCCCTTTGCATTTCATTGTCCCCCTCATCTTTTGCGTGAACTGATGCGTGAGTCTGCCGCCCAGTGCCTTCTCTTGGGTATTACCGTGCCAGTTAGGTATTTTCAAGAAGGGTAATGCTGGGCATCAGCCGGAAGCCGCAGCACACCCTTAAATTTTATTTTTTTTTTCCTTCAACTCAACACGTTGTGTTAAGGATGTAGGCTGATGTTTTTCATTTCTCTTTCAAGAATACGCACGTGCTTTTAACATCTTTTCCATAATACCCTGCAACATAAGTAAAATACGAGATGAGTAAAATTTTGCTGTATTAATTTTGGTGTGGACCAGTTGCATTACAAATTTTTAAGTACAAAATACCAGAATTTAACATTGAGTCAAGTACTAAAAACTCCTACATGATTAAGTGCTTAATTCATTTTTTTGGTTAAACAATTCATTCACTTTAATAGCTTAATTATGTAATTTTTGACACTTTATCAGATATGCGTATGCATCTCTGATTGTGAAATATTTGACCATTAGCAGAGGAGCTTGATGATAAAAATTAGAACCAAAAGGGGAGATTGCTAGTGATTGTTTTGGTTTCGAGTAGTGCTACGATTGTTCTCCTCCTAGGCTCAGTGTGGGTGATTTGTTATTTGAGGAAGAGACAGGTCAAATCTACAAGTAATTTCTTTTGTCCTAGTTATAACTCAGACTTCAGATAATACTCTGCTTAATTCAACATATATTGTAAATTGATATCTTTAAACATTTTTTTCTCTTATTTGTCCTCTTCGATTACTGGGACTGTACTTAAGTCAAGGAAAGGACAATAGTTCCTCCATGTCAACTCCAAAATGGCAAGCCACTACGCACACACATATAGAGAGACCTATGCCCTATGCTTAGCCTTCGTTAACCCACCTCAACAACAACCACCATCATCAAAAAGCCCAAAGCCCCACTGTGCGCCACATCGCCAACTCACGAACAATTACAGTGGAAGCATCACATGAGACACTGAGCACAAGCAGCCACTATTCCTACATGACGGAAGCTGACAGCCCCCCTGCCTCAAGCTGCTGCCTTACACCATTGTAGACCCACGTCCCTAGCCTCCGTAAACCGCCAACGATCAAGCCCTATTTTAGACAACCCAAAATAGAGTAGCAAGCATGGAACACAGACAACCAACCCTCCTCTAAATGCACTGTGAGTTTCACCCACCACAATAGAATCTCCACGTTGCACCACTATGCACCCAGTCCAACCGTGAACCACCAGAATAGCCATGAACCACTGTAGCCCTCACCTCTACACTTTTCTCTCGATAGCCACACGGGTAGCCTCTCTCTCTGTAACACCCCACCTATTTACCCTTATAGATCAACACTAGAATTTAAAAGGCTAGCTCATTAGAGTAGTCCACGACCCTAAGAGTTTTAGAAAGAATTAAATTAAGTTTAGAATNATGTACTGGCAATAGATAATTAGATTATTTATTATATTTTATTTGTAAATCTATTATTTAATTTAACATCATGGGATGATCATGAGAAAATGAATGATGAGTAGAGTTTTTCTTATGAAAATGATTATATTTATTGTTACTGAAATCATGATGAGATTTATATGGCTTCTAGAATGCTTAAAAAAATAAATAGGAGAAAGTCATCTCAAAGCATTTTTACTGTAATAACTAGCCCCTGAAACCCAAGCCCAAATAGTGTCGAAGCCCAACCTTTCATGAGGGAACGACGCCGTTTTAGCAAGATCTTCCTCCTCACATTTCAATTGTTTTCTCCGATTTCTTCCCTTCACTTTTAGTTTTCTTTACTCACAAAATTTGCTCCACCCCGGTTTCCAAAACCTCCACGTCGATCTCTACGGTTTCTCTTCTACTCCTTATCCTCATATCACAACTCCCCTCTTCAGAACAGGCTCTCTCCCTCTGATAGCCATCGTGAAACGTCAACATTCTTCTCACTGCTGCCATCTTGCACTAACGCTATGCAGACACCCGAAAAACACCATGCATTTCCGAGTATAAGATGCCATCTTCTCTTCCCTTCACACCGTAGTCACCTGGCCCTTGCTTTATATCCCAACTGAAACTTCTCCCTCTACCGTTGACCACCATGGAAACAGCTCAGGCGCATGGCTCAACGCACGTACAAGGACCTCTGTTTTGGTCAAGCTGAAACAAAGCACCCACTCTCTCAAACTTTTTCCCCCTCTGTGTTCGGTTTCTCTTAGTTTCCCTCTCCTTATCTCTCTGTCGTTGCTACCCTTACACACCAGATGACTGCAGGTCATCGTCGTTGCTCAACCACCACGCTGCTGGCCATCACCGAACTACCTCAACAACCCATCACCAAGAGCATGGTTCCATTAAACACAACTTCCATACTAGTCGCACGGTCACTTGCCGTCCGTGTGCCGTAGCCCAGCCGTGAACTCGCAAGTGGAGCCACCGCAGATCACGGGTAAGACTCCATGGTCGGACTATAGCCCCCACGTTGCATGGTCTGTAACTCCCTCTCCCTCTTTCTCTTGGATTATATCTCTTTCTCTCTCGCTATCAGTGCACGTCAGCCAAGCCGTACACCGTAGATATAGTCCAGCCTCCACTTCCGTAGTCCCTGGCCACCCCTCTCGGTGAGTATGGACTGATCCTTACACACGGTTTTATTNTCCGTAACTCCCTCTCCCTTTTTCTCTTGGATTCTATCTCTTTCTCTCTCGCTGTCAGTGCACTTCAGCCAAGCCGTACACCATACATCTAGTTCAGCCGCCGCTTCCGTCGTCCTTGGCCACCCGTCTCGGTGAGTATGGACTGATCCTTACGCACAGTTTGATTCTGGAAGTTATAATCTCATAGTTCTTTCTTTGTTGTGACCATGCATGCTTTACCCAAAGAGCCCATGTATATATTTGTATTTCCCTAAACACCCTTGTCATCAGATGGTCCAAAAGGCATATTTTTATATTAAACTTGATTTTATAGAAAATATTTAAAGACTTTAATTATATTATCGGGTATTAGTTTTATGGTTTGATTTTGGTAGAAAATTGTAAGTGTTAAAAATTATTTTTTTAAAAATTCTTTAAGCCTATTATATGAAATTAATTTTGGATAGTTTTAAATTAGATATGATTAGTAATTTACGAAGATTTTTTTAATATAAGTAATATTAAGAATATTTTATGAATTCAATATTGCTTAAGAAATTTATGACTTCCAACTAGATTATATGTTGGCAGTATTGAGTTAGTGTTTTAATAATAGTTTATCAAGATATGAGTTTTAATTATGATTATGTTAATTTTCAAAATGAGTTTAAGTTGTTTTGCCATACTTGATAAAATTATATTATAATAAGTTAAGATTATTTTTAATGATAATATATTTTTAGATTTCTGATAACTATACTATTATTAAAGCCATTTCCGTAGTATGAATTTAAGTAGATGGAGAGTTTTAGCAGTTCTTTTAGAAGTTTAGTAACGTTTAGTATTCCGTATAGGTGACAATTGGTATTCATTCGACACGATTATGGAAAGATTCAGAAAAGCTAAAAAGTCCAGGTAAGCGGGGTTCCTATGCTAGATTTGCATAAAAAAAATTAACTAAGATTGGTTTGTAAAATGTGCATGATATGTTTTTAAAAGAAAACGTGAAGACAACCTAAGTATATGTGTTTTGCATTCACTCATGAAAATCTATATGAAAGAGAAAAATGCTTTTTAACAGGAATAGTATGGACATGAGCAATATTTGACATGTTTATGAAATGTACAAAAGAGTGAATATAAAAGAGCAATATTTGACATGTTTTTGAAATGTATACGTGTGATATGAAATGTTTTGGATCTGTTATTGATCATCTGAAAATGATATGCACGTGCTTTGATATGATATGGATATGAAAAGCCTTTGGCATACTTATCTGTTTTGATTCTGATTCTGAATATGGTTCTAATATGATGATACTGGTTCATGAGATATGGTTGGTACCAGCATGGTATGATATGATATGTGTGCACCCACTTTGGAAACAAAGTGGTCTTTTATGTGTTCTTTCATGTGTGCACACTCGGAGCTCCGAAATTGAAAAAGGGGAAGTTTCACAATATGATACTGCATGGTTTGGCGACTGGGGATAGCACAACCTTACCATGGGGGTTAAACATGGTATATGATTTGATATGATATGATACGATATGATATGATAAGATGAAGATGTTCAGTTATGTTATTCCAAAGCGTTTTTGAATATGAAAATGGTCNAATGTGCATCAAAAGTCTATTTTCTAGAGGGTTCTGAATGGGAGACAAATACAGTTTTTATGTATCAAAAACTGTCATTAAGTATGAACAGTCAGTTTTTGAGTATCAAAATATTGAAAAGTCACTCTGATTTTCTGATAACAAGTTTTTGAGATCTGTATATGAGAATGAAATGTTTTGTTTCTGCATACTGAACTTTTTGAACATGCTCATGTTTACATACTAGTATATGTTCTCTGCTTACTGAATTGTTGATAACTCACCCCTTATCTCTATAACATTTTCCAGATAATTTTTTATGGTACAGGTGGGGATTAAGACTAGAAATCATGTATAAGGCTACGTGAGCATAGTGGAATAACTACAAAGATGGTACTTTTTTTTGTCGATTGGGTATTTTGGAAGGTTGAGATTTATTTTGAGATTTTGTGGTGTTTTAGATTATTCATTTTTCAGTAGTTAATTTGAAACAACGAGCTGTCATTGGAAACTTTGGAGTCAATGACTTTATGATTGAGACATGATTTTGAGTGACAAGTAGTAACTCTTCGACCCATCCGAGATCGGGGCGTTACATGCACACTTGCATATGTCTTCTGCTTACTGAGTTGTTGATAACTCACCCCCTTATCTTCATATTATTTTCAGATGGTGTAGAGAGTCCAACTAAGGACCAGGATTAGGAAATGTGCGCATTACTAAACTGAGGATAGGGTGTCGAGTACCCTAGGGTACTACCTTTAAAAGAAGGATTTCTGATGTCTTTTAGATATGATGTCTTTTAGATTTTATTATATATTTGGTTTAGTAGGACTTATGGATTTATCAGTTTAGTATGTTATGACTACTGGGGGATTGTGGACCCCTTGGTTTATTTGTATTCTAGTGATGACTTTGTGGAGTTTATAATGTGTTTATTTAGAAAATATGAGATTGTTTATTGTTTATGAAATCTTTAGAGATTTTAGATGTATTGGGAGACATGTTTATAAGTGACAGATATTAATTTTCCGATCCATCTGGGTACGGGGCATTACAAGAAAACTCTCTCCCCTAATTTTTTTCTTTCTTTTGCTGAATAAACTCTCAGCTTTCTAGAGCAAGTACTCCTATTGTCCTGCATATTAATTTTTAATGTTTATATTGATATTTTTAAGATTTAGAATCAATTTAAGTATATAATTTATTTATATAACCACTATCTACGGTAACTTAAAATGTATTGTTATCGAAATATTCCGTTTTAGTATCTAAACAGGAATGATCACATGAATGAATTCAAAACTTTGATATTTAGTCCAACCTCCTCCAATTTACTTAACCTATCATCACATACACGTCAAGGAAAAAAAAACACACACTTTCATGCCAACCGACTCCTCTCCACATGTCCCACTGCCAACACTCACGAACCAACTTATTAATCAATTCAAACAGACCAAAATAGCCACTCCTCAACCCCGAACAACCACGCACAATCTGTGACCAACCGCTCATTTTCCTCTCGATTGGTTAAGAGTCTCGCTATTACGTTTTAAATTTTAAATTTGTGTTTTAAATTTAGCAGACAATTTTTAAAGTAAGCCAAATATTTTAAAATCCACGAATTATTTTAAAAGTCCAATATTATTTTAAATGGGGTGCTTTTAGTATTATTGAATCAAGTCTAATTTTTAAAAAAAGTCTCTTTATATTTTTGGAGTTCCGAAAATAATATAGTTTTAGAAAATCATTTTATTTAAATGATTTTATTTCTTTAGGAATATTAATTTTTATTCATTATTTTATTGTATATTAATTATTTAGATGATTTTATTTCTCTTAAAAAATATTTATTAAACTCATCATTTTAAATTATGATAAAAAATATTATTTTTGGGATCAATACATCAAAAGTTGTATTTTTCCAATATACCAGCCAACTTTGGTGACAGGTGATGTCCAATGTCGACAGGAAGGACTTTTGCCATTCCTTATAGCAAACGTGGAAGGACTTTACCATAAAATATCCAAGTCAAAAGTCATTGTAGAGTATCGGTGGAGGCATTGCTTGGAGCTGGACTAGCTAAATGTCAGTCAAATCCAAATTTTGATTCAATGTTTTTAAAATGAGTTGTGCTAATTGAAATATGAAATATGAGGGTAAAAAAATAAAATTATATATTTTTAAGTGATGTGCAGGAATGTAGAATTTCTGTATAGAATTTTTCTTTCAAAATTAGTTGAATTGGTCTAGACATATCAAGTTATGTTACGAGCTATAGTAAATGAAAAACAAAAATCATAATTGGTACTATTCACCAATTAAAAAAATATTTTATTAAAAAATATTCTCTTTTGCTTCCTTTCTTCTCTATTTTTCTTCCATTCTTCTTCATATTAAATTATTTGTTTAGACAATAAAAATTAAATTATTAATTAATATATAGAGTATATTTATATTTTGACTATGAAATGACTAGTCTAATATAAATTAACCTCTTAAAAATTTTAACTTTAGCGAAAACGTCAAGTTTTAGTCAAAATTTAAATTTGGAAATTGCCAATGCTGTTAAAAAAGAACAGTTCCGTATTTTGAAGCATAAAAACTGAAGAGTGCTATTAATCCCCTGCTTTGCTGTTTGCACTACTTTTCTTCAGCAGAATTCTGCTGGATCATCTCTTCCTTTAAGTGCTGGATTTCCCTGAACATGCCTTTGTGTTATACGTGTTGACAACATTCTTCTATGTCGTCCAAACTGGTTGCCCTCTTCCTCCTCATCCTCCTATATCTCGCTCTCAAATGCCACTGTTCAACCCCACAATCACGGGTCAAAGCCGGCTACTATGTTATGCGTATCGGAAATCTCATTTCCGTTATAGATTCTAAGCTTTTCACGCACCTTATATGCGCTTTCACTTACGTTAACTCCTCCACCTACCACCTCTCCATCAACTCCACCAACGAACAGCAATTCTCTACCTTCGCCCACACCGTAAAAACCAAGAACCCGTCCGTTACAACGCTTTTGTCGATATGGGTTGGCAGTGAGCATTTGCTAAATTTCTTCTCAATGATAAACCAGTCCTCTTATAGAAATTCTTTCGTTCAATCTTCGATAGAAACAGCTAGGCTTTATGGGTTTCAAGGTTTAGACCTTCATGGGCTTGTGCCAACAGGAAGTAGCTCGAATATGGCCAACTTCGGTACCCTTTTGGACGAGTGGCGAGTTGCTGTAAATTCTGAGGCCAAAAATTCAAGCAAGCCAGAGTTACTCCTGGTCATGGCCGTCCATCATCTGCCAGCTTTGGGTTCAGTGATTTACCCAATTGATTCCATGAGGAGGAACTTGGATTGGGTACATGTAACAGCGTACGGTTACTATTTGCCTGGTAGGGACAGAGTCACAAACTTTCATGCAGCTTTGTATGGCCCTTCGAACATGGCTAATACGGATGATGGCATAAATGAGTGGAAGAGAAGAGGTTTTTTGCCGAGCAAGTTGGTCTTGGGGTTGCCTTACCACGGCTATGCGTGGACACTTTTGAGCCCCCAAAAGAATCCAATGGGTGCAACCTCTACGGGTCCGGCTGTCACCAGCAACGGTGGCATGGGCTATAAGTGGTTCAAATGGTACATTAGAAACTATGCTCCTGAAGCAGTTTTCGGGTATAATGCTACTTTAGTGGAGAATTACTGCACGGTTGGGTTAACTTGGATTAATTACGACGATGTGGAGGCTATTAGAGCAAAAGTTTCTTATGTAAAGCAAAAGGGTCTGCTTGGTTACAACGCGTTTGAAGTCGAAACTGACGACAACTGGGTGCTTTCTAGAGCAGCAGGTTGGTTACATATTATTTGTTAAGAAAATCTATTTATAAGTCTTATTTTTTACATATGATGTGTTGAATTCCACGTGATCTGTTTCTTTTATTCCTTTGGATTGATGAACTAAAACGAACATCGTCACAATTGGTCAATATTTTCTCAAATTTTTATTGGAATGGCGCATCATTTTTTTTTTTTTTTTACTTTTGCAAAATTCAGGAATTTAGAATGAATGTGCAAAAGGTTTTGTGGAAATTTCAAAAATGGATTGGTCGGATATGAATGACTAGCGCCATCTGCGTGCGCCGACTGTATTGAATTGATCTTGACTTATGAATAAATAGGCAAGATAGACATGAGATCATAGAGAATCAGAGATCCAAAATTCATGCAGCTGCCCCGCTAGCTATCAATGGCTTTTAGTAGTCTGGTCCATGCACCATGAACAAAAGGGTGGGACTACAATGCGCATACACCACTTCCATCACTGGTCTACTTTATAAACTTCAAAGAACGTGTCATAAGTCAATTACTTTAGCATAACATTTCATCACCGCCAAATTGCCAATAAATAAATATCTTACACGGGGGGTGGTTCTCATGATTCTCAGGCATTGACCATATGTTGTACGTAACAGAGATTCACATGAGGTGGATGGAAATTACTAACACCCAATCATTCCTGCTTATGATCTTTTCCTTTGTCTGCACAGATGCATGCATATTTTCATGTTGTTTATGAGTCGGCTAATTCCATCTTCAGTACACCTTGCTGGCTAATCTCTGCTTCTGAATGACCCTTCCTCAATGCTTTCCAAAACTTTTATCACCCTCTTCTGTGTTTTCCTATCTCTAGCATTTCACCCTTCGGAAGCATAGACTTGGGTAAAAGCCGATTATTGGTTTTCCGGCACAAATTTCCCGCTTTCTCACATAAACTCCGCACTGTTTACCTACCTTTGTTGTGCTTTTGCTGGTATTAACTCTTCAAGTTACGAGCTATCCATCCCGTCCGATGATGAGAAAAACACTTCCCCGTCTTCACGGACACTTTCAAACATAGAAACCCATCAATCACCACCCTTCCTTCTATTGGAGGTGGAAAGGCAAGCTGAGATCTTTTCACTGATGGTGAATAGTTCTGAGCATAGGAAGTCTTTCGTGGATTCCTCCATTAAAATAGCAAGACTTGGGATTTTAGGGCCTAGACCTAAACTGGATTTCTCCGAGCACAAGCTCTGATGTCACCAACATGGGCAACCTCTTTGAAGAGTGACGAGTAGCTGCAGAGTCCGAGGCTAAAAATTCTAGCCAACAACTGCTCTTGACTGATGCAGTTCATTAGGCGCCAGATTTAGGATCAGTTTTTGTTCCCAGTAGATTGAATTGGTTAAATATTATGGCTTATGACTACCATGCACCTAAGCGGGATAACGTCGGGCTGCTCATGCGGCTTTGTATGATCTAGTGAGCCAGCTCAATACACATTATGGTTTCAGCACCTGGATCTCTAGGAGCTTATACACAGGGAAGTTGATTTTGGGGTTGCCTTTCTATGATGCGTGGAATGTTGTAGATTCCTAGGACAATGCCATACGTGCACCAGCCACAAGTCCAACCATCACAACCGAAGGAGATATGGCCTTTAAGGCAATCAAAGATCACATGCATATTCGGATAGTTGTAATGTACAATTCCACTTATGTGGGAAATTACTGCATAGCTGAATCATTTTGAATTGTTTTTGATGATGTGGAGCTGTTAGAACTAAGGTTTCTTATGCCAATGAAATGAGGTTGCTTGATTACTGTCTGGCAAGTACCCAACCATGATGACAATTGGGTGCTTTCTCTAGCCGCAAGTAGGAATTAGAACATAGTAGTGTCTCATCAGAATGTATTCATTCCTGATACATAATTTGTAGATAACATTCTAGTTAAGTATGTAACTTGTGACATTAATTAAACCATTTATGTTTACCCTGGTTTAGTTCCTTTTGCTAATACATCATCAACGACTTTTACAATTGGTAAATGATAAGGTTCAAATTGTATAATGTTACAATATGCTTCTGCATCTCTAATTCTGAAATGGTTTGACCATCAGCAGAAGAGCTCGATGATGAAAATCAGAACCAAAATGGGAGATTGTCAGTGATTGTTTTGGTTTCGTGTAGTGCTACGATTGTTCCCCTCCTAGGCTTAGTGTGGGTGATGTGTTATTTGAGGAAGAGAAAGGTCAAATCTACAGGTAATTTCTTTTGTCCTAGTTATAACTCGGACTTCAGATAATACTCTGCTTAATTCCACATATATTGTAAATTGAAATCTTTAAACATTTTTTCTCTTATTTGTCCTCGTCGGTTACAGGGACTGTACTGAAGACAAGGAAAGGACAAGAAGCCAAAGTAAATAGTATAGCAACTTTTGGAAACTTAAACACCAATGTTCCTGATCTTGTAGTCTATAGTTATGCTGATATCGAGATGGCTACAAATAAATTTTCATTTGAAAATAAGCTAGGAGAGGGTGGATATGGTCCTGTTTACAAGGTAAACTTTTTTAGTGCCGGTAATCTATAATTAGACTGCCTAGTTATCATATACCATGTTGCTGGATATATGCTGCATGTTCTACCTTTGTAACAGTAACCATGGATGGGTGTGTATGTAGCAGGGTGTACTAGCAAACAAACAGGAAATAGCAGTGAAAAAACTTTCAAAAGCTTCAACACAGGGGTTTGAGGAGTTCAAGAATGAGGTTACACTAACATCAAAACTGCAACATGTTAATCTTGTGAGAGTTTTGGGATTTTGCATTGAAAGGGACGAACAAATGCTGATCTACGAGTACATGCCAAACAAAAGCTTGGACTTCTACCTCTTTGGTAAGAATCCTATATGTTCATAATTAGCATAATGTAATTTGTTTTGCAATGTTTCTTAATTTTTTTGTTGAAAGGAGAAACAAATATTCATGCCCCACATGTGCCCCAGTTCATCATATATGAAAGTGGTGGCAATTGCAGTATGAGAAAAGAATTTTTTTTTTTTTATTCTTGGTGGTTGGTGCCATCTAGAGTTAAGCTTAACTTAGCTTTAGCTTAAGATTTAGATGGGGTTGAAAAATATTGTTCTGGTTCTAAAAATACTTGTGAACTCATTAGCATTTTGCTCCTTTATTTAAGTCATTGCTCTAAAAACTGGTATTTCATTATCAAATTAATGAAGACAATGCCAGACGATTTCTTTTGGATTGGACAAAGCGTGTTCATATAATCGAAGGGATTACTCAAGGACTTCTATATCTCCAAGAATACTCGAGATTGACAATAATTCATCGAGACCTGAAAGCTAGCAACATATTACTTGACAATGAAATGAAGCCTAAGATCTCAGATTTTGGTATGGCAAAGATTTTCAATAAAGATGAACATGAAGCAAACACCGGCAGGATTGTGGGAACATAGTGAGTATTCTTCCTATTAAAGTTTAATAATTTAAGCATTCTTTTCATCCAAGACTAATTTTTGTATACAATTTACCAATGCAGTGGTTATGTTCCACCGGAATATGTTAAAAAAGGTTTATACTCTACTAAATCCGATGTTTACAGCTTTGGAGTTCTAATCCTACAAATCATAAGTGGCAAGAAGAATGCCTGCTTTTATGGTCTAAATGAAGATTTGAACCTCCTCGAATATGTAAGTTGGTTCAACACTCTCTTCTATAATATGTAAGTATGAACAAAAATCAAATTTAGCTTATCATGGTCAGTAAAATTGATGTATGGCGAATTTTCTGTAATTTCAGGCATATGACTTGTGGAAGTCAGGAAAAGGCATGGAGTTTATGGATCCATCTCTAGATGATACAGTTTCATCATGTAAACTAATCAGATGTCTTCAAATTGGTCTTTTATGCGTTCAGGAAACTGCAACTGATAGGCCATCCATTTTGGAGGTTTCTTCAATGCTAAAAAGTGAGAGTGTGGCTCTTACAATCCCCAAAGTTCCTGCTTTTTCTATAAAAAGAAATGGAGATGAGGGCACTAAATCTCAATTCCAACTAGAAAATTGTTCCGTCAATGATGCAACACTCTCCCAAATGGTAGCCCGGTAACTAAGCAAGGACCCCTTTCTGTTCTGAATTATAGTTTCATAATTGGTCAGAAATTTCTGCATATTCTTAAGAGAGAAATAGAGTGTTTGGGAGAGATGATTTTTAGGTTATGTTTATAGGTAAATGTAGTATTTCAGGTTTTAATTGGAAAGAGTGTGGTTGATTAAATAGTTACGTACAATTGGATATTTATGCAGGTTATGTGATTATTTTTATAAGTGACTATTCATTTCTCTTTTGCACTGTTGTAAAGAAATTCTAAGAAATAAAAAGTTAAAGTAAGCAGGGTTCATATACTAAACTTTGCATAAAACGAATGGATTGATGTTGATTCTATGAAAAATATACATGTTTTGTTATGTAAAGAAAAGTTGAAAAAAATCCTGGTCCTTTTATTTGTATCACTCATGGAATCTATATGAGAGAAAAGTATTTTTGTTATGACTGGTGTAGACATAGCTGATTTTGACATTTTGTTTATGAACAGTGCAAAAGAAGTCGATAAGAAATCTGAAAATTTTCGCATAATTAAATGAAGATACTCTGAATCTGTTTTTGATTATGTAAAAATGATATGAATTTGTCCAATTCTCTATTTTGATATGATATGGCATCTAAAAAACTTTTGGCATGACTTTCTGCTCTTGTATCTGATTGTGCTTCTAATATGTTCCATTAAGGCCCTGTCACGGGTATATTAATGGTACACAGCCCTGCCACAAGTATAATAGTGATTTATGATCCTGCCATTGGTATAATAGTGGTATACGACCCTGTCAAGGGTATAATAGTAGTATACGGCCTTGCTACGGGTATAATGGTGGTATACAATCCTACCACGTGAGGTTAAACATAGCTTCTGTACTAATGTAATGCTTTGATATGATATGAAGATGATGTCTCAGATTATGATATGCAAAAAGACTTTTGAACAAGGATATTTCTGAAAGTCTCGCTTTGATATTTTGATTATATGTATTTATTCTACATTCTGAAAGTAAATGTTTGCACTGCATTATGAACTCTGTAAATGCTCATGTTTACATACTAGTATATGTTCTCTACTTAATGAGTTGTTGATAACTCACCCCTTATCTCTACAATATTTTTCCGATGTTTTGATGTTTTAGCTGAGGATCAAGAACATGGAACATGGATGAGATAATTTAAGCATGGTGGGAAAATTTTATTCAGTAGATTTTTTTTTTGTTTTGTTGACTTGGATTATTGGGGGTGTTTTGAGACATTTTGGTATCTTAGATTGATTACACTGAAATAGTTGATGTGAAACAATGAATATATGTTGTATAGAAGACTTTGGAGTATATATACTATGTGGTTGGAAGATGATTTTAGCTGATGGGAGCAAACTCTTTGGACCTTCGGGATAGAGGCGTTACAAAACCTATTTTACTAACGAAAATTCATAACCCAAACAACAAATTTAGCATGCACAAATCCATCCAAACATACAAACAATTTCACTATTTCCTGAAACTTAGGTCATCTTCCTCGTATTTGCTTAACCATTTATCACATGCTCATTACAATAATATTTAGCAATGTTTCCATTTCCGTTTTGTTTCGACCTGAAGAGTCAAAATTTGCTATGTCGGAATAGAAACTGGCATGGCTTAGGTGGATGTTCCGTAACGGCTGGAATTTCGGTTATTTTGGCGTGTTTCGGCCCATTCCGGTCGGATTTTAGTATTTTGGTTGAAATTAATATACCAATCTGAAACATTAATGCAGAAAAGTCTGAAAAACAGAGTGAGATGGGGGGGAAGGGGAAAAAGTACTCTTGTACGATATCTCTAGAATCAAGATTTAACAAAACAAAAGGCATCCAAACTTAAAAACAAAAAACAGTGATGAAGATTGGGTTTTTATATTTTGAAGAGAAAGTCTTATAGCTCCTCATAAAGAACTGGATTACAAGACAAAAAGATATCGTAGAAAGATAGAGAGGGCTAAAACCCGTTGAAATATGAAGTTTTAGGAACTAACTCCATGTAAACAAACAAAAATTATAGACAAAAAGCATAACCATTAAAGAGTAAAACCCTATTGGGAAGAGATAATCAAAGATAAAAGAAGTGACCCCAGCTTCAACAGTTTAAAAACAACTCCGACTTCACACCCAACTTCCTCCGATGCTAAAAACATGGCCACCTACAAAAAAAAATCACCTCTCTCTCTCTCTCTCAACTTTCTCTCAAAAAAGAATATTCTCTTTCTCTCTTAGCTTTCTGGAGCAATGAGAAAACTCTCTCCTAACTTTCTTTTTTTTGCTGAATAAACTCTCTTTCTGGAGCAAGTACTCCTATTGTCCTGCATATAAAAATATTCATTGCTCTCTCTTAACTTTCTCGAGAAACATGTAGTGCGTACTAAATAATAAAAAAACCTTCTATACAAATGAAAAACCCACGGAGAATCTTTTACAATGCTTCATTTTTAATAAATTTTCACTTTTTTTATATATTTTTAATGTTTATATTGATATCTTTAAGATTTTGTATATAATTTATTTATATAAAGACTATCTCAAAACGGCATACCGAAATGTACTGGTACATAATTATTGTTCTTGTACCTTAACTGGAATGATCACCGGATTAGAATTCAAAACTTTGATATTTAGTCCAACCTCCTCCAATTTACTTAACTAATCATCACATACACGTCAAGCAAAAAAAACAAAAAAAAACTACACTTTCAAGCCAACTGACTCACTCTCGACATGTCCCACAACCAACACTCACAAACCAACTTATTAATCAATTCAAACAACCCAAAATAGCCACTCCTCAACCCCGAATAGCCACACACAATCACTAATCTTGAACCACAAAAGTATAAGTTTAATTACGTTTACATCAACAAAAACCTCCAAACTTGACATATCAAGTCATCACAGCCCCAAAATCGATATATCGAACACCCAAACAACCCAAACAATAACATAACAACCCGAACTCCACATATCAATCCAAACAGCCGACACATCAACCACGAGAGTCGCAGAACTCACAGAATGTCCAACACAACCAGCCCAACACACATCATCCTGTCAACAGCCATAAAACAACCCCATGTAGCTACATAACTCTTCCCATAATCATGTA
The DNA here is from genome assembly GCA_003123805.1 of Juglans sigillata. NCBI lineage: Eukaryota > Viridiplantae > Streptophyta > Magnoliopsida > Fagales > Juglandaceae > Juglans > Juglans sigillata. The sequence continues at coordinate 35,289 of QEOY01002937.1, forward strand.
ACTAATACCAACAACCAACATATTCAGAACCATTTCCAACACAAATTGTCACAAACATTAATTTTCAGTTCAATCATGTAAATAGTAGCAGCACCATCCAACAAGTCATACAATCACATAAGTGACAGTGAAGAGGCTTAAGGTCGTGTGTAAGGAACAGAAGGTGAATAGCATGGCAGTGGTGTGAAGTTTAGCTTCGGAACGAAATAAGAGTCGAAACGGTGCGTAGCATTCATAACTGAAATAACAGAACAACTTAAGTGAAACGGTGCGTATTAACCAGAGGCAAGCGTAACAGAATTAACTGTCTGAAACACTATCGATGGGTTAACGACGACGTTTCACTCTTCTTCTTATTCTATAAATAGCATTGTAACCAGCAGAGCTGGTATGGAATTCTATCTCAGTGAAATTCTTCATTTTCTTGTAAGGAGGTTTAGGGTTCCTCGAAAACCCTTGGCAAGAATTAATAAACTGGTTCTTGATTTTTACATACTGTATTGCGAGTACGAGAGCTTAGTTCTTAAACAATTCTGCTGCATTCCTTTGTTCTGGTTTGGTACCTTACATCGTGTGTGCCTTACCTAGTCCCTGAGTGGTGATTGATTGGTTTCACGAGTAAACAACATTGCCTAGGATCATATTACTATCCTGTGATCAGTAATCAACCACCCAATTAGAAATTAAATTTCAAAATTTAGGGAGATAATTGAATGGTAGAACGAGAACTAAGGATGTGATATAATCGGTCGAAGCATACCTTGAGGCGCTCGTAGACTTTGATACGCATGACAGGGCACGATGGCTAGAACCAAAACAGGGAGGGGAAGTGACTACCCACGAGATCTTTCTACGGTATATACATGATGGCAGATTGTTACCCATTTGCAAACAGTGGATCAAAGGAGAGAGAGATTTGCGATGGGAACTCACTAAGAGAAAACTGTGTGCGGCGGATCTTAGGGTTTTATGGGTGGCTTCTGACGAGATGGGAATGGGTACCTTGGACTCATGTGCACGGGCTCTTTTGGTGTTCAATGGGCCACGGTAGCTGTCGTGGTTTAATGGTACTTCAGCTTGGAGCAACAACGGGACGTGGGCGTTCTGGCATCAGCTTGCTGTGGGAATGTTGGTGCAGGCTTATGATGCGAGAATAATTTGTGTGCATGATTTTTCATATGGTGATGCTTTGGTTTGTTTCTGATGTTTTGTAGAGGTATAAGGGTTTTGGTTGTGTTGGTGGTGTACTGGCAGTGCGGCACCAAACCCAAACTGTAAGGGGGAAATGAGAGAGATCCAGCTTGTTTGGATAAAGAAAAAATCTCACCTCATCTCATCTCATCTCATTATTATAATTTTTTTAAATTTCTAAATAAAAATAATATTCTAATAATATTTTATTCAATTAATCTAAAATGATATTATCTCATATCATCTCACCATCCAAACGAGTCCAAAGAGAGAATATATGAGGAGTGAGACATAGAGAGAGAGATAGAGCTGTGGGTGAATGGGGAGAGTGAAATAGTGAGAAGAGAGTGACGAGGAGTAGAGAGAATTGGGAGGGAGAAAATTTTTGGAAAGTGAGGAAACGGTCGAGGGTAGGGGGAGAAAAGGGGGAAATAAGAAAAAACAAAAACCCACTTACTAGAAACGACATCGTTTTCCCCTGCTACTAGGCTTCTCTATGGGTATGTGCCAAGATTAGGTATGGGTATCACAGTGGATATGTAAAATCAAGACTTAAGCAAATGTATCAGTTGAACGCTACAAGGCATTCCTTGTGGCCAAGGGTTTCACCCAAGAATACAATATTGACTATAGGGAAACTTTTATTCCTGTTGCACGACTAACCTCCGTTAGATCTTTGCTTGCAGTGGCTATTGTTCGATGTTGGTAACTATTTAAAATGGATGTTAAAAATGTGTTTCCCAATGGTGATCTTACTGAGGAAGGTTTACATGCAACTCCACCTAGAAATGAGCACCCTTTGCACGAAGTATGTCATATTCAACTAGTTGTTCTTACTACCGGGGCTAGTACTATCCTTGTTCTTTATGTTGACGATATGATTATTACTGGTGATGACATTGTTGGCATTTGAGATCTTCTAGATTTTCTTAGTCAAATTTTGAAATGAAGGATTTAGGACATCTTAATTACTTTAATTGTCTTAATGCTTCTGACTTACTCTCCAAAGCCAGGTTGACAGATAGTAAAATAGTCAGTAGTCCTCTTGGTTGTAATGCCAAGCTTATAGCCATAGATGGTACCCGTCTTCCCGATGTGATACTATATTGACAGCTAGTTGGCATTGCCATATATCTCACTGTTACTTAGCCTGACATCTCACTTCGTATGCAGTTCATTTGATTAGCCAATTCATGAGTGCACCTCCTTCCACTCACTTCGTAGTCGTTCTTCATATTTTGCATTATATCAAAGGTACTTTGTTCCATGGTCTACACTTTTCATATTCATCGCTTGAGTTTTGGGCTTACTTTGATGCTGATTGGGCAAGTGCTACGATTGATTGTCGCTTTACCATAGGTTACTGTTACGTACTTGGCACTTCCTTGATTTCTTTATATAGTAAGAAGCAGTTTATTGTCTCCCCTTCTAGTTTCGTGGCTGAGTATCGAGCACTAGTACACACAACATCTGACTTTTTATAGTTATGATGGCTTTTGACAAACATGGGTGCTCCCTAAATGACGAGTTCTCATGGACATTGTGATAATAGAAGTGCTATGCATATGTCTCACAACGACATGTTTCATGAACGAACTAAACACATTGAAATTAATTGTCTCTTTGCATGTAAATATCTTCAACAAGGCCCCCTTCACTTACATTTTGTCTCCTCTGAAGATAATCTTGTTGATATATTCACAAAACCTCATTCACCTAGTCGACTGGGTGATTTTGTTTTCAAACTCCAACTGACTTCGCAACCTTGAGTTCGAGGGAGATGTTAATATATCTAGGAATATTTTCTAGTATATTTCAGAAAATTTTCATGGTTTGGTTTATCTTAGAATATTGCCATATTATGGATTATTCTTAAGACTAAATATTTTGCCATAAGCCTTGATTGTATTTGTATTTATGTCCTCATTGTATTTCCTATTTACCACATGTCTATTCAACTATAAATAAACATTTCCTATACATTGAACAGAAAATTCAAAGACGTCTATTGGGTTTGTTGAGCCTGTTTTGTGGCTTGAGCGGAGGCAAGTTTAAAGTTCATTCAATCGCTCAACACTCGCTTGTTAGTTGGCTCGAGCGAGGCTCAGGTAAAGAGTTAGCTTGACACTCGCTCAAGCGAATAACCCGATAGTTGATTTATTTTAAATTTTCCACTACATATGATGTTTTGTTGCTTGTACGGCTGCTAGAAAAACAAAAAACAAAAAACAAAAAAGAGAAAAAAAAAAACTTGAGAGAGAGAGAGTGTCTGAGAAAAAAACATTGCATTGCTCCAAAGTGTACTCCCACTTTTTTAGAATAAGATTCTCTGTAGGTCCATAGACGTAGGCACGTTGCTGAACCACGTAAATTTTGTGTTGTGTGTGATTGACTTTTGTTTTACTTTATTTTTCTCTTACCATTTTCACAACTAGTATCAAGAGCCAATGTTTAGTTCTTAGGCAGAATGATGGCTAGATAAGAAGTGAAGGTGTCTGAAATCAAGAAATTTGACGGCACATGCTTCGTGTATTGGAGGATGCAGATCGTGGATTATCTTTATAGGAAGAGACTTCGTCTTCCTCTAATAAGGAATAAGCAGTACATGATGGAAGATGCTGATTGGAACCTACTAGATCAACGGGTCCTTGGGGTTATTCGGCTGACCCTATCAAGATTAGTTGCACACAACATTATCAAGGAAATGATCACATCATCTTTGTTTGGTATGTATGAAAAGTCGTCAGCAAATAATAAGGTACATCTAATGAATAAACTATTCAACCTAAAGATGTCAAAAGGTACGTCGATTGCCCAACATCTTAATGAATTTAATACTATCACAAATGAATTGTCATTAGTAGAAATTGAGTTTGATGATATGATTCGGGCTTTGATCTTATTGGTGTCATTGTTGAATAGTTTGGAGGCCATGAGAATGACTATGAGTAATTTTTCCAGAAATATGAATTTGAAATATGATGATATCCTATATTTGATTCTTGATGAGGAGGTGCACAAGAGAGACTCCTATGAGACCTTGGGTTCTGGTTCCATACTAAATATTGATACTTGGGACATAAGGCATGACAAAAACTCAAATAAGAGCATATCAAAATCGAGGAATAGGGGAAAGAGCAAGTTAAGCTCTAGGCATCACAATACTTGCTAGAATTGTGGCAAGGTTGGACACTTTAAAAGGAAATTCAGAAATTTGAAGAAAATAGAGAATGATGTTGCAAGCATGGTAACTAAGGAAGTACATGATGCTCTACTTTTTACAGTTCACAATCCCGTTGACGATTGGGTCTTGGATTTAGGAATTTTTTTTTTCACACCACTTTAGATTGAGAAATCATATAGAACTACGTTGTTGGTGACTTCAAAAAGGTGTACCTGATTGACAGAGAAGCACTGGATGTAGTGGGTGTGGGAGATGTGGATATTGTGTCCCAAATAGGGATGTGTGGACTTTGCAGAAAGTCAGACATATTCTCGAGTTAAAGGAAAACCTGATCTCTGTGGAATAGCTTGATAATGATGGTCATTCGATAGTTTTCTCAATTGTCATATGGAAGGTTACAAAAGTCACAATGGTGTTGGCTCGTGGTCAAAAGATTGTAACTTTTTACATGACATTGAGATCAAGCGACACGATTGCTACAGCTGAAATGGAGAGTACTATAGAGTTGTGGCATTGCATACTTGGGTACATGAGTTATAAAGGCATGAAGGAACTACTGTAGAAGGGAAAGCTACTAGAGTTGAAGTCAGTTGATATGAACATGTGTGAGAGCTACATTCTGGGGAAGTAAAAAAATGTCAATTTCTTGAGGAGCGGAATAGCACTGAGATCATGAAAGATGGAACTTGTACACATGGATCTGTGTCTGTGGGGAACTTCCAAGATCTTATCTCTTGGAGGTTCTCAGTACTACCTCACTTTCATCGACGACTACAACAGAAATGTATGAGTCTATTTCTTGAAACTAAAAGCTGATTTGTTTGAAATATTCAAGAAATGGAAAGCCTTGGCTGAGACAGAAATAGACCTGAATCTAAAATGCTTGAGGTCTAACAATGGTGTAGAATACATTGATGGAGGTTTCAAGGAGTAATGTGCAACGTATGGTATCAGAATGGAGAAGACCATTCGCGGGACCGCACAACATAATGGTGTCGCTGATCGTATGAATGGGACCACCAATGAGCGTGTTAGGAGCATGAGGTTGTACGATGGGGGTACCACCAACATTCTGGAAATATGCTGTTAGCACTGCAATTTATCTGATCAACCGAGTGCCTTCAGTTCTGTTGGAGTATAGACTACTTGAGGAGGTTTGGAGCGGAAAAGAGGTGAAACTTTCTCATCTAAGAACCATTGGTTGTGTTTACTATATTCACATTGACTCTGATGCTTGTAATAAGTTTGATGTCAAATCAAGAAAGTGTTACTTTATTGGCTATGAGGATGACTCATTTGGCTGTCACTTCTGGGATGATTAGAGTTAGAGAATCATGTGGAGCAGGAATGTGATCTTCATGTACATGAAGTAAGAGCATAAAGTCGTGTACAAAGATAAGTCTAGTACAGTAGCATATGCAGTATCTCATGAGTCTGAGTTTGTGAGCTTGGATGAGCTTCTTGAGATCACAGATCAAAGCAGAGGTGTGTGTGATGGGGAGAGTGGGTCTAGTGCACCCATTCCTATTGTTTTGCAATTAGATCCAAAGCATCGACACCTACAGTTGATGTTTCCAACTCTTCTAGGACTATCAGACTGTCGTAGCGGTTATCATCCACCCTGAGTTATATTTTGCTGACTGACAGTTGTGAGCCACAAAGGTATGAGGAAACCTTGCAAGATTAGAACTCGAGCAAGTAAGAGTTAGCCATGATCGATGAGATTGATTCTCTGTTAGGGAATCAAACATGGGAGTTGACTGAACTTCCAACAAGGAAGAAAGTTTTGCACAAAAAGTGGGTATATCGATTGAAGACTGAGCATGACAACAGCAAAAGGTATAAGGCTAGACTTGTTGTGAAAGTTTTCAGTAGAAGAAAGGCATTGCCTTATCTGAGATTTTCTCTCTAGCTGTGAAAATCACAACTATCAGGTTAGTATTGGGAATAATGGCTAAGGAAGTTTTACATCTTGAGTAGTTAGATATGAAAAGAACATTTCTCCATGGCAATTTAGAAGAAGACATCTACATGTATCAGCCTAAGAGGTTCGCAGTACAAGTGAAGGAGAGTCTAGTCTGAAAATTGAAGAAGGGCTTGTATGGCCTAAAACAAGCTCACAGGTAGTGGTACAAGAAATTTGACAACTTCATGTCAATTTAGTGTAGATCAGATGTCAGGCAAACCCTTATTGCTACGTATGTACTTTGACAACTCTTATATCATTTTATTACTGTGTGTAGATGATATACTCATTGTAGCATCTAACTTTGAGGAATTCAACACTCGCTCTTCAGCTGGCTTGAGCGAGGCTCACGCAGAGAATTCGCTCGATGCTTGCTTGATACTCGCTGGAGCGAATAATTCAATAATTGACATCTTTTAGGGTTTCCACTGCATACATATAAATATGATGTTTTTTTGCTTGTACAGCCGAGAGAAAGACATAAAAACAGGGAGAACTGATGAAAAACCTTGAGAGAGAGAGAGAGAGAGAAAGAGAGAGAGAGAGAGAGTGTGTGTGTGTGTGTGAGAGAGGGAGAGAGAGAGGTAGAAAAGCATTACATTGATCCAAAGTGTATTGTGAGACCCCAAAATTTAGTGTGCTTTATTTTATTCTCTTCTTTAAGGAATTGGACCATTTTGGTTGTTGTGGACTTTTTAGTATTGTTGTAGGAGCTGTGGGCTAGTTTTTTTTAAGCTTGTGAGTGAGAAGCCCCTCCCCCACTTGAAACGGTGCCATTTGAGGTTGTGGAAATTTTTGTCTTTCTTTCCCCTAAACGACATTGTTTTGGCTGTTGGGTGAAAAACCCTAAGGTTTTCTTCCTTCTTCCCTTTGCATTGCACCCCTCTCTTTTATTTTCTTTCTTTTTCTTCTTCCTTCCTCCTCCTCCGCCTATGACCTGCATTACCACCCCTTGCTGCCAATCTTGTTTTGCCACGCATCCTTCACAGCGCACCACCCCACCATTGACTACCCGACCTCTTTTCTCCCCCAATCAGAGCACCCATTTTTTGGCTTTCCACCACTCCCTCTACTCCCAAGCTCGCATCAGCCATGGTGAGGCCTTGTCGCCACTCATCCCACTACACGGGTGCGACGCCCAGTGCCGTCCTGCACCCCAATCGGAGATGCGACTGCGATTGGCGATAACCACCCCTTGGCTTATAAATATGTCGAGCTTCACCTCCCTCAAAGCGTCCCTCAAACGATCCCTTCTTCCCTTAAACCGAGTTCTAGCATCTCCCTCACCCTCAAATCTACCTCCTGAAACCTCTAGGATTAGTTTCACCCTAGCACCGTCGTGCACTGTCGTGAGCCGTCAATCCCAACCATGTTTCGGTGGTTGCAAAATCACCTATGAGTACTCCCCTACCTTTTCTTGCCATTCCCTTCCCTGAGATCTACCCAACCTGTGAGCTAAAGCTCACCATAGTTGTTGCCCCACCTTAATCCACTGCTCCGCACTGCGAAAATTCTCACCTTTACCCATTAATGTCAGATCTGCCACCCCCTTCGAGAGAAACCCCACCGGTAGCCCTCTGTCTTGCCAAATCTACCTCTGTGACCTTTCTCTGCCACTACCTTGCCACCGCCGCACACTCGTTCTATTGCGGGATCCCGTAAACCATCACGCATGATCATTTAGAGTATTTACCCTCTGCGTCATAAGTTACTCTCCAATGCGACTATTGAAATTCTAACATGAAATTTATCGCTAACTTGTTGCGGTTTGGTTTGTTGAGGTGGGCCTTGGGCCTAGAGAAGTGTTGGGATTATTTGATGTAGTTGTTGTCAGAATTTGGGCCAAGGGCTGGATAGAGGATGGGAAACGCGTGTCGTTGGGGTTTGTGAAACTGTGGATTTGTGACTGTTGTGTTGTTGTGTGTGATTGTTGCATGTTATGCCATGCCATCCAATAAAATTCCTGACATGCATCTGCATATTACTGCTTTTGATATTTGTCATGATTTATTCAATTGTATTATGTTCTATGTTATACTGCATAACTTGATTTATTCACAGTCGTTACCCTTGGTGTGACGAAGGGAGCCAGTGTGTGTGGGTGGTCCCAATGGGAGATCATGGTATACACAGCAATAAAGGTTGTGTTTGGGTACAATGGGATTTTTGGAGTGAGTGATTCTAATAAAATGCATTTTTGGGGATGGTTGTAAAAACGGATATTCTTGGGGTTTTGCCTCCATCACTGTTGTGCATTGTTTGTTTGTATAATTTTCATGCTTGAATCTCTTGGCTGTTGTTTTGTTGATTTATTTATTGAGATTGCGAAATCTCATTATGGTATTCCTATCAACAGTTCCGTTTCATCGAATCATATACTTTGATGCATAGTAGGGGTATGAGTAAGAGGGACCAGCCTCACCTGATGAGTGATGGCAAGCTTTTTCGTATTATTTGTTATTGGACCTTTGTTATCTTTTCCCTTTGATTTAGGTTGATGATTGTATTAACCTCTTAGGGGATTTTATTTCGGGTTGTATTGTTGTTTAAAACTTTCTGGTACTTAGTTTGACTTCCCTCTATTTTTTTTTCTACTGCGATATTTATGTTGTACACATTTTGCAAGTTTGCACACACTTGACAAGGTAATTGGGTGTATGATCCCTACGGCCATCCTCCTGGTATCACGACTTTTACCAATCACACGTGAGGGTTGAGGGCGCCACATGTATTCTCACTTTTTAAGAATAAAATCATCTATAGCGCCGTGGATGTAGACATGTTGCCGAATCACGTAAATTTTGTTTTGTAATTGATTTATGTTTTACTTTATTTTTTCTTATCGTTTTCACAACGTCTTTGTTTGTGTAATTTCTTGATGCAAGACTTGGTTGGATTTTTCAGAAAATTCAACCAAGTACATGTATCATCAGCATGGGAAGTCTATTGACATCCCATGGGAAGTCTATTGACATCCCATGGGAAGTCTATTTGCTCTCTCATGACATCTCAATTGGCAAGGTTGTATCTTCAAAACAAATAAAAAAGTGAAATAAACAATTATTAAAATAAACAATTCATTGTAAAACTTTTGGTCAACTTGAAAAGTCTAGCACTTTGTCGAAGCAGCATCATAAGCTTTACTTCACGATCGATTGAAAATGTCTCCTTTAAAAGGGGAAAGTCATAAGTTATGATATTCGTAGATGCGTTATCTCTTTGCAGTTTTTTTTTTTCCTCAGATTCTTTACAGAATTAAATAGTGGTTGAAGTCGTTGATTTAATTACCATAAGTGAAATATATTTGCTGAAGAAGGATCAACACTGTCAATGAGACCTTGAAATGTCTGTAAATTTGAACACCAGTACTTATTCGTCCTACTAATATTTCCAATATACCAGCCAACTTTGGTGACTGGTGATGTCCAATGACATTATGACACCATATTGATCAAGAAGGACTTTTGCCATTCCTTACAGCAAAACGTGGAAGGACTTGACCATAAAATATTTAGAATTTTTTTTCTTATTAGTCACTATTCACCATCTCACTTCCCTAATCCTATATCCTATGAAAAACACCCTCACACTCTATAAAAAAATTATAGATACGAGTGTGGAGTGTCTACGGTGACTGATATGTAGAATTACTCAAATATCTATATATATCAATATCGTAGAGAAAACTGATGGCACAAGCTTGTACCGACACATCACGAGCGAGAATTCTATGTTTTTTTTTTTTTTTAAATTCAGTAAAGAATATCATTTTTCATATGAAAAAATAAGCCAAAAGTCATTGTAGAGTATTGGCGGAGGCATTGCTTAGAGCACTAGTATTAGACTAGTTAAATGTCATTCAAACTCAAATTTTGACTAAATGTTTGCAAAATTAGTTGCATTAGTCTAGCCAAATCACGTCAAGTTAAGTTATGAGCTACAGTAAATGAAAAACAAAAGCCATATTTGTTAAGTTACTGATAAAGTGTTAAAATTATATGATTAAGTTACTTAAGTGAATAAATTGTTTAATAAAAAATGAGTTAAGCACTTAATTATATTGTAGATTATAGTAATTGAGTAAATTGATAATTCTTGATATTTTACACTTAAAAAAGATTCACAATGCAACTGGTTGAAATAATGATATACAAAACACTTATATTGTTAAGCCACGTCAAGTTTAATATTTTAATTTAACCCTCCCTTCTCATTTGTGTAGTGTTTTTTTTTGTTGTTGTTATTTTTTGTGTGTTTTCAGGCGAAATAAGGGAGAATCGCAGTTTTGGGATCGTTCCGCCGCCCACAGCCAGCACATGCCCCGCCATGGTGTTGCCCAGCCGCCGATCTTCAAGACCACTAAATGCGGCACCAAACGGAGCGGCGAGTAGCTCACACGCGCGGCTCGAAGTTCGAGCGTCGTTCGGCACGTGGTTTTCACGCACCACTGGGGAGCCCTCTTCTAACGCCACGCGCGGCAGTTCTGGCGTTTGTGAGCCCGGGATCTCCAAGCTCGACTATCGGTTCTCCCCCCAGAGTGGCGCGTGTACTGCACACGCCACAGCAGCCTCTGTGCACTGCGTTTCACTTTTTTGTGCAGTGTTTTCTCTGTATTTTCTTTTGTGTAATGTTGTTTCTAGGTGGTAGTTTCTCTAAGACCTAGGTCTTTAGAGATTTACCGTCTGGACTAGACCATGTCAGTCATGAAAGTGTACTAGATTGTTATTAACGTTTGTAATTGGCTTATTTTTCAAATCAACTTTATAAATCCTCTCTTAATGAAGGGTTATGATCCGATTTATCAAAAAAAAAAAAAAAAACTAATCTTATTTGATGTAGGGCATTTTTTCTTTTGGCTCGTGTGATTAGTGAACGGACGGAGAAAATATGTTGTGGTCCTGGTGTGTGCAAGATGGTAGGGCTGAAAACCGATGGGTTCGGCGCGGTTTCGGTGCCAAACCGACGCCGAACCGATGTCTGCCAGGAGATGAAAAAACCGGCCAAAACCGATCGACTGGGGGAGAGAAAACCGATATTATCGGTCTCGGCGCAGTGTGGTTCGGTTCCTCGGTCTGTCGTCGGCGTCTCTGTCACGGAGGAGGGATGTGCCGCCGTTTACCATGAGAGAGTAGAAGGGAGTTGCAGGTGAAATGGAGGAAGGAAGAAGACGCGGGGAAGAAGAAGAAGAGGGGCGAGGGGCAATTAAATCCATTTTGAAACGACGCCGTTTGGCTTTTAAGCCAAACGGCGCCGTTCCATATATTTTTTTTTTAAGTTCCAGGGAAAAAACGACGCCGTTTCACTTATTTAAGTGAAACGGCGTCGTTTTATATAAGAAATATATTGTAAAAAAATATATATAAGACGTCGGCCGGTTCTTCGGTTTAGACCGGGATTGAACCGCAGACCGAACCGGCCGACGTCGGTTTCCTTAATTTCCTACCGCCGGCCGACCGGTTCTCTGCCGGTTTCGGCCGGTTCCTGAATCCGGCGGTCGGTCTGAGTCGGCGGCGGTCGGTCCGGCCGGTTTGTGTACAGCCCTAC
>QEOY01002937.1:47280-59834 GCA_003123805.1 Juglans sigillata
GCGGAAAATTGTCCTCTGTGAGCCATGGCTCTTTTCTTGTTTCTAGTTTCATTGGTTGCGGGATGGGATTTGATTTGTTTTGTATTTTTGGTTAATGAAATTTCTGTTGGTTTAAACGTTATTTTTACTCTATTGCAATTCAGAAATTGATTTGAAACTAAATGGAACTCTTGTTCTTGCTTTGTTGAAGACGCAAGGCACAACAAAGGCAATTTATCAAGGCTCTTTTCAGTTAGATGTTATTATGGGTTGGCTGGCAATGCAGTGAAGATTTTAAAGAAATTGTGCAAATCTGAACGTCAACTCTCCATCTTCCGATTATCAATTCCGATTGATTGTTGAGAAAATTAAGTAAGAACCAAATAAAAAATGAGTGCGGCTACGCATCAGCCGCACTCTCTGCACACTGTGATGATTTTTTTTTTTTTTTTTAAACTCAACAACACTTGGTGTGCTGAGGCTTATATCAACAATAGGCTGATGTAAGTAATTTCTCACAAAAAAGAGACCGATCTGCAGCCCCAAGTGTTTGATAAATTGCTTCTTAGATTTTATTTCCTTTTGAACCTTTTGAAATCTTAAGTATTTTCTGATTTCATTTTGTTACATTTAGTTTCATACTTTGTTTATTTTATTTTCAAGGTTTTTTACATGTTAAGTAGTAGGAATGAACTTGATATTTCAACATTTTGATTTGGACTCAAATATAGATATATTTACAGCTTACTTTTGTAATAAGATTACATAAATCCTTTCATACCCTTTCTTTATACATAAACCATAAGATTTTATATAGCATTTTCAAGATTGTTTTAATACTCTTTTATTCCTATGAAATATGATCTTGAATTTATCTTTGATACAACTTGACACTTCTATACTTGAAGAACATTTTTGGAACAACGTCAATTACTATTCACCAACGAAAAGAATATTATATTAAAAATTATTCCCTTTCTCTTCCTTTCATTTTCATGTAAAATAATTTGTTTAGATAGTAAAAATTAAATTAATAATTAATATATAGAGTGTATTTGAAAAATATAACAAAAAATTTAAAAAAAAAATTATTAAAATATATAATATTATATTATTATATTGACTTTAGAATGGATCTTCAAAAGTTTTGACTTTAGCAAAAATCTCAAGTTTTAATCAAAATTTTGACTCTAATTAGATTTAAAACTCACCTCAACTTATCTCATCTTATCATTACAAATTTTTCAAATTTCAACACAAAATATAATAAACAATTCAAATTTTTCAAATCTTAAAATAATTTTTCTAAATTCTCATATAAAATATAATAAATAATTTAACTTTTATTTTATTATTTATAAACTATCTCAATCCATCTCAACTCATCTCTAAATTCAAAACGTGTCTTTTTAACTCAAAACATTAGGTGTGTTACGGCGCGGCTGCTGATGTAAATAATTTTTCTTTTAAAGCATAAAAACTGAACGGTACTATTAATCCCCAGATTTGCTGTGTGCACTACTTTTCTTCTGCAGAATTATGCTGGAACATCTCTTCCTTTAAGTGCTAGATTTCCCTGCACATGCCTTAGTGTTTGTTATATGTGTTGACAACATTCTTCTATGTCGTCCAAACTGGTTGCCCTCTTCCTCCTCATCCTCCTATATCTCGCTCTCAATGCCACTGTTTAACCCCACAATCACGGGTCAAAGCCGGTTACTATTATATGGGTATCGGAAATGTCATTTCCGATTTAAATTTTAAGCTTTTCACGCACCTTATATGCGCTCTCACTTACGTGAACTCCTCCACCTACCACCTCTCCATCAAATCCTCCACCGAACAACAATTCTCTACCTTCGCCCACACTGTAAAAACCAAGAACCCGTCCGTTACAACGCTTTTGTCGATATGGGTAGGCAGAGTGCATTTGTTAAACTTCTTCTCAATGATAAACTAGTCTTCTTATAGGACTCTCGTTAGATTAGCCAAAATTAAAAGATAGTTTTGATGAATGTAAGAAAAATTTAACTTTTAATTATTTTATTTACATAAATCTCCACATTAGAATATCTATTTTTTTATTATATAATAATAAAATAATATAAGATGAATTTTATTTTAATTATTTACATTAAATCTCCATGTTAGATTATACATTTATTCATTATATGGTAATCAATAACTAATAATTTTAAAAATATTTAATTTTTTTAATTATTAATTTATTTAATTTTATCATATTTTACTATTCTACTTATTATATTTAATTAATAATCATATTCTTATTAAATTAATATATTACTAAGTCAAATTAATATATTAATTATGATAAAATATGTGATAGAAATAAAGAGAGAGATAATTAATAAAATATATATTTGATGTATCTACAGTAACTTTTAAATTTAGAAAAATTTTTAAAAGTCACTGTAGTTAAATTTTAAATATTTAGAATTTAACTAATCTAATATGAGTATATTTTACTCTTTAATAATTAAATATTTATTAGATTTAACATTTAGCTAATCCAAAAAGATTATTCTTATAGAAATTCTTTCGTTCCGTCTTGCATAGAAACAGCTAGGCTTTATGGGTTTCAAGTTTTAGTCCTTTGTGGGCTTGTGCCAACAGGAAGTAGCTCGGATATGGCCAACTTCGGTACCCTTTTGGACGAGTGGCGAGTTGCTGTAAATTCCGAGGCAAAAAATTCAAGCAATCCAGAGTTACTCCTGGTCAAGGCCGGCAATCGTCTGCCAGCTTTGGGTTCAGTGATTTACCCAATTAATTCCATGAGGAGGAACTCGGATTGGGTACAAGTAAAAGCGTACGATTACTATTTGCCTGGTCGGGACAGAGTCACATACTTTCATGCAGCTTTGTATGGCCCTTCGAACATGGCTAATACGGATGATGGCATAAATGAGTGGAAGAGAAGAGGTTTTTTGCCGAGCAAGTTGGTCTTGGGGTTGCCTTACCACGGCTATGCGTCGACACTTTTGAGCCCCAAAAAGAATCCGGTGGGTGTAACCTCTACGGGTCCGGCTGTCACAGAGGACGGTTCCATGGGCTATCAGTACCTTAAATGGTTCATTAGAAACTATGCTCATGAAGCAATTTCCGGGTATACTGCTACTTCAGTGGTGAACTACTGCACGGTTGGGTTAACTTGGATTAATTACGACGATGTGGAGGCTATTAGAGCTAAAGTTTCTTATGTAAAGCAGAAGGGTCTGCTTGGTTACAACATGTTTCAAGTCCGCAACGACGACTATGGGTGCTTTCTAGAGCAGCAGGTTGGTTACATATTATTTCTTAAGAAAATCTATTTATAAATCTTATTTTTTACATACCCAACATAACACTGATGTGTTGAATTCCACGTGATGTGTTTCTTTTATTGCTTTGGATTCATTTTCTTTACTTTTATGACCAAGTAATTACCGGAAAGAAAATAACTTTTCCTGACTTTATGGGAATAAAAGTAAAACCAACCTGTAAACATAAAAATAATATAATGGTTTATTTTGACTCGTAAAAAAAAGGTAGGACTCTTCTGCAAAATTCAGGAATTTAGAATGAATGTGCAAAAGGTTTTGTGGAAATTTCAAAATGGATGGTCGAATATGAATGACATGACTAGCGCCATCTGCATGCGCCGACTGTATTGAATTGATCTTGACTTATGAATAAGTAGGCAAGATAGACATGAGATCATAGAGAATCAGAAATCCAAAAGATCTGTATATGTACAAGACCTATAAATTCATGCAGCTGCCCCGCTAGCTATCAATGGGTTGTAGTAGTCTGGTCCATGCACCATGAACAAAAGGGTGGGACTATGTCACCAACATCGGCAACCTCTTTGAAGAGTGGCGAGTAGCTGCAGAGGCCGAGGCTAAAAATTCTAGCCAACAACAACTGCTCTTGACTGCTACAGTTGATTNATGAACAAAAGGGTGGGACTACAAGCTCTGATGTCACCAACATGGGCAACCTCTTTGAAGAGTGGCGATCGAGTAGCTGCAGAGTCCGAGGCTAAAACTTCTAGCCAACAACAACTGTTCTCGAGTGCTGCAGGTCATTGGTCGCCAGATTTAGGTTCAGTTTTTTTTTTCCCAGTAGATTGAATTGATTAAATATTATGGCTTATGACTACCATGCACCTAAGCGGGATAACGTCAGGCTGCTCATGCGGCTTTGTATGATCCAGCGAGCCAACTCAATACACATTATGGTATCTGCACCTGGATCTCTAGGGGCTTATCTGCAGGCAAGTTGGTTTTGGGGTTGCCTTTCTATGGCTATGCGGGGAATCTTGTAGATTACCAGGACAACGCACAGGTGCACCAGCCATAGGTCCAACCATCACAAACGATGGAGATATGACCTTTAAGCCAATCAAAGATCATATTTGGATATATGGGGCTGCTGTAATGTACAATTCCACTTATATGGAAAATTACTGCATAGCTGAATCATTTTGGATTGGTTTTGATGATGTGGAGGTTGTCAGAACTAAGGTTTCTTATGCCAGGGAAATGAGGTTGCTTGGTTACTATGTCTGGCAAGTACCCAACCATGATGACAATTGGGTGCTTTCTCTAGCTGCAGGTAGGAATTAGAACATAGTAGTGTCTCTTCAGAATGTATTCATTCCTGATACATAATTTGTAGATATCATTCTAGTTAAGTATGTAACTGGTGACATTAATTAAACCATTTATGTTTACCCTGGTTTAGTTCCTTTTGCTAATACATCATCTACGGCTTTTACAATTGGTAAATGATAAGGTTCAAATTGATTAATTTTATGATATGCTTCTGCATCTCTGATTGTGAAATGATTTGACCATCAGCAAAGGAGCTTGATGATGAAAATCAGAACCAAAAGGGGAGATTGTTAGTGATTGTTTTGGTTTCAAGTAGTGCTACAATTATTCTCCTCCTAGGCTCAGTGTGGGTGATGTGTTATTTGAGGAAGAGAAAGGTCAAATCTACAGGTAATTTCTTTTTGTCCTAGTTATAACTTGGTTCAGATATTACTCTGCTTAATTCCACATATATTGTAAATTGATATCTTTAAATATTTTTTCTCTTATTTGTCCTCTTCGGTTATAGGGACTGTACTGAAAGCAACGAAAGGACAAGAAGCCAAAGTAAATGGTATAGCAACTTCTGGAAACTTAAACACCAATGTTCCAGATCTTGAAGTCTATAGTTATGCTGATATCGAGATGGCTACGAATAAATTTTCATTTGAAAATAAGCTAGGAGAGGGTGGAGATGGTCTTGTTTACAAGGTAAACTTTTTTAGTGCTTAGTAATCTATAATTAGACAATGCCTAGTTATCAGATACCGGGCTGCTGCATATATGCTGCATGTTCTACCTTTATAACACTAACCATGGATGTGTGTGTATGTTGTAGGGTGTACTAANAAAATCAACTTGCACAACTATTAAATGGATTTTTATCATACCAAAATCACTCTAATCAGTAGTTTAGAGCAAAAGAATCCATATTGTATAGCTCAAGATGAAAACTTAGCCTAACATCATTTTCTCAAGAAATAGCAACAAAACGAGTAAACTCCATCTCAAAAATAATGGTTGCTCTGTGCAAAAACGAAGCTGCCGATAAGACAAAAAAAAAAAAAAATCTAGATCAACTACTGAGAAAAATAAAATCGCCCTCCAGAAAATCCAAAATAAAAACAAACAAGAGAAAAAATAAAACTGCTAAAAAAGAGAGAGAGCCTCCGCACGAAAAAAAAAATTCCTTTTATACTCTGCGTGCCTCCCGTTTCAGCCCTTCCGCTTCGCGTCTTGCGTGAGTTTCTGAGGCCATGATCCCCTGCATTTTGCGTCGTTCCAGGTCCTGCAGTTCACGTTTTGTTCTGCCTCCAGCCCCTGCAGTGTGCCACGATCTCAGTCCTGCGTGAGCTGCTCTTCCAGATAGTGCCAAAATTGTCCGTCCTTGATGCGTGAATTGATGCCCTTTGCATTTCGTTGTCCCCCTCATCTTTTGCGTGAACTGATGCGTGAGTCTGCCACCCAGTGCCTTCTCTTGGGTATTACCGTGCCAGTTAGGTATTTTCAAGAAGGGTAATGCTGGGCATCAGCCGGAAGCTGCAGCACACTTTTAAATTTTTTTTTTTCTTCAACTCAACACGGTGTGTTGAGGATGTAGGCTGATATTTTTCATTTCTCTTTCAAGAATACGCACGTGCTTTTAACATCTTTTCCATAATACCCTGCAACATAAGTAAGATACGAGATGAGTAAAATTTTGGTGTATTAATTTTGGTGTAGACCAGTTGCATTACAAATTTTTAAGTACAAAATACCAGAATTTAACATTGAGTCAAGTACTAAAAACTACTACATGATTAAGTGCTTAATTCATTTTTTTGGTTAAACAATTCATTCACTTTAATAACTTAATTATGTAATTTTTGACATTTTATCAGATATGCTTATGCATCTGTGATTGTGAAATATTTGACCATTAGCAGAGGAGCTTGATGATAAAAATTAGAACCAAAAGGGGAGATTGCTAGTGATTGTTTTGGTTTCGAGTAGTGCTACGATTGTTCTCCTCCTAGGCTCAGTGTGGGTGATTTGTTATTTGAGGAAGAGACAGGTCAAATCTACAAGTAATTTCTTTTGTCCTAGTTATAACTCAGACTTCAGATAATACTCTGCTTAATTCAACATATATTGTAAATTGATATCTTTAAACATTTTTTCCTCTTATTTGTCCTCTTCGATTACTGGGACTGTACTTAAGTCAAGGAAAGGACAATAGTTCCTCCATGTCAACTCCAAAACGGCAAGCCACTACGCACACACATATAGAGAGACCTATGCACTATGCTTAGCCTTCGTTAACCCACCTCAACAACAACCACCATCATCAAAAAGCCCAAAGCCCCACCGTGCGCCACATCGCCAACTCACGAACAATTACAGTGGAAGCATCACATGAGACGCTGAGCACAAGCAGCCACTATTCCTACATGACGGAAGCTGACAAGCCCCCTGCCTCAAGCCGCTGCCTTACACCACTGTAGACCCACGTCCCTAGCCTCCGTAAACCGCCAACGATCAAGCCCTATTTTAGACAACCCAAAATAGAGTAGTAGCAAGCATGGAACACAGACAACCAACCCTCCTCTAAATTCACTGTGAGTTTCACCCACCACAATAGAATCTCCACGCTGCACCACTATGCACCCAGTCCAACCGTGAACCACCTAAATAGCCATGAACCACCGTAGCCCTCACCTCTACACTTTTCTCTCAATAGCCACACGGTAAGCCTCTCTCTCTGTAACACCCCACCTATTTACCCTTATAGATCAACACTAGAATTTAGAAGGCTAGCTCATTAGAGTAGTCCACGACCCTAAGAGTTTTAGAAAGAATTAAATTAAGTTTAGAATTTTGGTTAAGAGCATTGATCAATTACCACACAATTAGTGATCTTGAAAAGCATGTTTTAAGCTTGATTATAATTCTTATCATTTCTCATCCTTTTATTCTAAAATTTTCTTGTTTGATCATCCATTTCCATTACTCTTGGATCATATTAGAATTTTAGATGAATCCATACTCATGTCATTTCGGGTAGTGACATGTCAAACCCAAAAACCATACCAATCGGCATCCATGTGTACTTTTGTGTCCAACAGACTAATATGCCTCTAGATTAATTTTTTTATACCATTTTTATCTAGAACATTTCAGTCATTGGCTCCTCTTTTATTCATGAAATTTTCTACCAAGCTTGATTTTAAGAACCCTAGCCCACCCTAAAATTTGAACCAATCCGAATGCACATTTGAGTATCCTGGCAACCACCATTAAATCACCTTATTTATCGGGCTACCATTTCATCATCACTTCACCACCCAATCCTCACCGTCTACCGCCTATATAGGGCACTTAAGAGTGCCTTAAAGCTAGGCATAATAGCCATAGAGATGTGTCCAAATGAATAAGACAAAATAGTTGGCCTTCGGAATGCACCTTACCTGGCGGCATGATGGCTTGCCTTCATGCCATGCATTAATTACTTCTCCTCCCCTTATACACTTCCCCACAACAACTTTTCCTCTTCCCCTAGCCATTTCGGCCCTACATACGACAAGAGGATTCTAGGCAGCATCATCACCCACCACCCAAACCAACCAATGGCAAGCCTTCTTGGCCGCACCTCACCACCCTTTGGAGCCCTATATAAACTCATCTCCCCTTCTCTTATTCCTCACTTCATTTCCTCAAGCCTTCTTTGAGTGTTCTTGAGAGCCTCTCCTCCCTTATTTTTTAAGTGTTCTTGAAGTTCTCAGTGAGTTGTTTTTGAGTTTGTGAGTTTTGAGTGGGAAGCTTAGAAGGGCCTTGAGATCATTGTAAGTTTTTCTCCCTGGATCTTAGTTTATGTATTAAGTTTGTCTTTGAGTTTTAGTATTAATCTTGGGTGAATATAGCATGAGATACCGTGTTTAGCTAGAAGCCGAAATATTGGTAGAAAGGTTTAGTGTTTAAATTATTTTTGGTGAAGATATTAGTTATAGCATGTCTTGATAATTCGTGATATAATACATGTCTTAGAATAATTTCTAAAGGTTTACTTTGAGGTTAGAAACACCATAATAGGTTTTAATTTCTATTTTGTGTTGATCGTCACAGCATGTATGGTTTGATTTATAGTCATGCTTCATTTGAGAAATTTAGCTTATTTTACTTAGGCTTGAAATGTGAGCATTTAGAACGCCTTCTGATTGGGATAAGAAGAATGCATGATTTAATTCTAGCATGTCATTGATAGAAGGTCATATCATGCATCACTTGAGGTTTAGTTAGCGTTTAAGGATTTTATTAGGCACGACTAAGTATTGGGACGAACTTACTCAAGGTTAAGATTTTATTGAGGATTTCTAGCAATCATCTTTTTATTGGAGGAATTTTTCATGCATGCATTTATGAGGATCAATAGTCAAAATTTCATATAGGCATCAACTAGAGGGCATGCCACAAATTGAGGATGAATAGGCTAAAATCCTTTTGATCTTTTAAGGCATAGATGATCTTGGAATGTGCAAGATATGAGAACTATGAATTCTAGTTAAGTTTGGAGAGCATTTGCATTAGTAGCAGTATTTGGAAGTTAGGAGTATTTTTGTAATTTCATTTTATCTAGAAGATTTTTTTTTTTCTTTAAGATAGTGTAGATTCTAACTTAGTGCAATTTTTATAATAACCACTACCGCACTTCCAACTTCAACAGTCCATAAGTTGACCTCTAACTTAAACTTTGATGATTATTTATAATTTATTGATAAATATCGTATTCATTTTATAATTGTCATTTTGAGCATAAAATGTCATATCTTAGGCTCCATTTTTGTCATTTTGCATACAACTATCTTTTTTTAAATGTGCCACATTCATGCATATCATGAAAATTATTTTTTTATTACGACCCCAAAGACTAGGATGGGGAATTATCTTAGTGGAACTCGTCTGTCCACTCTAGAGTGAGTAAATATGGAGTGGTAACTCCTGGATTGACAAAGAACAGTCAACAGACTTCGAATGGGTTCTTTTTAAAGAACACCAAAGCGGAATCATATGTTACAACACCTAATGCTAGTGTGTACATGTTATGTTATGTTATATTGCCAATGCATTGAGAACAAGTCTATAGACAACGTAGTTTTAACGTGAGTTGTACTACAGTCACTTGCAGGTTCTCACAGTTAATATGGGGAACTGTGATAATACCATACGTTACGTTGATTTCATGATTTTTTTATGATGAAATATTAAGTTTTTAATGACAGAAGTGAAATTATGTTCTCTACCAGAAAATGTGCATCAAAAGTCTATTTTCTAGAGGGGTCTGAATGGGAGACAAATACAGTTTTTATGTATTGCATGCATTTCACGTTTATCATTCTTCATG
Organism: Juglans sigillata; assembly: GCA_003123805.1. NCBI lineage: Eukaryota > Viridiplantae > Streptophyta > Magnoliopsida > Fagales > Juglandaceae > Juglans > Juglans sigillata. The sequence continues at coordinate 57,229 of QEOY01002937.1, forward strand.
AATAGTCTATCTTTGTGCATGTTAGTTGTCTAACTTACTGAGATTTTAAGTAAATCTCACCCTTTGTTTACCAACTATCATTTCACTCGAAATGATAGAAGTTGTAGATGCAGATGGACTCAATGAACCACTGGATCAAGAGGATTGAGGAGGAATTAGATGTCAATAGGAGACTTGATCTTATTTTGATATTTCTAGGCCTAAAGCTTCGTGCCATTGAGCGCATGAAGCAGCTGGTTTGGATTTTTTTGGAAACTTTGTATTTTGTACTAAGATTAAGCTACCTGATGTTTTGAAACTTATGGTTTAGTCAATATTATGGATGATTTAGCTATTCTGACTTAAGTTCATTTTTACCTTTACTTTCCATACGATTGTCGCATATTGCTAGCTACATTTCTAAGATGCATTGTATATTAACTATCATGTACGGGAGTATGTAACCTTGTGTTACATGTCTCAACTCTTGTCTCCATTATATTCCAAGTAGAAGTTGGGGGCGTTACACGCTCTCCACGTTAACTCTCTCTCTCTCTCTCTCTCTCTCTTGTTCTACCACCCTGGACAGCCACTGTTACTCACCCATGCTTGAAGTTTCATGGTCAAGCCAAAGCCATGGACTCACAGTAAGGCTACCCACCCTTTTACAATAGAAAACAGTACGTGAAATTTATATAACAAGTGACGTGTGTCTTAAATGAGATTACAAATACCCATTTTCTAGGTCAGTGTTGATCATAGAACAATTTAGTATTTATGATTATTTCCTTCAATAAATAAAGAAAACTAGATGGCTGGGGGTGGAGAATATTTTAGAGTTTAATCGAATAATAGGTTAAATTATGTNATTATTGTATAGGTGACGATTGATATCCCTTTGGCACTGTTGTAAGGAAATTCAGAGAAATTAAAAAGTTCAGGTGAGTGGGGTTCCTATACTAGAATTTGCATAAAACAAATGTACTGAGGTTGATTCTATGAAAAATATGGATGTTTTGTTATGAAAAAAAAACTTGAAAACAACTCCAGTCATTTTATCTGCATCACTCATGGAATTCGTAAAAGAAAAAAGTATTTTTTTCATGACTGGTGTAGACATGAACTGATTTTTGGCATTTTGTTTCTGAAATGTGCAAAAGGAACGAATAAGAAATCTAAAATTTTTTGTTGATTTAGTGAAGATGCTCTGAATCTATTTTTTGATTATGTTAAAATGATATGAATCTATCCAACACTTTGTTTTGATATGATGTGGCATCTGAAAAACCTTTGCTATGACTTTCTGATTCTGTTTTTGATCTTTTCCTTTAAGGTTTTGTCACGGGTATAATAGTGGTATATAACCCTACCACAGGTTTAATAGTGGTATACGGCCCTGCCATGATTTTAATAGTGGTATATGGTCATGCCATAGGTATAATAGCGGTATATAGCCCTGTCATAGGTATAATAGTGGTATATGACCATGTCATAGGTATAATAGTTGAACACGGCCCTGCTACGAGTATAATAGTTGTATACGGCCCTGCCGCAAGTATAATGGTGGTATCAACCCTACCATGGAGGGTTAAACATGGCTTCTGTACTGATGCGATGCCCTGATATGATATGAAGATGATGTCTCAGATTATGATATGCCAAAGGACTTTTAAACAAGGATATTTCTGAAAGTTTCAGTCTAATATTTTGATGACATGTATTGATTCTGCATTCGGAAAGTAAATGTTTTGCTCTGCATTCTGAACTCTTTAGATGCTCATGTTTACATACTAGTATAAGTTCTCTGCTTATTGAATTGTTGATAACTCAGCTCTTATCTCCACAAAATTTTTCAGATGTTTTGGATGTTTCAGCTGAGAATCAAGAACATAGAGCATGGGTGAGATAATTTAAGCATGGTGGGAAACTTTTATTCAGTAGATTTATTTTGTTTTGTTGACTTGGATAATTCAGGTGTTTTGAGACATTTTGGTATCTTAAATTGATTACACTGAACTAGTTGATGTGAAACAATGAGTATATGTTGTATATAAGAGTTTGGAGTATATATCATGTGGTTGGAAGATGATTTTAGGTGATAGGAACTAACTTTGTGGACCTCTGGGACTGGAGCGTTACAAAACCTATTTTACTAACGAAAATTCATAACCCAAACTACAAATTTAGCATGCACAAATCCATCCCAACATACAAAGAATTTCACTATTTCCCCAAACTTAGCTTATCTTCCACGTATTTGCTTAACCATTTATCACATGCTCGCTATAGTAATAATTAGCAGTGTTTTCATTTCCATTCCGTTCAAGCTGAAACAACTGAAATTTGTCGTGCCGGAACAGTAACCGGCACGACTTAGGTTGATGTCCCATAACGGTTGAAATTCTGGTTATTTTGGCGTGTTTCGGCCCATTCTGGTCAAATTCCAATATTCTAGCCGAAATTAACATTATAATCCGAAGCATTGATTTAGAAAAGTCTAAAAAATAGAGAGAGATGGGGGGAAGGGGAAGAAGTACTCTTGTACAAAATCGCCAGAATCAAGATTAACAAAACAAAAGGCATCCAAAATTAAAAACAAAAAACAGTGATGAAGATTGGGTTTTTAT
>QEOY01002937.1:66223-77140 GCA_003123805.1 Juglans sigillata
CCATTTTTCTTATTCCATCAGTGCATTTACAGTTCTTACTGGGGTTACTGTGGTTTTTTAGCTATACAGTGCATTTACAGATCTTACTGGGGTTACTGTAATTTTTTTTCATTCTATCATTTGCACTGAGAATTCTAACTAAGACAACTTAGTGGAAATTTTTCTATTTTATCATTAAAGACTAATGTATAAACATTCAAGCCAAACATTCATAGATGATAAAATAATCACATATCCACATGTTCAATTCACATATACATGTAATCACATTTAATATAACAAATTAAATAAAAGATTACATGTAATATAACATAATGGAATAAAAAAAAAAATAGAATGAATATAACTATATATTTACATGTAATCTAAAACATTAAATAAAAGATCACATGTAATATAACAATATCTAAGCATATATTAAATCATGCAACAAAAAAAAAAAAATAGAAACAAAATAAATGCATAATAAATACATTTAAAAAACCCCACCTAAACCAAAGGTAAGTCGCAATCCAGTGGTGCGCCCTGCCTTTGACCGGTGGTCTTGGGTTCAAGTCCCAAGGGTGCCATTTTCATCCCCTTCTTTTTATTTTTTGTTTGAAAAAAAAAAAGGATCAAACAAGGTTGGGCTTCAAAAAATGGCCCAAACAATTTTTTCTTTTAAAAAATTGCAAAAGGCCAAACCAGCCCAGCCCATTTTTATTAGGTTTAAAGAAAAACACTAATGGGCCATGAGGCCTAGGCCCATGGAAAAATCAGATGACCTAATGGTCATCTTCATCCTCCAGTTGGCTATTGTTCACGTGAACAGTAGCCGTTCCACAGTAGCACCGCTGTAGTGCGCGCTGTAACACAGTGGTGCGTGCTGCACCTCGCTAGTGCACCAGGTGCGCACAGCACCTCCATGGTGCGCGCAATGCTAGGTTCACGCAGCACCTGCTGGTGTGCACAACGCCTTGCATTGGTGCTCAACACCTCCTGGTGCGCGCAGCACCACTGCATTGGTGTTCGCAGCACCTTGCAGTGTGCGTTGCCATTTTTTTTGAATCCAGAGAAGAAAAAAAAAAGGATAAAAAGGACACTAGACAAATCTCGAGCATATGCGAGAAAAAGTTATAAACTGGAAACAATTTAAAAAACCTCTTATACCAATGTTAGAATGCACAACGGAAAAATACCTCAAGCTCAACTTATAGAATTGCTCCACAAGTTTCTCCAGATTGATAAATCTCAAGCGTTTCCTCTTAGTGGCGAAGTGTACTATATAGTATAAAACTAGAGTAACACTTAAAAATCCACAGCCTAAATATCTTATCAAGAGAGAACAAAAATAGAGAGAGCTTTTTTTTTGTATATATCAGATCGTTCCAAAAACAAATGAGGACTATATATATAGTCCTCCTACACACGGCTGGCCAGCCTTCAATTGCCAACAAGCAAATAACGCATGGCTTTAAGCCACGCGTTACACTGCAGGAGGGGGTCAGCCCCCCATGGGCACCCCTCCATCTAACACCATCAATCTCTTGGCCTTTTACAATGCTTCATTTTCAATAACTTTTCACTTTTTATTATATTTTTAATGTTTATATTGGTATTTTTAAGATTTAGAATATAATTTATATATATATAATTTATTTTTTATAAAGACGATCATGAAACGGTACACCAAAACCTACCAGTACTAAAATATTCCATTCCAGTACCTTAATAGGAATGATCGCCGAATGGAATTCAAAACTTTAATACTTAGCCCAACCTCCTCCAACTTACTTAACTAATCATCACATACACGTCAAGCTAAAAAATAAAAAATAAAACTATACTTTCAAGCCAACCAACTCACTCTTGACATGTCCCACAACCAACATTCAGAAACGAGCTTATTAATCAATTCAAACAACCCAAAACAGCCACTACTCAACCCCAAATAGCCACACACAATCACTCATCTTGAACCACAAAAGTATAAGTTCAATCACATCTAAATCAACCAAAAACTTCCAAACCTGACATATCAAGTCATCACAGCCCCCAAATTGATATATCGAACTCCCAAACAACCTAAATAGTAACATAACAACCCGAACTCCACGTATCAACCCAAACCGCCAACACGTCAACCACGAGAATCGACACAACTCATAGAATGTCCCACACACATTATCCCATCAACAGCTATAAAACAACCCCAGGTAGCTATATAACTCAACCCACAATCATGTAACTAATACCAACAACCAACATATTCAGATCCATTTCCAACACAAACTGCCACACTAATTAATTTTCAATTCAATCATGTGACTAGTGGCAAACTAGCGGCAGCACCATCTAACAAGTCATACAATCACAAAAGTGACAGTTAAGAGGCTAAAACTCGTGTGTACCTTATCTAGTCCCTAAGTGGTGATTGATTGGTTTCATGAGTAAACAACATTGCCTAGGATTAGATTACTATCCTGTGATCAGTAATCAACAACCCAATTAGAAATTAAGCTTCAAAATTTGGGGAGATAATCACAAGGTAGAACGAGAACTAAGGATGTGATATAATCGGTCGGAGCAAACCTTGAGGCGCCCGTAGACTCTGATATGCATGACAGGGCACGATGGCTAGAACCAAAATAGGGAGAGGAAGTGGCTACCCACATGATTTTTCTATAGTATATACATGATGGCAGATTGTTACCAATTTGCAAACAGTGGATCAAAGTGGGGAGAGAGAGAGAGAGAGAGAGAGAGAGAGATTTGCGACGGAAACTCACAGAGAGAAAACTGTGTGTGGCATATCTTAGGGCTGTCTAGGTGGTGTCCAACGAGATGGGAATGGGCACCTTGGACTCATGTGCACAGGCTCTTTCAATGTTCAATGGCGCACAGTAGCTGTTGTGGTGTAATGGTACTTCAGCTTGGAGCAACAACCGGAAGTGGCTCTAGCAGCGACTTGTTGTGGGAATGTTGGTGCTGGCTTATGATGCCAAGAATGATTTGTGTGCATGAGGGATGCAGGGATTGTTCATATGGTGATGCTTTGATTTGTTTATGATGGTTTGTAGAGGTATAGGAGATGTGGTTGTGTTGGTAGAGCATTGGCCGTGTGACACCAATTCCAAATTGCAAGGGGGAAATGAGAGAGAGATGAAGAGAGAATATGTGGAGAGTGAGGCACAGAGAGAGAGAGAAAGATGTGGGTGAATGGGGGGAGTAAATTAGGGAGAAGAGAGTGACGAGAAGAAGAGGGAATGTGGAGGGAGAAAAATTCCGGAAAGTGAGGAAACTGTTGAGGGTGGGGGGAGAAAAAAGGGAAATAAGAAAGAAAAAACCTAGTTACCAAAAACTATGCCATTTTCCTCAGCTACTAGGCTTCTCTGTAGGTCTGGGTCAAGATTGGGTCTAGGTATTACTATGGATATATAAAATCATGACTCGAGCAAATGTATCAATTGAACCCTACAAGGCATGCCTTGTGGCCAAGGGTTTCACCCATGAATATGGTTTTGACTATGAGGAAACTTTTGCTCTTGTTGCACGACTTACCTCTGTTAGATCTTTGCTTGTAGGGGCTATTGTCTGACATTGTCAACTATTTAAGATGGATGTTAAAAATGCATTCCTCAATGGTGATCTTACTGGGGAAGTTTACATGCAGCTTCACCTAGAAATAAGCACCCTTTCCATGAAGTCTGTCATATTCAACAAGCTCTTCTTACCGAAGCTAATACTATCCTTGTTCTTTATGTTGACAATATGATTATTACTGGTGATGAAATTGTTGGCATTCGAGATCTTCAAGCTTTTCTTAGTCAAATTTTGAAAAGAAGGATTTGGGACATTTTAATTACTTTATTGGTCTTGAGGTTACTTCCAATACAGATGACTACTATTTGACTTAGGCAAAATATGCTTCTGACTTACTGTCCAAAGCTCGGTTGACCGATAGTAAAAGAGTTAGTAGTCCTCTTGAGTATAATGCCATGCCTTTAGCCATGGACAATACCCTGCTTCCCGATGCGATACTATATTGATAGCTAGTTGGCAATGTCATATACCTCACTGTTACTTGGCTTGACATCTCATATGCAACTCATTTGGTTAGCCAATTCATGAGTGCACCTCGCTCCACTCACTTTGTAGTGATTTTTCATATTTTGCGTTATATCTAAGGTACGTTATTCCATGGTTTACACTACTCCTCATATTCATCGCCTGAGGTTCGGGCTTACTTTGATACTGATTGGGCTAATGATCCCATTGATTGTTGCTCTACCATAGGTTATTGTCTCTCCATTTAATTTGCCTCCCAAGTGTAAAAGGTGTCTAGTTGTTTTCAAGGAAGAGTTACAAGGTCGATTTCAGAGGGACTATGGTGATCAGAGAAAATGGTTTCAATGCAAAACAATATGAGGAAACCCTTTTCTATTTTCCATAAAAAGTAGAAAATTAGATGTGGAACTATAGGATGTAATGGTCTAATCTAATTCTAAAAGAGGAGCTTTAGAAGAATGTGTATGTATGCAAAGTAATGATTCATCTCGACAGAAAATTACTTTGCCAATTTTAGATTACTCTCTCAAATTTCTTAGAATGTTTAGGCTTCAAAACAACAACTATGTATGTAAATCAATCTGTATGCAAATTTTTATGTTTAAGATACAAATGATTGAACACCTAAACTGCGGATTTCTTTTTCATGGGTTGGTCCCAAAATGGGTTCCAATTCCCCCAATTGATTCAAACACAATTTCAATCAAGAAAAAGATGATCAGATGATTTGTAAAAATCTTGCAGTTCCCAGATGATACTAAAGCCTCTATTGAATTAATAAACAATCTAATTAAAATAGATCTCATCAAAATAGGTTTTCTGTACAATCCAAGCATCCACCGTGCCTTTTGTCAACAATGAATCAGAGATCAACAAGAAAAACCTAATTTAACCTCATGTAAAGATTGTTTGCAAATCCATAGATACNATTTCCGAGCCTAGGTTTGGAAAATTACTCGAGCATAATGTAGTGAAAAGCCATTTTCTATTGAAGCATACAATTTGAAATCTAAAACTAAAATGGATGAACACCGAAAAATCAGCACTTTGTTTCCCCAATTTCTGGCCCAAAATTGATCTGTCCTTACCTTCCTCTGCTGTGTGTGTAACCAACCTCACTGCTTGCACCACTGAATATTCCATTCCTTCCCTTGCAGTTGCTGCTTCCTCACTCCACTCGTGGTCACCCTGTGATGGTGTAGGGGTATGAGGTAGAAGGAAGGAAATGAGTTAGACTTTAGAGTAGAATCCTCTCCAGAGTTCTTATTCTATCACACAAGTGCGTGAGTTGTAATACGTCCATTCACTTAAAATAAATGTAAAGTCCCAATTTTTGCTAGACCAAAATTTTAGTAGTCTTGTCTTCACATTAATGTATAAATAAACATGTAGCAGGTATTTTATTTATTATTTGCTCAATTAACATGCTTAGTTTATACATTATGATCGCCTTATTAGTTATGGTTTCCTACTTAGCACTTCCTTGATTTCTTGATGTAGTAAGAAGCAATTTGTTGTCTCACCTTCCAGCTTCGAGGCTGAGTATCAAGCACTAGTAGACACAACATCTGACTTCTATGGTTACGATGCCCTTTGACAAACATGGGTGCTACCTAATGATGAGTTCTCATGGACAATGTGATAATGAAAGTGCCATGCATATAGCTCACAATGACGTGTTTCATGAACATAATAAACACATTGAAATTGATTGTCACTTTGTATGTCAATATCTTCAACAAGGCTCCCTCCACTTACATTTTGTCTCCTCCAAAGATAATTTTGCTGACATATTCACGAAATCCCATCCACCTAATCGACTAGGTGATTTTGTTTTCAAACTCCAACTGACTTCGCAACCTCGAGTTTAAGGTTGATGTTAGTATATCTCAGAATATTTTAGTATATCTCAGAATATTTTAATGATTTGGTTTATCTTAGAATATTGCCATATTATGGATTATTCTTAGGACTAAATATTTTTCCATAAGGCTTGATTGTATTTGTATTTTTGTCCTTATTGTATTTCCTATTTACCACATGCCTAGTCAACTATGAATATACATTTCCTATATATTGAACAAAAAATTCAAAGACGTCTGTTGGGTTTGTGGAGCTTGGTTTGTGGCTTGAGAATAGGCTAGCTGAAAGTTGGTTCGACAGTTGGCTCGAATGAAGATCAGACAGAGAGTTCGCTTAACAATCGCTTGTTCCTTGGCTCGAGCGAGGCTTAGGTAAAAAGTTAGCTTGACGCTGGCTCGAGCGAATAACCCGATAGTTGATTTCTTTTAGGGTTTCCATCATATACATATAAATATGATCTTTTGTTGCTTGTATAGCCTTGATAAAAACAGAGAGAAAAAAAAACTTTATGAGATAGTGTGTGTGAGAAACAATGATTGCATTGCTCCAAAATGTATTCCCACATTTTTAGAATAACATCATCTACAGGTCCATGGATGTAGGCATGTTGTTGAACCACGTACACTCTATGTTGTGTGTAATTGATTTTGTTTACTTTATTTTTCTCTTACTGTTTCACAACAACTAATATCAAGAGCAAAGGTTCAGTTTTAAGGGAGAATGATGGCTAGACAATAAGTGAAGGTGTCTAGAATCAAGAAAGTTGACGGCACATCTTGATGCAGATCGTGGATTATCTCTATAGGAAGAGACTCCATCTTCCTCTGATGGGGAATAAGCGAGACAGGAAAGAAGATGCTAAGTGGAACCTACTAGATTGATGAGTCATGGGGGTTATTCGACTGACCCTATCAAGATTAGTTACACACAACATTATCAAGGAAAGGATCACGGCGACTTCGTTTGGCATGTATGAAAAGTCATCGACAAGTAACAAGGTGCATCTATGAAGAAACTATTCAACTAGAAGATGCCAGAAGGTACGTCAGTTGCCCAACATCTGAATGAACTTAATGCTATCACATATTAATTGTCGTCAGTAGAAATTGAGTTTGTTGATATGATTTGGGCTTTGATCCTATTGGCGTCATTGTCAAATAGCTAAGAGGCCATGAGCATGAATGTGAGTAATTCTGCCGGGAAGATGAAGTTGAAATATGATGATATCCAAGATTTGATTCTTGATGAGGAGGTGTGCAAGACAGACTCTGGTGAGAGCTTGGGTTCGGGTTCTGCACTGAATATTAATACTTGGGACTTAGGATATGATAGGAATTCAAACAAAAGCAAATCAAAACCGAGGAATAGGGGCAAAAGCAAGTTAAGCTCTGGACAGCAGAGCACTTGCTGGAATTGTGGCAAGGCTGGCCACTTTAAAAGGAACTGCAAAAATTTAAAGAAAGCAAAGAATGATGCTCCAAACATGGTAACTAAGGAAGTACATGATGCTCTACTTCTTCCAGTTCATAGTACGATTGACGATTGGATCTTGGATTCAAGAGGTTTTTTTTTTTTTACACCACTTAAGATAGAGAAATCATGCAGAACTACGTTGCTGGTGACTTCGATAAGGTGTACTTGGTTAACGGAGAAGCGCTGGATGTAGTGGGAGTGGGAAATATTGATATTGTACTCCCAAGGATTGTGTGGACTTTGCAGAAAGTCAGACATATTCTTGAGTTAAAGAAAAACTTGATCTTTGTGGGATAGCTTGATAATGATGGTCATTCGATAGTTTTCTCAGGTGGCATATGGAAAATCACAAAAGCAGTGATGGTGTTGGCTCGTGGTCAGAAGACTGTAACTCTGTACATGACATCGGGATCGAGCGACATGATTGCTACTGCTGAAACTGAGAGTACTACAGAGTTGTGGCACTGCATGCTTGGCTACATGAGTTATAAAGGCATGAAGGAACCATTGTAGAAGGGAAAACTACTAGAGTTGAAGTCAGTTAATCTGAACATGTGTGAGAGCTACATTATGGGGAAGCAGAAAAATGTCAGTTTCTTGAGGAACGGTAGAGCATTGAGGTCAAGAAAGCTGGAACTTGTACAGATGGATCTATGTCTGTGGGGAACTTCCTAGGAATTATCTCTTGGAGGTTCTCAATACTACCTCACTTTTATCGACGACTACAATAGAAAGGTATGGGGCTATTTCTTGAAACTGAAAGCTGATGTGTTTGAAGTATTCAAGAAATTGAAAGCCTTGCTTGAGACAGAAATAGACCGGAAGCTAAAATTCTTAAGGTCTGACAATGGTGTAGAGTACATTGATTGATGATTTAAGGAGTGCTACGCAGCGTACGGTATCATAATGGACAAGACCATTCTCGGGACCCCACAACAGAATGGTATCACTGATCGCATGAATTGGACCTTCAATGAGTGTGTTAGGAGCGTGAGGTTACACGTTGGGTTGCCAACAACATTCTGGGAAGATGCTATTAACACTGCACTTTATTAGATCAATCGATGGCCATCAGCTCCGTTGGAGTACAAACTACTTGAGGAGGTTTGGAGTGGAAAAGAGGTGAAACTTTCTCATCTAAAAACTTTCGGTTGTGTTTACTATATTCACATTAACTCTGATGCTTGTAATAAGTTTGATGTCAAATCAAGAAAGGTTACTTTATTGGCTATGGGGATGATTCATTTGGCTATCATTTCTGGAATGATTAGAGTCGAAGAAGCATTAGAAGCAGGAATGTGATCTTCATGTACATTGTGTAGGAGCAAAAAGTCATGTACAAGGATAAGTCTAGTACAGTATCAGATGCAGTATCTCACGAGTCTCAGTTTGTGAGCCTGGATAGGCTTCCTAAGATCACAGTGCAGAGCAGAGGTGTGTGTGACGGGGTGAGTGGGTCTAGTGTACCCATTCCTATTGTTCCACAATCAGATCCAAAGTCGTCCACACCTACAGTTGTTGTTCGTAGGTCTTCCAGGACTATCAGAGCACCGCAGTGGTTCTCATACACCCTAAGTTACATTCTACTGACTGACGGTTGTGAGCCACAAAGGTATGAGGAAACCTTGCAAGATTAGAATTCGAGCAAGTAAAAGTTAGCTATGAAGGATGAGATGAATTCTTTGTTAGGGAATCAAACATGGGAGCTGACTGAACTTACAACCAGGAAGAAAGTTTTGCACAAAAAGTGGGTATACCGATTGAAGACTGAGCACAACGGCGACAAAAGGTATAAGGCTAGACTTGTTGTGAAAGTTTTTAGCAGAAGAAAGGCATTGACTACTCTTAGGTTTTCTCTCTAGCTGTGAAAATTACAACTATCAGGTTAGTACTAGGAATGGTGGCTAAAGAAGCTTTACATCTTGAGTAGTTAGATGTGAAAACAACATTTCTCCTTCGCGATTTAGAAGAAGACATCTAAATGCATTAGCCTAAGAGGTTCACAGTACAAGGGAATGAGAGTCTAGTTTGCAAATTGAAGAAGAGCTTGTATAGCCTAAAACAAGCTCCCAGGTAGTGGTACATGAAATTTGACAACTTCATGTACAATTCAGGGTAGACCAGATGTCAGACAAACCATTATTACTACATTACGCACTTTGACAACTCTTATAACATTTTACTGCTGTGTATAAATGATATGCTTATTGTAGGGTCCAACATTGAGGAGCACAACACTCGCTCTTCAGTTGGATTCTTCATAAAATTCAACCAAGTGCATATATCATCAACATGGGAAGTCTATTTGCTCTCTGAGGACATCCCAATTGGCAAATTTGTATCTTCAGAAAAAGAAAAAAGGGACGAGCCACCTGCTAGAGGATTTGAAAGTCCCAAGGATGGAACTTTGTGTAAACAATAAGTAGTGAATTGTAACACCCCAGGCATAGAGCCCAAACCCAGGTGCCAAACCCAGCCCAGCTTGGTGCAAAACGCACCGCTGTTTTTTCCACCCTCAGAATTTTGTTCCCTCTCCTTTCTTCCCCCATCACCCGATAACCCTTTCTTCCCCAGAATTTTGGAAACAGTGTTCTAGTTTGGTTCGACCTTGACTGTGAGCAAGAGAATGGAATATAAGACTGTGGATAGAGAAATCACAGGGATACAACTTTTACGATCATTAAAATAAACAATTCAATGTAAAACTTTTGGTCAACTAGTCAAAGCAGCATCATAAGCTTTACTTCATGATCGATTGAAAATGTCTCCTTTATAAGGGTAAAGTCATAAGCTATGATATTTATAGATGCGTTATCTCTTTGCAGTATTAAATAGTGGGAGAAGTCGCAGAATTATAGAATCAACATTGTCAATGACCTTGTGTCTGTAAATTTGAACACCAGTACATTCTTCAAACTAATATTTCCAATATACCAGCCAACTTGGTCATACCTTCCTCTTGAAACTGTCTTTTTCTTTTTCTGGACAAATATGCTGAGTACGTCATATTTTTCTTTGGTAACTGGTGATGTCCAATGACACCATATTGATCTGGAAGGACTTTTCCATTCCTTCTAGTAAAACGTGGAAGGACTTGGCCACAAAATATCTATCTATATATATATATATATATCAATGTCACAGAGAAAACCGATGGCACAAGCTTGTACCGACACGTCACTAGCGAGAATTCTGAGTTTTTTGTTTTTAGATTCCGTAAAGAATATCATTTTCATACGAAAATATAAGCCAAAAGTCATTGCAAAGTATTGGTGGAGGCGTTGCTTAAAAACTGAACAGTTCTGTATTTTGAGGCATAAAAACTGAAGAGTGCTATTAATCCCCTGCTTTGCTGTTTGCACTACTTTTCTTCAGCAGAATTCTGCTGGAACATCTCTTCCTTTAAGTGCTGGATTTCCCTGAACATGCCTTTGTGTTATATGTGTTGACAACATTCTTCTATGTCGTCCAAACTGGTTGCCCTCTTCCTCCTCATCCTCCTATATCTCGCTCTCAAATGCCACTGTTCAACCC
>QEOY01002938.1:0-16633 GCA_003123805.1 Juglans sigillata
TGGCTGAAAGGTGCAGAGATGACTATGAGAAACTGAGAGGAGAGGGAGAAAAAGAAGAAGGAAGCGGCTATTCTAGGTTTTCGTCATGCACACTGGTGGTTGGCTAGGGGTGCAAAGTTGACGAGTGCTGAGCCGAGAGGCTACGGGTTGTGTGAGTGAGGCGTTGGGCTTGTGGGGATGAAGATTGTCGTGGGAGGTTTGCGGCTACTTCCTTTTTTCCAAGAGAGGAGTACATGTATACAAAGAGTTGATTGGAAAAACCCTATAGAAAGATAGCAAAGAGACGTGCAAGATCATGTATGTCGTGGACGTGAGAAAAACTCTAGGGGTGAAAATAGATGGAAAAGAAAACGTGCGAGGAAGTTAACGTGTGAAAAAAAATAGGTGATTGAAAGAAAACAAAAACAAAAACCCTAAAGCAGAGGAGAATAGAGGCATACATGCATGAGAGTGCAATCGTGCGTGGCGGCGAAAAAAAAAATTTTGGGCTTGACTGGGTCTGAGTGTTACAAACCTTATCACTACCCTATACATAGTGAATATGTATCAATTGGGTATTGATGAATTAGAAGAAGTTAAATTGTTTATATTGATGAATTAGAAGGAAATCTTTGTGATATGAATTGTGTAATATGATGAATTAATATAAAACAATTGTGTTGTTTTTATGCTTACTATTAAAATGAAAAATTGTCTTGTGTTTATGCTTACTCTTGAAATATTGTAATTATTATTTGTGAATTTTGAGAATATTTTGTGAGTTTATGGTGTTCATTGATGAATTAAACTATTTAGAAAATTATTGTGGAAATATTGTGAATATGTTGTGATATGGATTTGAAATATTGTGATTATTGTTTGTGAATTTTTATTGAATATGTTTATATGGTCATAAATATATTGTGTTTAGTTTGTGGATTTATGTGAATTTTTTGATATAATATTTTTTGATATTTTTTGAATTTGTTCTTTAACACGAAAATTATAAATTTAGGAACTTAATTTAAGTTAAAATTAAAACCCTTTAATATACATTTAATATGAGAATGAATATTTAATATTTAATAAGTATATATAATATATTCATACTTATTTATTTAGAATATGATTATTATGCAAATTATAAGTATAATATATAAATTAATTTAAAAAGAAAAAAGAAAAAAAATATATAACTTAACTACATATAAAGTATAATATACATATAATAACTATAATTAATAATAAATTATTAAATATTCTTACTATTGTGAGGTTCCAAACCATTATATTATTAAAAATATATATATATATATATATAAAGAAAGAAAATAAAATACTCTTCAAGAAGAAAGTCTTGAACCTATCAATTAAGTAGAGAGTTGGAATAAATAAATATACTTATTTAAAATAAAATAGAGAGTAAATAAATAAGGATCAAATAAATGCTTATTTAGAAATTATATACTTGTTTTCTATATAAATAAATAACTCACTCAATTAAGAATAATAATTAAAATTATATAATAACAATTAAAATTACATAGGTATCAATAAACAATGTGCTTAGATATATAATAACAATTAAAGTTACAATCATTTAGGAATAATAATAGTAAATGATATTGACTAAATTTTAGTCTAATTGCTTAACTGTCATAGTCTTTCCGACCTTGAGAGTTGTTAAGGTCGGAAAGTTTGTGACAGTTAAGTAATTAGACTAAAAGTAAGACATTTCTTCAAGATCATTCTCCTTCGATATCTACTCATGATAGGAAATTTGTAAACATATTCTTTCATCTATCTCTAATTTAACAATATAACACTACTATTTGTTTGACATTGTTAATTCAAACAATATGGAGATATTGTTTGTCGTTTTTTTTATAGATATTGTGTGACATTGTATAAATAACCTTAGACCCATTTGAGAATTAGTGTACATTTATGTGTCCACTAATTCCTGAATTGTCCAGTGTGAACAGTTTGAGATTATATTATTTATTTTGCACATTTTTGTTACTCCTACTCTCCACGTTTAATAGGAAGTTTCGGTGTCTTCTTTTACAATTCTTCGGGTATACTATTCGTAGAGTCACAATCTCTCTATGTGAACATGTATACTTGGAGAACTATGGGGAGATGTTGCTGAAATTTCTATTACCGTGGAAAGTAGTTGAGTGACGAAATTTGTACAATATGGATAATATAATCTAGAATGAGATAGGACCAACTATCTTTTTAAAAAAAGTAATGAGAATTGGAGCAAGACATGCATGTGAATTTTCTATATAAGTTTTATTAATAGATAAATGTTTTTAGAAATGGACAAAAGTTAGATGTGTCTTGAGTGATAGACTTGGAAATGATTATGTATCCTATGCACGTGGATTAAGAACTTTCATTGATTTTGCATGGACCTCTGCTGATAGTCGTGGTTACATTAAGTGTCTATGTTGAGGGTGTAAAAATTTGTGTGCGATAGGGTTGGATAAAGTTGAAAGTCATATACTTAGGGGTGTAACTGGTTCGGTCCGGTCCGGTTTTGGACAAAATCTAAGACTGAACCGGTATGTACCGGTTTTGTATTTTTCAAAACCGATTATGCACCAATTACCCTTCTAAACCGGTACTTTCAGTTTTACTGGTTTCCGGTCCCATTTTTTGATTTTTTTAAAATGTAAATTTCACAATTTGTCATTAAAAATTTGTTTATAAAAAAAAAACTTTTAATATTAATTATAAGTATTAGTATTAGTTATAATCTTTTAGTAAAAACTTTTAGTATTAATTATACGTATAACTATAATCTATAGTCTATATTAGACTATTAGTATTATTTATAAATTTATATATTAGTATTAACATTTAATGTAATAATTTATAAATTATAATATGAAGTTATTTCATATATATATGTATATATATATATGAAATTATAAATTAACATTTAATGTATAAATTTATAATTATACATTATATATAAAACTTATTTGTATTAATATTTAATATATATTTAAAATATTTTGTATAAAACTTATATATAAAAATATTATTTTTTATTTTTTTTAATCAACTGGTCCGGTCCGTTCCAAAAAATTCCAAAACCGGAACCGGCCGGTTTTTACATTTTAAAAACCGGTTCCAGACCTGACCGGTTCAAAACCGGTCTGGTCTAGACCGGTTTTCCGGTTTGAGTTTACACCCCTATATATATTTGTGAACTGTATGGATCTGGGATATACCCAATAGGTATTGCATGGTGAGCTGTATGAACAATCAGCTGATGTATTGGTCGATCATCCAAATTATTTGCAGCACATGGATGATGATTATGAGCAGGATGAGATGGAAGAGATGTTGGCTGACATTGGAGCTAAGATGTTTATGAATGAGGTTGATGACAATGCCTCAAGTGGCTGAGGGACTGATTATGAAAATTTCGCTACAATGTGGGAAGATGCAAAGTGAGCATTATCCAGGCTGTATAAAACATTCCAAAATGTCATTTATTATGCAATTTCTTTACATTAAGTCATTGTGTGAGATGTCGGCGAAAGTAATAAATATGATATTGAACTTATTTAACTAGGTGCTTCCCGAAGGATCTGCATTGTCGAAAAACTTTTATGAAGCAAAACAGTTGAGAAAGGGATTAGGATTTAAGTACAAGTCCATACATGCATGCAAAAATGATTGTGTTTTGTTTTGGAAGAAGAACAAGGTTATAGATTCCATACTCTGGATCGTGAATGTAATAGAAAGACTCAAAACTCTGGTGCGTTGGTCAAGGGAAGTCATGGAACATATGATATTGACTATTATGATATCATACGTGATCTTATCGGATTGAAATATCTAGGTGGATTTGTAACATATGTCTTTAAATGTGATTGGTGGGATCTAGGTGATGGTCGAGTTTCGATACATAAGGATAATCATTTTACGAGCGTATTGACTTGTCAAGCTACCCAAGTTTATTACTTGATTGATCTGATGAAAATCGCTGATGAAGATAGTGGAAAGATAACTTGGCGAGTCGTATAAAAATTTGTCTCTTGAAATATATATATGAAGTAGGAACGAGTGCAGATTACGAGAATAGTGGAGATAAAGATAACATTCCGATTGTAAAGGTATACCAGGAAGATGGAGAGGGTATTAACTTGTTTGTTGACCTCGACGCACTCAAGTTACTCCCCTTGTGTAGAGATGACGTCCGACCTATCCATCTCGACCCGTCCATATTAAATGATTTATTCAATTCAAGTAAGTGATGAGGAAGAAGAATAAGAGTCAAAAGAAGAAGACGAATAAGAATTCGGGGAGGAGGTGGATAAGGGAAAAAGAGGTTGATGATGACGACGAAAATATTATTAAGGGAGATTTTGAAACAAGTATGGAAAATATATCCGAAATGAAGAATAAAGGTACTAAATAATTATTCATATTTGTGACTATAAAATATTATATTTTTCATAATTTTTTTTAATTAATTTTCTTTAATTAGTTTGTTATTTTCAAGGATACCGCCAAAACGACAACGAAAAAATATGCCTCCTCCATTAAGTCTAACTCCCAAACCCATTAAGAACCCCCACCCTAGGAATCTGCTCCTAAAGATCAAGTTAACAAACAAGAGAACAACAGCTAGTCGACACCTACTAGTAAAGAAATGTCGTTGATAATTAATTATATAATTAATAATTTTATCTCAATAACTATATAACTATAATTATACTATTATCATATAGTTGATACATCTGCTCGTCGCGGTCATGGCTATACATGTAGCATCCCTCTTGAAAAAAATAGAAGGCACAGAAAATTCAAGATTATCATTCCTTATAATTCCATTAGAGGATTGGGTGATAGTGCAGTAGTGTTGTCCACCTATATTGACATAATAGTTCGAGTTTATACTCCATTTTATATGTGATCATGACGAGATGTTGCAAATGAGATTAATGAGCACATTCGAAATCGTGTGCTGGTGAGTTTATTTTGAGATTACATTTTTTTCACCTAGATTAGTATATCATATTTTTGACCTAATTCACTTATTAAGATAAATTTGACCTCGACTTTAACACTTCAAGAAATTTGAGAAGTTGGAAGAGGCTGTGTAGTCCCCTTTCTAGCAGATGAAATTAGATGATTGAATAAATTGTTGCGATCTTTTCGCATCTTCAAATTATCAGGTATTCTACATTTATATCCTTTAATTATTTACATTTATATTCGTTCTATATATTATATGTATATATATTACAATTAATATTCTTAATTAATTTTGTAGCACTTAAGTTCTACAAATGCACAGAATATATCCACTCTAACTGTTCACTAGGTTCAAGGTCATTCCACCATTTTGCTGAAAAAATGGTAATTAAAAAATTATAGAATTCATTTATCTTTCTGATATTCTTTTATTTAAATACTAACATTATCTTTTTAAAATTGCTAATATTGCTTTGTTAGAAATTTGTTGATCATGAAAATTTTTTCCTCATTTATGTCTGTGCTGCTGCTCACACTAATGAGGGTAGTGAGTGGATGGATCTTGCCGCTGCAAATAATTATATAAGCAATTTTAATTTTGTTAAATAAATTATGTAACATGTGAATAATTTATTTTTTTATTTTTATTTCTTTTAATACGTTACTTATTAAGTATTTTCTTTCAAATTGTAAGAAAAAATGATGAAGACGCAGTCAGCTTCTAGAGAATCCTCTCCTAGTGACAAACATATTCATGCAAGTGCTTGGACTGCATTCTGGTATGGCAAGAGGTTTGGGACGATCTTTCAAGCATAGATGTTTATCCTCCTCAACCTCATCGACTTCACAAATTAATAATTTTACCAAAGTTTTAAAAGCTACACAGATCGAGAATAAGTATATAATGTCAAGACAGCAAGAGTTAGAATCTTTCTTTGAGCGACAGTCTCATTTAGAGATGCGTTTGCAGAACCAACAGAGAGACCAGAAGGAAAGAATATGTAGTGAAGTCTAAGAGCAAGTNGAGCGACAGTCTCATTTAGAGATGCGTTTGCAGAACCAACAGAGAGACTAGAAGGAAAGAATATGTAGTGAAGTCTAAGAGCAAGTGTAGCAAGAGATGATGGTACAAATGAAGCGTATTATGTCGTTGCAACAGAATCACGGTGGGTGAGAAAAGAAGAATAAATGAATTTTACCAATTTTATCAGTGTATATAACTAATTTTAAACTAATTTTAAAATTTTATAAGACACTGTCAGTTGTTAATTGATGGTGTGTAATATGATACAATTAATATGTTTTTTAATTTTATGAAATTAGTATTTCTGATTTATACGTTCGAATGTAAATAAAAAATGTTCAAACATTAATTCACATTCGAACCAACGTTTGAATGTGAATACACAAAATTATATAATAACATTCGAACGTAGGCCTCAACGTTTGAACGTACTCACCTTCAAACAAACAAAACGCTTAAATGATTAAACGATTAACATTCGAACAACCTCCGAACGTACCACTTGCGTTCAAATGCTTATTCATTAACATTCGAAATAACGTCCGAACGTTAAACTCGTTACGTTCGAACATTGGTCCATTAATGTTTGAACAGAAATTTGAAAGTTTATTGCAATTAACGTTCAGGCACATAACGTTCAAACATAAATATGATACGTTCAAACTAGAATCAACGAACATCAACTTCTGTCATTCAAATGCCAATCGGTCGGGTTGACATTCGAACGTTCAATTGGATGTCAGAAAGTTACTTTCTATGATAGATCTTAATCGTCACAAAAAAGGAAAGTTCGAATGTTACACCAAATGAAATATCTCCAACCATCACTAAAAATAGTTTTAGTGACGATTCAATAGTAAACCGTCACCAATTTTTTTCTGTGACGCCTATTAAATGACAGTCGTGGTGACGGTTTCAACCGTCACCATATATCTTTAGTGACGTTTTGGTTATTTTGGGTGACAATTTCCTCTGTCACAAAAGACAAATTGTGTTATGATGTAATGTCACATACACTTAACTCTATGTGCAAGGTTATGCACCAGCCCCACATCCCGCGGCTGCATGAGGAGTCGTTAATGGTATTCTACCATATTATGGTAGAGCATGCTTACGTTTGTGGCTTGCATGTCCACCCATAAATGGTATCAGTACCATGCATCTAAATGGTCATATTATTCACTATTATGATCTTATTTTACACTTGATCATAAGAAAGCTTATGTGTCTTATAAACGTGAGATGCATGAGATGCATAATACATACATAACTATAATATGCAGAATGAANCAATTTCCTCTGTCCCAAAAGACAAATTGTGTTATGATGTAATGTCACATACACTTAACTCTATGTGCAAGGTTATGCACCAGCCCACATCCCGCGGCTGCATGAGGAGTCGTTAATGGTATTCTACCATACTATGGTAGAGCATGCTTACGTTTGTGGCTTGCATGTCCACCCATAAATGGTATCGGTACCATGCATCTAAATGATCATATTATTCACTATTATGATCTTATTTTACACTTGATCATAAGAAAGCTTATGTGTCTTATAAACGTGAGATGCATGAGATGCATAATACATACATAACTATAATATGCAGAATGAAATATGATAAATGACGTACTTATAAATATCACAACATGCATGGTACATAAATACTGACTTCCAAAGGACATGCTTTAATAATATATATATGTATATAATTAGCTAACGTATATTAATCCTAATTTATGATCAATCTATTTACATTGTAGTGTTGCTTTCTAAAATTTTCGATACAAAATCGATCATGGTGCAATGGTGGGATGACGGTGGTTGTGAGTAGGAGGGAGAAAAAGACGACGGTGGCCTCGTCGTGTTTCATGGTGGGGGGAGATGTGGTTGTGGCATGCTGAAGGTAAAAAAAGAGCTCAAAAAAAAAAAAAAAACTTAGGCTTGAAGAGATAGGTGCACATATCGTGTGTCAGGCTCCATTTATAAGGCTACATGGGTTCGGTTTAGGAATTTTAAGGTGAACAGGATTCTAAAATTGTAATCATAGTGTGTTTGAAATAAAAAAACATATGCTAACAGTTCATTTGATGTAAGATTGACAGTGATTGAGACTGTTTAGGAGAATTCAATCATAAATGATTTTAAATTGAAATAAATTTATAATGACTGATATTTAAATCCTAAAAGGAATCTAACTCATTTAATAAATAATAAATTGGATTTAACCTAGTTATCAAGTCTAATTAAAATTTCTAATCAACTTTAATAATTTATCGCTTGTGTGCTTATCCAATATAGCACATTAAATATAATTTAGGCTCAATAAAATTATCAATATTCCGACCTTAGAATTATTAGGCCAGGTTGTTACAATTATAAAGTTAAAATAATATTAATTTTGTTTTCAAATTTGAAAGTTTTGTATTTTTTTTTTTTGGTATTTTGTTTAGATTGTAATTATTAGATGAAAAAAATATTAATATTTTGAAATTGAAAATTGTTTTATGTTTAAATGATATTTGTGAGGAAAATTATAAGAAGTTTTGAGACAATATCTCGTCTCATCTAAGTTTCCAAACAATCCCTTTTTCAATATCAAAATTTTAATATTTTTTCATCTAATAATTACAATCTAAACAAAATACAAAAGAAAAAAAATTACAAAACTTTCAAGTTGCAAAACAAAATTAATATTAAAAAACTATATTCAAATAATTTTTTAACATTATAATTGTAACAACCTGTCCCAATAATTCTAAGGTCGGAATATTGATAATTTTATTGAGCCTAAATTATATTTAATGGGCTATATTGGATAAGCCCACCAACGATAAATTATTAAGATTGATTAGAAATTTTAATTAGACTCAATAACTAAGTTAAATCTAATTTATTATTTATTAAATGAGTTAGACTCTTTTTAGGATTTAAATATCGGTCATTAAAAATTTATTTCAATTTAAAATATCAATGATTGAAGTCCCTCAGTCATTACTAATCCTTCATTAAATGAACTACTAGCGTATATATTTTTTTATTTCCAACACACTAAGATTACAATTTTAGAATCATCTTCACCTAAAAATTCCTAAGCCCAACCCTTGTAGTCCAATAAATAGAGTCTAACACACGATACATGCACCTATCTCTTCAAGCCTAGGTTTTATTTGTATTTTTTAATTTTTTTTAGCTCTCTTTTTACCTAGCATGCCGCAACCACATCTCCCCCCATCATGAAACACGACAAGGTCACCATCGTCTCTTTCTCCCTCCTACTCACAGCCACCGTCGTCCCACTATTGCACCATGATCGATTTTGTATCGAAAATTTTAGGAAGTAATACTACAAGGTAAATATGTTGATCATAAATTAGAATTAGTACAAATTAGCTAGTTATATATATATATAAATATATATATATTATTAAAGCATGTCCTTTGGAAGTCAGTGTTTATGTACCATGCATGTTATGATATTTACAAGCACGTCTTTCAACATGTTTCATTTTGCATATTATAATTATGTATGTATTATGCATCTCATACATCTCACATTCCATAAGTCAAATAAGTTTTCTTACGATCAAGTATAAGATAAGATGAGAACAATGAATAATATGATCATTTATATGCATAGTACCAATGCGATTTATGGGTGGATATGTAAGCCACATACGTAAGCATGGTCCATCAAGTATGGTAGAATACTATTAGCGACTCCTCTTGATGTCGTGGGATGTGTGGCTGGTGCATAACCTAGTATATAGAGTTAAGTATGTGGGCCAATAAGATAAATATGATAAGTCAGATAATTCAAGACAAGTCATGCATGACATAAATATATGTATGAATTTTCACAATTTTAAGTTCTCAGCATGAAATATTTTATAAAAAATCTTATGTTAAGTATGTTTATGTTACGATGGGTTTCTCACTATTATTTACATGTCAATATACTAATATTCATAAAATTCTTATCTCATCTAATTACCTAAACTAGCCAAACTTTACGCGATTCGATTTAGTTCCATTCTAGAAATTGATTCTATTGGATTGAGATCACACTTTTTTATTTTTAAATAAGAACGGAAATGTACCGAGTGTTGGTTCGTTGATCTATGAATTTATGGTCATTAATTTTAAACTATAGTATTAGCCATCTAAAACATTCTTAAATTTTTAAATAAAATTAGTCTAATTTATGGCTCAAAAGCAACTTGTAAACTTTCAATCGTCAAGGTCTTCCTATTAGAATATTTTTAATGGATGGACTACTGTTATCATTGTCGCGTAGGACCATCTTTGCTGAAAATATATATCACTCCTATGGGTTGGAAAAAAAGTCATTTCATAAAATGCTACGTATAATTATTAAATGTGTAAACATTATATAGTTATATGTTAAAAAAATAAAATTTATTATTAAAAAATTATTTTTTATATGAATTTTATATTTACTCACTTTTTTAAAAAAGATTATTCGGTATTTACACATTCCACGACTGTAAATATCATTTATTTTTTATCTATTATCCACACACTATACATCACACTTTATTTTTATTCTTTTATTTTATTTTTTATTCTTACTAAACTAAATGAATTCTTCTATTTATCATCTATACATTACACATTTGTTAAAAAATAATAATAAAAAAAAATCATATATCGTATGCGATTTAGAGATGATTAATAGAATTTTTTGAAAAAAAATATTTCCATCCCATATTTTTTGCTTGGGAGAGACCTGGTTAAACTAAAGCCAACATAAATCCTTTTCAAAAATAAAAATAAAAATAAAACAAAACAAAAAGCCAAGATAAATCTGAAAAGAAAATAAAGAAAAAATCTACTGGAAGCTTTATATTATACACATGTGATTTATATTTTTATTATTTTATCTTATTTTTTTAATATATATATATGTATTTAAATAAAAATAAATGATAGGTTGATTCGAGTTAGATAACGTAAGATTTTCTTGTAATATATTCATAAAAAAAAGAGTAAAGTTATACAATTTTTCATTCTTCACATATCATATTTTTTAAAAATTTTTAAAATTTTAAAAATAATATTTTAAAATTTTTTTTTGAGTTTATTTTTTTTAAATTAAGTCAATTTTTTTATTTATTATTTACATATTAAATATTTGATAAAATAAAAAAAATTAAAAACATATAGTATATGAAAATAGTACGAATAATAAAAAGTCGCGTAGATTTTTTATAAAAAAAAACATTCCCCTGAGAGACCAAAAAAGGTATTGGTATATTAGACCTCCAAATGGTAAGGACGCCACCGACACGCGCCCGTCGCCAAATCCAATGGACGGGTAGCATCCGGTAAACAAAAGCCCCAGCGAATGAGCTTTCTTATGCGTCTCCAGGAAAAGGCATGGACCGGTCCCCGCTTGTGTATTTACCATTTACAGCCTTCGGTTCTGGCAGAGAGAAGAGAAGCAAAGCAGTTCATTCGTGAGTATTTACATTATCCAGCGAACATTTTGTGAGTAAGAGAAGCAAAGCAGCACATCAGAGAATTCAATGACAGGTGTTGCAGAGAGATCAGAAGGCGTCACTCTCGAAGGGTTGAGGAAGAGAATGGCGGAGTTTGCAAAGGAAAGGGACTGGGATCAATTTCATAGCCCTAGAAATCTCCTTCTGGCTCTGGTAAAAATACTTCGTTTTTTTTTAATCATTTGGGTTCTCTTCCAAATAAACAATGGAATCTGATCAACATTCATTAAGCAACTTACTTCTTAATCACCAATGTAGATCATTTTTGTCTCCTACCCTTCATGCATTTTTGTATTTTGGGGATTCGACACCTTGTGATATCAGTGATACGGAGAAAAAACGATTATCTTTTTGAAAATATAAAGTAAAAAAGCAAGACTTTTTTTATAGCAGATAAGAAGCCTGAGGGAAGAAATGAAAAGACACTCAGAAGGGAAAATATCAGAAGTAAACTGAAAACCAATGGATGATCAACAGCTAGTATTATCCATCTCCTTCTTTCTTCCATTTAACTACTGTTCCCCACCATGCCTTGGCACTAATCCATAAACCCCTTAGGGTTTTGGGTGAACTTCAATATCAGTACGAGTTTTTAGACGACAGATCTATATATATTTTAAGGTTAACTTCCATGAGGGTAACACTGGCGCAGAGAAACTCTGACCCACTGAGGGTAATGTCTCCCTATATTCCACTATGAGTTCGATTTTTCTGATCACATGCCCATTGTGAGGATTTGATATATAGAACCATTGGAGATTATGGCTTTTCCATTAACATAAGAAGGTTTCTCAAGCTGGGATCAGTCTTTTACTCTCTCTGAGGTCTGAGCCACTTCTCTAGTTGTTATTTTCAAGATGCAATTCCAGATTTTGACCATGAACGATCTGTAAAAGTCCAGCTCGTCTTTGGAACTGTCGTAAGGCAACAAAAGTCATGGAATAACAGCAACTCANACCAAAAATAAAATAAAATAAAGAAAGAAAAGAAAAGCAGCTGCATGGGGCTTCCATGATATTTGATTATCTCACCTAATTTTGAATCGCTTTATAAAGTGCATTGGAGTCCATCAAAAGATTTTCAAAATGGTATACGGTGGGATGTGGGTTTGTTTACTAGTTGTCCAATGTAATAACAAGACCCGACTATGGCCTTAGGTAGAAAGACATAATAGTGGAGGTTTCATTTTCAACCTTTTGCTTTTTCCCTGTTATTTTTGGAGTATCTAGGTGTGTTGGGGTGGTTTCAGGTGGGAGAAGTGGGAGAGCTGTCCGAGATATTCCAGTGGAAGGGTGAGGTTCCAAGAGGACTGCCCGATTGGAAAGACGAAGAGAAGGAACACCTGGGTGAAGAGCTTTCGGACGTACTGCTTTACCTTGTTAGGCTCTCTGACATATGTGGCGTTGATCTTGGTAAAGCTGCTCTCCGTAAGCTGGAACTCAATGCCATTAAATACCCAGTCAAGCTCTGCAAGGGCTCCTCCAAAAAGCCCACGCAAATCAACGTGCCAGACAACGACGATGGTAGTTCTAATGGTGGCGTTACGGCCATCAGCAACAGTGACAGCAAAAGCCGCAGTGATGGTGTGTGATCTTCCTCTGATTTCATGTCCCCTTGACTCATCCTCTCTCTTTTTAGGTTCTTAAAGCCTTCTCTTTTTGTTATTTTATGCCCAAAAATCAATCCCATAATGTGTTTAAGTAGGCTTTCAACTACAGTGTAATAGATGTTTCTGTATGCATTCTCTCTCTCTCTTGGTGATTTGGTGTGGGAATGGGAGGTGGTGAAATTTACATTTCTCTATGCTTGTTAGTTATTTCTACTAGAGCTGGGTTTTGCTTGTTAAAACACTTGAGATTGGTTTTGCATGAGCACAATCTGGGGTGGCGTGCGCCGCTGTTGCACTGTTCTATGGTGTTTTGTGATCAGAAATCTGGTTGCAGTGCCTTGCTTCTGTAGGGCTGAGGCGTATCCTTCTGCCACGCGAGTGGTAATTTCAGTGGGATGTGTTATATATTTGTTTCCATATGTTTTTTCTATTGATAGATTAATTTATATTTGTTTGCCTTTGGAGCTTTTCTCGAGGATATTAGTCCTTTTCTTCAAAAGAAGGTTCTTTTGCTGTGTATTAATCGCACAACATTTTCGTGCCTGGTCTAAAGAATACTCACCTTTGCCTTTTTGTAGGGGAGATGGTTGGGATGGATGCCCGCCCATCTTCTTCGTCTCATCTTCTTCATTATTATTAAATCATAAATATATGCAACTTTTGCAAACTATGACCAGTTTCATGTGCTGGAATGGCTGTGGCCTATGCCCTCTCAACAAACAGGTACATCGACTTCGTACTATTATGTCCTTGACAGGATCGAGGTTAGATTATAGCTCGCTCTGCTTCTAATTCATTCCTTACAAATATCCCAATAAAAATAAATAAAAATATCTATTATATAAGTTACGTTATGGAATAAAGATGGATGTCTATTATTGCAAGGGATCCCAATTTTCGCAATTCTAAATAGTTATTCTACACAAATCCATTTGACTTTTTGAAAAGATTTGCAAACATACTGTATGTCAAATATCTTGATGAGTGCTCAAAACATACTGTATCTCACGTATTCTAACTTAACTTATCTTGAATGAGGATGTGGGTGCTCTTGCAAGCCACAACAAGGCCAAGTGCTAAGCAGCTTTTACCAGAACAAACTTTGCCGGCTTCCTGCGTGATAGAAGCATGTAGGCCGTGTGATTCGTGCAAGCAACTCATGGATGTAAATGCCTACAAAGTTTAGCTTCTCTCTAGAGAGAGAGAGTCTTGTTTCTCTCTACAAAAAGTCCCTCATCGAGGATTCTCATTGTTCTGCCGGAGCGGAGGGCGGAGCCTTGACTCCTCTCATCCTTATCTCTATTCCATTTTTGGGCACAACCTTGGTTATAGGGTTTCTCCTAATTATTTTTCTAGTGTTTTTTCTTTTCACCGGTTCGGTCTAGGCTTGATCTATCGCTTTCTAGTGATCAAATGTTTACCTGCACTCCACCATGTAACTCTCTAACAGCCGACTCACTAAGAGCATTCTCATTAGATTAACTAAAAGTTAAATCTAATGAGCATTTAGCTATTAGGTGGATAAATTGTTCACATTGAATTAGCTATATTCCAAATATTTAAAATATAGCTACAGTAATATCTAAACTAATTTCTAAATTTGGAACACACTATTCATTCATCAAATCATTTTTATATTATTTCTTTTTCTCTCTTTTTAATATTAATTATTTCTCTCTCCATTTTAAATAACAATTGAAAAAATATAATTAGAATACAATTACAAATTAATATATAATATTATAAATAGTAAAATATGATAAAATAAAATAAATTCATAATTAAAAAAATTAAAAATATTTCAAAATTATTAATTACTCATTACTATATAATGAATAAATGGATAATTCAATTTAGAGATTTAATGTGAATAGTCAAAATTAAATTCATCTTATATTATTTTATTGTCATATAATGAAAAAATGACTATTCCAATATGGAGATTTATATAAATAGAATAGCTAAAAGTTAAATTCATTTTACATTTATAAAAAATATACTTTAATTTAACTATTCTAATGAAAGTGCTCTAATACAATGTGAAACTACTGTAAAAATCTTGGCGCGTGAGTCTCGGGCTCTTCTTCAAACATTTCATGCCAATAAACTGCAGTCCACCACCACCAACCATTGCATCCAATTGTACAACATACTGTAAAAAATAATCATTTAAGACAGTGCCCCCTTTGCAGGAAATGGGCGATGACTAATTTTCTAGTTCCGAAACTTGTTTTATTTTTTATTTCACTACACTTATTTTAACGAGATATTTGTTATAAAATCCAACCCCTCTTTGTGTATCTTGATAACACAATGAGATGCTTGGATTTGATAAAGAAAACTACTCATGAATACAAGTACAATTGATAATTCATTAGAAAAAAAGTACCCATAATAAGTACGAGGGCATTTTCCATGTCTTATTGCAAACTAGTTATTGTAAGNGATTAATATAGGTTATATATATATATATATATATTATTAAAGCATGTCCTTTGAAAATCAGTGTTTATGTATAATGTATGTTATGATATTTACAAGCACGTCATTCATCATGTTTCATTCTGTATATTATAGTTATGTATGTATTATGCATCTCACGTTCTATAAGACACATAAACTTTTTTATGATCAAGTATAAGATAAGATCAGAACAATGAATAATATGACCATTTATATGCATGATACCAATACGATTTATGGGTAGATGTGCAAACCACAGACGTAAGCATGGTCCACCATAATATGGTAGAATTATCATTAGTGACTCCCCTTGCAACTGCGGGATGTGGAGCTAGTGTATAACCTTGTATATAGAGTTAAGTATGTGAGCCAGTAAGATAAGTATGATAAGTCAGATAATTCAAGACAAATCATGCATGACATAAACATACATATGAATGATCACAATTTTAAGTTCTCAGTATGAAATCTTTTATAAAAAATCTTATATTAAGTAATTTACGTTACAATGAATTTTTTACTATTATTTACAAGTCATTATACTAATATTCATAGAATTCTTTTATCCATCTAATTACCTAAACTTTACGCGATTCTATTTGGTTCCATTCTAGAAATTGATTCTATTGGATTAAGATCACACTTTTTCTATTTTTAAATATAAACGAAATGTACCGAGTGGAGGCTCGTTGATCTATGAATTTAAATAAAACTTGTTTAACCTTTTTGAATAAAATTAGAATATTTTCCATCGTCTACGTGTACAACTTGTAAACTTTCCATCGTCTAGGTCTTCCTATTAGAATAATTTTAATGGATAGACTACTGTTTTCATTGTCGCGTAGGGGCCATAGGGCCATCTTTACTGCAAAGAGCAGTGCTACTTTGCCACTCGAGTACCGCTAGTTGTAGAAGTAATTTTTTTATTCACATTTTTTAATATATTTAAATATTTTTAAAAAATAAAAAATATATCAATACACTTAAAATCACTTCTGTCATCATTCGGTAAAAAAAAAAAAAAAAAAAAAAATT
>QEOY01002938.1:29206-41680 GCA_003123805.1 Juglans sigillata
AAAAAAGGTTGCACAAACAAGACTAATTATTGTTTACCTCTCTATTGTCCAATGGACAGGAATAAAAAAGTCGCCTTGAATTTCTTGGGGTGTTCGAGAATTTTAGACGTGCCATCTCTCTGCATAAACATTTTGGAGGTTGATTCGAAGAACGATCAACCAAACAAGATGAAGACATTGCATATAAAAACTAGCAACAGTTTTCAGCACTGTGTTATGCTTGAACTGTGTTTTGCCTACAACAAATAATATTGAAGTAATGCATGCAATGACTTGTACATAAGCAAACATAAGTCAGCAGTGACTTGTACATAAAGAACTCTAAAATAGCCATTTCAAACAAGTATATTTGTAAGTATATTCTATTAAGGTAACAGAATGCACCAATCTTGAGAGATTAGAAGCTAAGAAGCAAAGAAATAAATACTACAAGGCAGATTATGACTGTTGGAAGCTAAGAATCAATGTGGATTTGGGAACAGTACCTATAACTTCATCTTTTTTTTCTCACCATTCTTGAAGATTATGATTGTTGGGATGCTTCTAATGCCATATATAAAGCAGAGTGTGTGTTTGTTCATGGATTTTTTAGATTATGGACGCCACTTGCAATATAAGCAATAAAAATTATGGACACCACTTGCGATTCGTAGAGTGCACCATATGGAACCCATTCACATGTTTTTACAAACAAGTAGATTGCACACAATCATCAATAATAACATGATGTTGATAACTGATTCACAAATGAGTTCCATATGGATAGGACAAATCATGTTGATAGCAAACTCTTATCAGCTAGTGATGTCGATAAATGGTGTAATTCACAAATGTGGTTTGAAGCAACCCAAAACTAGTGATGTTCACAAATGTTGCAATTCACAAATGTATTCAAATGCATACACTGGAATTACCATATGGAACCTAGATTTATGAAACCAGATAAATGTATTCAAACCAAATTTATCAAACCAAACAAATGTATTCAAACCAGATAACTCATACCGTAAGTATTGAAAACATCCTCACAAATTTACAAAGTGACTATTCGTACATTTCATCTGCATAATCTACGATTTACCAGAACGAAACACGAATTACTATATATTGACACTTACCAAACACAAATTTTCTAGATCCAACACCGAAGGAAACCACGAAAAATATGAAAAAATGTTTAGGGATATACCTTTCAGTCCCACCTTGCAGCTATACGTTGCAGTTATACGAATAAAATCGAAAAAATGTCTAGGGCAAATTGGTTTCTCATGGAAAGGGATGACGACGGAGATGGGGCGAGGGGGAGGAAGGGATTTAGGGCAGGTTTGGAGGGTGGGATGAGACACAAAATTCTCATCTCATC
This sequence comes from Juglans sigillata, assembly GCA_003123805.1. NCBI lineage: Eukaryota > Viridiplantae > Streptophyta > Magnoliopsida > Fagales > Juglandaceae > Juglans > Juglans sigillata. Next base: position 30,570 of record QEOY01002938.1, read on the forward strand.
TCATCTCATCATTACACATTTTTCAAATCTCCATACAAAATATAATAAACAATTTAACTTTTTCAAATTCCAATTCAACTTTTTCAAATCCCAATACAATAATAATACTAAAACAAAACACAAAATTCTCATCTCACCCCCAAACCTGCCCTTACTCTTTTCTGAGGAAGGGGATGACGACGTAGCATGCGATGTGGTGAGGGGGGGCGATGGAGACGGCGTCCTCTGGTTATGCTTTCTGAGAGAAGGATGGGTGAGTGGATGCGATGGGTTGGTTCTGAGATGGGGTGAGGGGTGGAGGAGGAAGGAATTTACTCTTTTATGAGGAAAGGGGACGACAGCGATGGGGTGAGGAGAGGGCGACGGCAATGGGGCGACGAGAGGGCTATGGGGATGGCATCCTCTGGGTATGCTTTCTGAGAGGAGGATGGGGTGAGGGGAAGCGATGGGTTGGTTGTGTGATGGTTGAAACACAGTCTTTCATTTAGTAATGAAACACTGTCGTTTCATTTAGGCTTGAATTGCGATCCCCGAATGGAGATTGCAATAAGAATTATTCAAAAAGTAATGCTCCTTGATTGATGCGTTTTAGGCAATATTTTATTGTTGAATTAAATTCAATTATTTTCATTAATTTCAAATTAATTATTAATAAAATTTAGTATATTTATAATTTTTTATAAAAAAAAATTAAATTTATCTTAATCTATTTCATACATTTCAATTTAAAAAATTAAAAATGTCCTAATTTAAAAAAGTTAAACCCATCTTAATGAAATTTATAAAATATTATTATTTACAATTCAATTTAACTCATCTCAATATTCAAACGCAATAAAAGATCGAGGAATTTGCCAATCGTGGTGTGGAAGACTATCTCTTGACTCTTGTTTTCTGTTTTGATTCTTCTGAATTTAAAATTTTAAAATCTTTATATAATTTAAATTCCATCATAACAGTGATATAGATAATATGTTAAATATATCAATTTGCAAATTTAATTTCTTTTATGTTATAATTACATATAATTATATTATTAAAAGACAACTTTATTTGCATACCATTTTGAATTGACACACCACCACCATGCCCACGTGGTGTGTCTTGTCAGCATCCCCAAGTAAAAAAAAGTTATATTTGAAGGATGAAAAACTTTCTTATTAGTTAGGGCTAACACTTATAATAAAGTGTTTATATGAGATAATTTAAGTTAATTAAGTTTAGATATTTAGTAAAGTGTTTATATGATATAATTATATTTAGAAGATAAATTTTAAAATTTGAATCTTACCAATCAAATCTTATCATTTAAGTAATATGGATGATGTGCTATATATACCGGAGTATAATAACTCTTGAAGGATATTTTCATTAGAATTATTTTATTCTCAAGTCGATGTCTAAAACANTTTAACTTTTTCAAATTCCAATTCAACTTTTTCAAATCCCAATACAATAATAATACTAAAACAAAACACAAAATTCTCATCTCACCCCCAAACCTGCCCTTACTCTTTTCTGAGGAAGGGGATGACGACGTAGCATGCGATGTGGTGAGGGGGGGCGATGGAGACGGCGTCCTCTGGTTATGCTTTCTGAGAGAAGGATGGGTGAGTGGATGCGATGGGTTGGTTCTGAGATGGGGTGAGGGGTGGAGGAGGAAGGAATTTACTCTTTTATGAGGAAAGGGGACGACAGCGATGGGGTGAGGAGAGGGCGACGGCAATGGGGCGACGAGAGGGCTATGGGGATGGCATCCTCTGGGTATGCTTTCTGAGAGGAGGATGGGGTGAGGGGAAGCGATGGGTTGGTTGTGTGATGGTTGAAACACAGTCTTTCATTTAGTAATGAAACACTGTCGTTTCATTTAGGCTTGAATTGCGATCCCCGAATGGAGATTGCAATAAGAATTATTCAAAAAGTAATGCTCCTTGATTGATGCGTTTTAGGCAATATTTTATTGTTGAATTAAATTCAATTATTTTCATTCATTTCAAATTAATTATTAATAAAATTTAGTATATTTATAATTTCTTATAAAAAAAAATTAAATTTATCTTAATCTATTTCATACATTTCAATTTAAAAAATTAAAAATATCCTAATTTAAAAAAGTTAAACCCATCTTAATGAAATTTATAAAATATTATTATTTACAATTCAATTTAACTCATTTCAATATTCATACGCAGTAAAAGATCGAGGAATTTGCCAATCGTGGTGTGGAAGACTATCTCTTGACTCTTGTTTTCTGTTTTGATTCTTCTGAATTTAAAATTTTAAAATCTTTATATAATTTAAATTCCGTCGTAACAGTGATATAGATAATATGTTAAATATATCAATTTGCAAATTTAATTTCTTTTATGTTATAATTACATATAATTATATTATTAAAAGACAACTTTATTTGCATACCATTTTCAATTGACACACCACCACCATGCCCACGTGGTGTGTCTTGTCAGCATCCCCAAGTAAAAAAAAGTTATATTTGAAGGATGAAAAACTTTCTTATTAGTTGGTGTGGCTAACACTTAAAAGTGTTTATATGAGATAATTTAAGTTAATTAAGTTTAGATATTTAGTAAAGTGTTTATATGACATAATTATATTTAGAAGATAAATTTTAAAATTTGAATCTTACCAATCAAATCTTATCATTTAAGTAATATGGATGATGTGCTATATATACCGGAGTATAATAACTCTTGAAGGATATTTTCATTAGAGTTATTTTATTCTCAAGTCGATGTCTAAAACATATTATCTACATAATTTAAATAATATGATTTGATTTGTCAGATAGAAATTTTAGAAATTTTCTTTCAAATTAAATTATACACTTTACTAAGGCTGCGTATGGGTGTTNATCATTTAAGTAATATGGATGATGTGCTATATATACCGGAGTATAATAACTCTTGAAGGATATTTTCATTAGAATTATTTTATTCTCAAGTCGATGTCTAAAACACATTATCTACATAATTTAAATAATATGATTTGATTTGTCAGATAGAAATTTTAGAAATTTTCTTTCAAATTAAATTATACACTTTACTAAGGCTGCGTATGGGTGTTGAGATGAGTTGAATTATGAATAGTAGTATTTTGTAGGTCTCATTAATATGAGTTTAACTGTTTCAAGTTGAGATAAATTTAACTTATATGAGTTTAACTGTTTCAGGTTGAGATAAATTTAACTTTTTAGATTGAAATGTATGACGTAAGTTGAAATAAATTTTATATTTTTATAAAAAATTGAAAAAGTAATAGTTGGATTTCATCAATAATTAATTTAAGATGAATTAAATTAAATCTAATAACATCCAAATTCTCCTTTCGGCTTCAAACTCGAACATGAGCCCCAAATTCTCATCTCATACAACATTAGGTATCACGCAAGGAAGGAAAGAGAGATCGTCATCGTCATCATGGGGTTTCCTTCCAACCAGGATCACTTCAATCATATCAGCAATTTCGCTTTTCTCAAACCCAAATATAAGGGAATTGCGTAAAAGGAAAAAAAGAAGAAGAAAAAAGCCCATTGATGCGTGCATGCTTTAATTTCTTCAACAGTACTAATACTATCAGAATATTGATTCTATAATCTTTCCTTGATACTGCAATATAACTGATATTGGATCATGATCATTAGTAGGAATCTAATATATTAATGATATATCTAATAGAATCTTTCCTTAATACTGCCCCATGAATATTAATGATAGGTTTATGCAAAAATCATATATGTAGTACTCATAGTAACTGGTCCTTGCTGTCAGATTTTCGCAAGATTGTTCATTGTCATTTGTGCAGTCTCAAGTGAGGGTCAACACACTAGATGAGTGAAATATTCACAGATTCAAAACTAACATAGTTGGAGCTTGAAGAAAAGAAAAGAGTATAGGTGTTTCCCACATACTTCAGTAATTTGTTTTTGTTTTTGTTTTTTTTAATTTTGTTTTCTTTCTATGGGTGCAGGATGTTGACATAGATGGTGGAGGTGAACCTTCGTCTCTGTCAAGCATTGGGGTCAGTGTTGCTCATTATCTATCTAATTCATCTTTGACTAGTACTTTTAGGAATGTCAGCTGTTTGATTTGGTTAACTTTTGAGTGTTGGTCCTTTAAGAAGTTCAATTTGTTGGATGTTTCATCTTATAACTTAAAAAAGTTTCTCCCTATCATTGTTCTCCAGTTTATCTCATTTGAGGCATCTGTTTCCTTTTTAAGGCATGTTTTGTGGATTTTTTTTTTTAATTTTCTGAAACACCTTTTCCGGCGAAAAACATAGCATAAATTTATTCCCGGCGACATTAAATCGCCAGAAATGACCTTTTGCGGCGAAACCCCACCCGCTGGAAATACTTTATGACGAGGATAATTTAAAATCGCTAGGAATAATAATAATTATTTGCGGCAATTTTTTAACCTTTGTGACGGTTAGTATCGCCGCAAATAACTTTTTTCAGCGATTTTAATGGTAAACGAAAAGGCCATTTGTGTATTTTTTTAATATTTACGACAGACTAAAATCGCCGGAAATAGTAATTTTTTGACGATTTTTTAAAATCGCCGAAATTGATCAAAAATAGCTTTAGGATTTCGTCGAACCTGCAGCGATTTATAAATCGCCGAAAATGATCAAATGCAGCGATTATTATATGTATTTGCGACGATTTTGAGCGCTGGAAAAGGCCTGATTTCTTGTAGTGTGATTGGTTGCGTCATTTTTTTAAATATAAAATAATTATTTTGACAAATCACATCAATAAAATGTGCAAAGAGTATACAAAAATGACTGTATGTAACATAACTCATTAATAATAAGTTGGGTTAGAGATCATGACTACATTATCATGTCAACTTAATGTACTCAACATAATTGGTAATTTATTATTAATAATATATAATAAAATAAATAATAAAGAATTTATTATGTACATGATAACTTTTTATTTTTATTTTATAGTAAATTATAATAAATAATAATAGGCATAGAACAGACGTAGTTGCGATTCGGAGGCAATCAATTAGGTGGCCTTTTAAAATGGTTCTCCCTCGAGAGTAAGTAATATAAGCATCAAGCAAGAATTCATGGATGGAAGCAAAGGCGGGAACTGATTCTTGCTTGACTTCTCTATATAAAGTAGATAATAATACCTCTTAATTCCTTCATTCAAAACTCCACTCTCTCTCTCTCTCTCTCTCTCTCTCTCTCTAAATATATTCCTTAATATATAACGTCCCTACCGTCGTACGTGCTAGCTGGAATCAATGGCTGCTCAAGCGTTGCTCCACGGGACACTTCTGACAACCATTTACGAAGTTGATAGGATAAACTATGGCCTTGGCTGCTGCAACGTCCTCCGAAAGGTACGTACGTTTTTTGAATTCTCAAGATCAAAGACTTTTATGATTTTGGCCGTAATTACTTTCAGTATTTGATCTCTTTTGGATTTAGTATATTTATATATTAAGGTTTTGTTTTCGATTTCTTTCTAATTCATGTACGTACGACGTCTCAGTTGAGTTGTTAGATAGTACTTTAGTTATCAATGAAGGAATCGATCATGACATGCACTAATTAGAGAGATCTAGATTGATCAGGATGGTTATAAATATATATAAGAAGATCAATCGGCCGTGTACGTACCAGCTAGCAGCTTAGTAGCTAGTAATTAATTAAGATATGATCATATATATATGATCGAGATATTACTGACTTTATAGGAGATGAACTCGAGAAATCACTATAAGAAAAAAGATCATATATTTGATAAGTTATTTGTCAAAAGAACAACTACTTGTGATGAGAACTCATAGACTCATTTTGATAATAAATAATTATAACAGTAACTTATCACAAATATATAATTTGTTGTAATAAATAACATATTCGTTCACCTATTTATATAATTATAAAAAATATATGAATTCTAATATTGATATAATTGAATAATATTGTTTGGGTTTTGTTCAAAAGAAGATCATATATATATATATATATATATTGTGAAATAATCAATTGTCTCAAAAGTTCAAGCTAATAAGAAGTGACAGATTTAATTAATTGAATTATATTCTTAACACTCTCCTTCACGTGTGGGCCAGACTCCCCCTCAATGAGTGAGCCCAACACATGAAATATTTAATTAAATATGGTAGAATGTAGAGTCAGGTTTTGAACTTAAGACCTCTGCTTGATCTGATATAATGTAAAATTACCAATTGACCCAAAAATTTAAGCTAATAGGAAAATGTAGATTTAATTATTTGTATTATATTCTTAATATATATATATATATATATCACTTACTTGTAAAAGTACTAGAAATATATAGTACTTCTTCCTTTCCTGGCAACGTACCTGTTGAAACGAACGTGTATATATAAAAGTTAAAATGTTTTATGGGATTTTGGGAAAAAAGAGAGAAAAAGTTGAATAAAAATATTATAAAGTTAAAATATTGTTATAATATAATTTTTATTTTCGGATTTGAAAAAATTGATTTTTTTTTTGTTTGAAAATTTGGAAAAGTTGTAATAATTACGTAATTATTAGATGAAACAGTTAAATATTTAAAATTGAAAAGTATTTGTGTTTGTAGTGTTTGGATATTGAGATGAGATGGAAGCATCTCTCTATTCAAACTAGACCTAATGGTTAAGATGAGTTGAGATTTAGGCTTCGTTTGGATGTTGAGTTGAGTTGAGTTCTATATGAATAGTAATGAGTTGAGACAGTGGAGTGAGTTTTGTGGGGTTCACTTAAGATGAGTTTAGATGTGTTTGGATGTTAATATGAGTTTAGATGTATTTATAGGAAGTTGAAAAAGGTTATAGATCCTCGCGTGTAAAAAGATGTTGAGTTGAGAAAGGTTGTGGGTCGCACGTGTAAAGAGATTTTGAGTTGAGATGAATTTAGTGATTTGAGAGTTAGGTATTTAAATGTTAGACTCAGTTTAAAATTAGACTGAACTGAGTTAATATCAATTTAGTCCAAATTCTAAAAGGAGCCTTAGAGATCTAGATCAGGATTATTAATGGATCGAGTAGCTAGCTATATGGGAGCTCTGATATTGGCAAGTTTAACAAGGAGGATTATTTCAAAAAACCTGGATATGTAGTACGTACTTGTTCGTACTGGCCAGAGAAAATTAGGCAAAATGATCAGTAAGATGGATGTGCCATGTTGGTGTACGCATCTTAAATTAGGCAATAATTAGTTTGGTTTCACTACGATTCCTGGTTAATTTGCCTAACACATTAATAAAAAAGAATCAGATCATGCAGCCTGTACATACTAACAACATCGATAATCCTTTCAAGAAGGTACTCCTTAATTTTAAGCACATATATAAAATGTTCTTCTTTATCATGATCCACTGCATGCAATAATTAGAAGAAAAGGGATTGATTCTTTGAAGCCCCTAAATTGTTTATATCAATAATAATTTCAGATCAAATTCAGTAAGTTTTTTTAAAGCCACTCACCATTAATTGTACGTGTTTTCCATAACTCTTTCTAACCCTTGTGCATTTTCTTTTCTTGAAATTTGGAAACTATGGACACGCAACAGTCTGGGAAAAGGTTTCTGGCCCAATTCAAGAGACTAGTGCTAGGCAGGCCTCAGGTAAATTGTTTTTCTTATGCAACCAACCAACAAACTCATCCTTTTTTTTTTTGCTGTACATTAAGATCAATCTCATTAATTAATTATCAGTACCACTTTTTAAATATTTTTCTGACAAATCAAAAGTAAACGCTATATTGTAGATCGCTGGATCCAAACTCTATGCAACAGTTGATTTAGATAAGACCAGGGTTGGACAGACCAGAATGGTAGAAAATCAAGCCTCTCATCCCAAGTGGTTTGAGTCCTTCAACATATACTGTGCACATTATATCTCGTATATCATATTCACTGTCAAAGATGATAACCCTATTGGGGCAACATTAATTGGAAGGGCTTATGTGCCCATTGAAGATATCTTGAGCGGATTTATGCTCGATAGATGGGTTGACATACTAGATGAAGACCACAACTCTATACATTCTAGAATCCACGTCAAGCTTCAATTTTTAAATGTTGCCCAAGAATTTTCTCAACAAATGATAACTCCCGACTTTGAGGGAGTTCCTCGCACTTTCTTCAAGCAAAGAAAAGGTTGCAAAGTTACTTTATACCAAGATGCCCATGTCCTAGGTTTGCCTAAGGTTTTGGAAGGCATAGGAGATCGTTATAAGCCCCAAGGATGCTGGGAGGACATCTTTGATGCAATCACAAATGCAAGACACCTAATTTACATAGCTGGATGGTCTGTGTATACTGGGATAACCTTGATAAGGGATCCTATGAGGCCAAGGCAAGACGGCAACCTCACATTAGGGGATCTTCTTAAGAAGAAGGCTGATGAAGGTGTCATGGTTCTAATGCTTGTTTGGGATGACAGAACTTTTGTCGAGGAACTGAAGAAGGATGGTTTGATGGCGACTCACAGCCAAGAAACTGAAGAATACTTTCGAAACACGAATGTGCATTGCTTTTTGAGCCCTCGTAATCCTGACGATCGAAGAAGTATAATTCAAGGTTTTGAAATTTCTGCCATGTTTACTCACAATCAGAAGATAATAGTTGTTGATAGGGAAGTTCCTGGTGGAGGATCACAAAAGCGGACGATTGCGAGTTTCATCGGTGGTATTGATCTCTGTGGCGGGAGATATGATATAACAGAACATCCTTTGTTCAATACTTTGAAGACAATTCACCATGATGACTTCCATCAGCCAAATTTTGCAAATGCTTCAATCAAGAAAGGGGGTCCAAGGGAGCCTTGGCATGACATTCATTGCCAATTAGAGGGGCCTGTTGCTTGGGATGTCTTGCACAATTTTGAGCAAAGATGGAAAAAGCAGGTTGGGGAGAAGTTTCTAATTAAAGTAAACCAACTTGAGGAAATCTTAATCTCGCCTTCACCGGTTACCTCATTAGATGATACTGAATCATGGAATGTTCAAATCTTTCGATCGATTGATGGTGGGGACGTTTCCGGTTTTCTTGAAAAACCTGATGTTGCATATGCAGTAGGGCTTGTTAGTGGGAAAGATAACATCATCGATCGAAGCATTCAAGATGCATATATCAATGCTATTCGGCGAGCCAAAAACTTCATCTACATTGAGAACCAGTATTTTCTTGGAAGCTCGTTCGGCTGGAGCCCAAACAACATCAAGGTGGAGGACATTGGTGCTTTGCACCTCATTCCAAAGGAGCTCTCACTAAAGATTGTTAGTAAGATTGAAGCAAGGGAGAGGTTTGCTGTCTATATTGTGATCCCAATGTGGCCAGAAGGTATACCTGAGAGTGCTTCTGTTCAAGCAATATTGGATTGGTAGAGAAGAACTATGGAAATGATGTATTCGGACATCACTAAAGCCTTGCAAAGAAACGGACTTGATGAAGACCCTCGGAACTATCTAAATTTCTATTGCCTTGGGAATCGAGAGACAGTGAAAGCGGACGAGTATATACCTCCAGAGAGGCCAGAACCTAACACAGATTATAGTAGAGCTCAAGAGGCTTGTCGCTTCATGATATATGTCCATGCAAAAATGATGATAGGTAAGTAACTAACTAATTTTCCTCATTTCTTCTAATTAATTTGTCCTAATGCTTCAATATTATCACGTTTGACCGACAAAATAATCATGTTTAACTTGTAGTTGATGATGAATACATAATCATTGGATCTGCCAACATCAACCAGAGGTCAATGGATGGAGCAAGAGACTCTGAGATTGCAATGGGGGCATTCCAACCACATTATTTAGCCTCCACATACGGAGCTAGGGGGCAAATCCACGAATTCAGGAATGCATTGTGGCTTGAGCACCTTGGAATATTTTTGAACTTATTTCGACAACCAGAAAGAGAGTTATGTATCTTTGTGGTGAATCTTTTGGCTCAGCAAAATTGGGATTGGTATGTGAGAGAGAGATTTTATTCTGATCGGGATAATTGTTTCTTACTACCATATCCCATCCAACTTACTTTTGATATGGGAGAGACGAAAATATTGCCCTTGCCTGGTTTCGAATTCTTCCCTGACACCAAGGCTCGTGTTATGGGTGCTAAATCTGATTACCTTCCTCCAATCCTCACNAAAATTGGGATTGGTATGTGAGAGAGAGATTTTATTCTGATCGGGATAATTGTTTCTTACTACCATATCCCATCCAACTTACTTTTGATATGGGAGAGACTAAAATATTGCCCTTGCCTGGTTTCGAACTCTTTCCTGACACCAAGGCTCGTGTTATGGGTGCTAAATCTGATTACCTTCCTCCAATCCTCACCACTTAATTAGTGGCACGCCTGCATGCCCATCAAAGTACGTACCGGTACGTATTAGTAATCATATTTATGCATGCCCTCTGTAATTCTTTAGTGCCAATACTTTTAGCATGAATCTGATTGCCTATATATATATATATATTGTAATCATGATGTGAGACTCATCAAAGACCTAATAATGCAACTCATGTAGTACTAGCGATAACTGGACTTATACGTACGTGGAGTGCGTTATCTGTTGTTATATATATTGTCTATATAATTTCTAAAACATTTCATTTTTTTAAATTACTATCTCTTCCATAAATTAAACTCTTTCATTTTTTAATTTTTAAAAGGCCTTTCAATTCTCACTTTCTATAAAGAAACGGCCAGCTTTTAATTTGGATTCCACTTCAATCGTAATTACCACACAAAAAGAGGGATTTTATTTTTTTCCTTTTTTTATAATTCATCATTCAGTGCTTTCTCTATTTGTAACATAATNTGGAACTCTCCTTTTTGTTTTGTTCCCAGTGCATTTACCTGCTACTTTTGCCTTTTGCCTTTTCAAACCTGTTCCAACTTTTTCATTAATTTCAAGACTATTTTGAGGTGCTGCAATCTTTATACATAAAACCATAAATTTTTATACTCATTTTCTATACTCTCTTTTAATATTCTATTTGAATATAATATGCAAAACTAGTTAATGAGCTTTTTGATTTATTGGTTGCAGGAATTGACAAAGGACTAGTATTTGGTGTGA
>QEOY01002942.1:1506-34886 GCA_003123805.1 Juglans sigillata
ATTTGCAATATATCAATAACATTAGATTCGAGATTAGTTGATATTTAATTTCTCAACACTTCAATAATTTATCCAATAACATTTCAGGACATTCTATCAACTTCTCCAAACATCCCAATGCACGGTTACTATGGACCAGTGAATGCGTGGTCACCGGGTTTTCTCCCATTTCCTGCTGTCAACCAATATCCAAGCAATGTACAGGTGGTGAAAATCATGTTTTCCGTTTAGTTTTAATAAGTTGGTTTTTTTGAAGAGTTGAATTGCATTTTTTTTTCTTTTTGACAGAATACTAGTTACCCATTTCAACATGGCATAGAAGGCCAGTTGTCTCTCAGCAATACATCTGTTACAATCAGATTTATTGGTATGGAGGATAATAGACCCAATATTGGAGAAAATGAATCACCAGCTACATCTTCTAGAGTTGAAAAAATTCATCATGATAGACAAGATGCAGAAGAAACTGAGTATGGCAGTGCCGAAACATTTGAGAAAGTGCAAATGGATCAGGTTAATGATGAGCCAGTTTCGGGGATGGAGTTTAATTCCTTAGAAGAGTTAATGAGCTGTTATAAGGAATATGGTAAGAAATACGGGTTTGGGGTGATGACAAAAAATAGTGAGAGGGGAGAGGATGAGACTGTTAGATATGTCACCCTTGCATGTGCCCGTGGAAGGAAGGCCCGGAATAGGATTTTGAATGTCGCCAACCCAAATCCGACAGGAAAGACGGAATGTAAGGTAAAAATTAATGCCTTAAAAGTTGCTAATAGAAAGTTTCGGCTGACTATAGTTCACAATATCCACAACCACGGCCTCAGTCCAAAGAAATCTCACTTTTTTCTATGTAATAGAGAAGTGAGTGAATCTGTTAAAAGAGTCCTAGATACAAATGATTTAACCGGCATCTGAATGAATAGAGTTTCGAGTCTCTTGTTGTGGGCACGGGTGGTTTTAAGAACCTCCCGTTTTTGGAAAATGATTGTCATAACTACATTGACAAGGCACAACATCTACGATTGGGCACAGGTGGTGCTGGAGCGCTTCGAGACTACTTTTTACGGATGCAGTACAAAAATCTAGGTTTCTTTGCACTAATGGACTTGGATGATGACGGGAGGTTAAAAAATGTATTCTGGGCAGACCCCCATAGTAGAGCAGCCTACCAATATTTCGGGGATGTCGTAACCTTCGACACCACATACTTGATTAATCGATATGGGATGCCCTTTGCGCCATTTGTTGATATAAACCACCATGTACAGTCAATTTTGTTGGGAGCTAGCTTGATTTCCTCTGAGGATACTGAGACATTCGTGTGGTTATTCCAAATTTGGTTGCAGTGTATGGATGGTATAGTGTCGAATGCTATTATCACTGACCAAGACAGAGTCATGAAAAATGTTATTGCAATTGTTTTCCCAGAAACCGACATAGATTTTGCATGTGGCATATTCTTAATAAAGTCCCTGAAAAGCTCGGCTGTTATGGTTCTTACAAAACTGGAATGAAAACTGCACTAATAAAATCCATGTATAACACCCAAACACCAGAAGAGTTTGAAAACTGTTGGGATCAGTTGATTAGCACATACAACTTGCATGAGAATGTCTGGTTGCAGAGTTTATACATTGAGCATGAGCATTTGGTACCAGCCTTCTTGAAAAATATTTTTTGGGCTAGAATGGGTACAATGCAGCGGAGCGAGAGTATGGATGCCTTTTTTGATGGTTATGTTCATGCTAAGATAAACTTGAAAGAGTTTGTCAATAATTATGATAATGCCTTGAAAAAGAAGATTGAGAACGAAAATTACGCGGACTTCCAGTCATTTAATGTCATAATTCCCTGCATCTCTAGATCTCCAATTGAAAAGAGATACCAAGATTTGTACACAAACGCTAAATTTAGGGAAGTTCAGCACCAACTTACTAGTATTATCGATTTGGACCCAGTTTTACTTAAGTCGGATGTTCATGCTAAGACCTATCTGGTAGAGAATGAAGTTCGTGTTGAAGATTTCACTAAGCTAGTTACATATTCAGTGGATTTTTGTGAGGACGATGCAGTTGCCAAGTGGTCTTGTGGTTTATTTGAAATGAGGGGGATAGTTTGCCGGCACATCTTCACTGTCTTCAAATGTAATGGGATTAAGACAATACCAGATAGGTACATTTTGGATCGATGGAGAAAATACATCAAAAGAAGATACACGTTAATCCACAGCAGATATGACGCAGGGGATCAATGGAAAGATGCTAATAGATATTCAAGTCTGTTGAATATTTGTTATAAGATGATTACTTGTGCGGTGAGTTCGAAAAAACATACTGAGGATGCAACAACTAAGTTAAATGCAATGATTGACCTGTATGAAGCAGACCAAGAACCTCCATCGATGACTGACAAGTGTTTAAATATTGATGGCACAACAAATGACACAACTACAATTGGTAGTTCAACAAAAGTACTCAGTCCACGTGTTGTTCGAGGAAAAGGCAGACCTCCATCTCTGATGAGAGCATCTAGGATGGAGAGAGACCTGCAGAATATTAAGGAGAAGACGAAGAAAGCTGCAGAAAAGGAAAAATGCAAACAGGTGATTCCTTGTAATATTACCTTGTTTATTTAAATTTTCAGATAAATGTTATCTGACAAATTGGTTACTATTTTATTAGCGAGATGGGGAAGATACACCAGTCGAGGACACTTGCAGGAGGCTATTAGGCCCTTCCGATTTGGATTTCTCCAATGTTGAACACGCGAGGGTAATATAATAATTATATATTTTTATTTGAGTTATGATTTATTGCTCTATTTTTTACAAGTATTTATCATTAGGCTATTCCAAAAAGCATACCAATTGTTGACATTAGTAGAACCCAGGCCCGAGAAACATTACTTCAAAGTCAAGAAAGCGTAAGTGGCTCGAAACTATAACGGTATTTTAATGATATTAGTCGACAACACATTAATATGAGTTAATATTTTTTACAGATGCAATTTGTGTTTGATGGATCACAACCACGACAATGATATGATCATCGTGGGTATGTATCAGATAATCATTATTCTTCATTGAAAATTGCTCGGACTTCCAGCACATTAATGTCACATATGCATTGGAATGAAATCTGAGAGATACCTTCAGTCTATATACATTCTTTGACTTAATGACTAATTCTTGTTTGCTGAGAAGACTTATATGTAGATTGAATCGCTGCCATCCTGATTTAGGTTTAATTCACAAGCATTGGAAGTTGCATAATTGGTCTCTCGCTTCAATCTATCGGGCCAAGTCGGATAATCTTTTAAATTTCAATGTCAAGTTTGTTTTGGTTTGGAACTCAAAAGTCTTCCTACTCATCACGTGGTTTAATTAGCAGTAGATTGTTTATATTTTGCATGGTACTTCTGCATGCACCAACTACTACATGTAAAAAAATATATAAATGGCAGCTACCCATAATGTAGATTTATATATATATATATATATATATATATATAAATATCGTTGTTGGTTCGATAATATTCTTGGTAAATGGGAATTAAACAATCTCAATGTTTGAAAGCAGCAATAACATTACCACCAATAAAGTTACCTATATTGATTTTATTGATGGCATATATTGGTTGGTTATTTAGTGGTTTGTTCGGTATTTGAGATAGTTTTTATTGATTGTGTCGACAGATTAGTAAGCATGAAGACTGGAAGCAGTCACCTGAACCCAAGAAATGTATAGTCACAATGAATTTGCTCCGTTTGGCCTGCCCTTGTTTATATATCTAAGGAGTTTTGAGTCCTTGATGAGCCAAAGTAGCATACAGCTGTGAGTCATGGCTTGTATTCTAATGCCTACCAAGCAGTTTTTTTCCTTTCAAGAATTATGGCTATATATATTATCTATCTTAAAATGTATACTGACTTATGCAATCTTAGAACTGAGGTCTGTAGGTTCATATAGTGGGAAGAAACTTCTCCAGGATGTCTATGTATGAATGTAGTTGGTTTTACTTTTGGCTTTGATTTGTAATGGAACATTACATGGAAATTACTTCAGGACATGCTGAGGCTGTACATTACATGGGAATTCAACTTGTACATGGTTTTGATTTTTCAAAACTAACAGTAAACGAAAAATAACAAGTAAAAGAAAACAAAAGGATATGTTCATCTGATAATGATAGTGAACACCTATCAGTAAAATAAACCAAATTGGAATATAGCTATAATGAAAAATAACAGCAGTATGTGTTCCAATAAATCTCATCATAGCTTGCTCATCTGATATAAGCAGTACAACACCTTTCATTACAAAATATTTAAGCAACGTCCCATTTTTACACAAGTTTCACAAATAATTTACAAAACAAGTTCACAAGATAAGTAAAACAAAAACAAACCTAAATACCTAGTTATATAAACCAGTAAAATGAACCTCTACATTAATTAATGATCTAATCCAACAAAAGGACTTTTTACATGAAATTTATCCGAATCAAGCGAACACTATTACAAAGGTGACAGCCCAATACAAACATAACAACTTTCGCTTTTCCTTTTTTAGATTCTTCGCCATCTCTCTCACTTTATCTTCCCTTTTACGAACGGCATACTCGCGCTTTAATATATCATTCCATGTCTTCGAAACCTTATTCTCTCTTGATAAGATGTTCTTCTCTAGCAACTGAAATATATCTGCCTATACAAAGAATTTACACATCGCATCTCCCTACACATAGTACAAACTCCCAAGTTAACATGGATCTAACAAACCCCGCAATCAACAAATCAATATGCAAATCTAACAAATTTAAAGTTGTTTTACCGTATTATACTTTGAGCAGACAAAAAATCTCATTCCATGATTTTTCTTAGTATAGGACGTCTTTAGTGGTGTTTTCAAACCACACCAACAAGTTGGTGATTCTATAACATCATCATTAACTAAAGCTGATGATTGGGATGATGCCATGCGTGATTCTGAAGAACCAAGCCATGGATCCCTTGTATTGGTCAATGCATATTTAAAATTGATAAGTAAAGCCATGAAAGGAGAAGAAGAAAGAGGCAGGCGCTATAGTTTTATGAAAGAAAGTGCACAAGTCTCGAGCACTCTATTCGAACAAGAATGTGATTCATTGTTAAAAAAATACATTTTTTTCATGTGAATTCTACATTTACCTATTTTTTTTAAAGAAAGTGTTCGAAACTGGCACACAAGTACTCAGTCTAAAATGGGGCAGGCTACAAGGACGTCAAATAATGCAATTGTTTTTAGTTTTCCAAGTTATTTTCATGCTTTATATATGCTGAGGTTGAAACCAAGTGCATGCATAGTGGTAGGAGTACTCAAACTTTAGTTGAAACTTTGCTTAACTTGGGGTGGGATCAGGTTAATCATTTAGGGTTAAAGTAAGTCACACGACAACTAGGTAAAGATATTAAAAAGTTGAAGAGAGTTTGAGCCTAATGGAATTAAAAAAACAAAAGAAAAAGAAGGATAATAATATTGTTAGATGATGATGAAGAGTTTGAGTGAAATGCCCATATTCTAGTACTATTTATAAGTTGGTAGATAAAACATCAATTATCATGGGTGATGTGATCACCCATTATATAAAGTTATTAAGATATTAAAACAAAAATACTTTTTTATAAATTGTGTTAACTCATAAAACAAATTTCCCCAACAATAATGTATTTAACATTTGTGAATAAACAGACTTGCAAATATATATATGTATTTTTAAAAAAACTAAGTATATATATGAGTACTACCTCTTCTTGAATATATATACCTATTGGGTTTGCTCTTGTACATCATTGGACACGATAAAGAATGCAGAAACCCATTTGGCATTCACACCTTCGTATACCCAACCCAAGGTATTAAACTAGAACTTTTATTCTTTGAGACAAGAAAATAAAATCACATGAAACCAAATGGATTCATCAATTCATCGCATGAAATTAGGCTAGTAAAAGAGAACAACGATACCTCAAGTTCGCTATGTGATTGTATTTGTTTTTTAAATTGCTTCTGAAAATCATTCAGCTCTTTCAAGAGCTGCTCTTGCAGTGCTTGTTCACACCATTTTGCAGCAGCAAGTTCTTGTTCTGAATATAGAAATCGATCTTAAATTTCACCTCTCAACTTCTGTTAGGATCATAAATGAATTAGAGGATAGAAACTTACACCAGTACACACACACACACACACACACACACACACACACACACACACACACATATATGTATGAATGCATGTATTCACATATGCGTGCATGCAAGCATGGAGAAACTTAAATCAAATTCTCAAAGACAATTCAAACAATTTCAATGGTGCATACAATGATATCTATTTAAAAAAAATGAAAAAGAAAACTGCAAGTCATACCATTTAACTCATAAAGCATTTGCTTATGACTCATGTTACAGTATATAATGATAAATTAGAAAACATCATTCCAAACAAATTATTATATTTTCTATCATCTTCCTAAGATTACTTGCCTCTCGAGCACTATGAGATTAATACTTGCAACATAGTGAACACTAAAGTAACGCAAAAACTGATATAGAAATAAAACCACATGGAAGTCTCGAGCATAGAGTGAACACTAAAGTAATGCAAAAACTGATAGAATTCAATTGAGGCAATCAACTAGGTCTACCTTTTTTAGGAAATGCTGGTTTCAAAGTAACAAATGTTGAGAAATATAGTGGAAGATTTCTTCAACTCACCAACCTTGCTTCTATGCACAACTTAAGGCGTCAAAGAAATCAGATTTAACCTACAATAAAAAGAGCATAATCACCACAAGAGCAAATTCCATCCTGGAAGTGATGAAAAATTCATATCCTTTACAATAATATCTCGATCCATTAATATTTTCTAACTAATTAAATACAATACACATCCCTCAGAATCCATTGCTCATCAAATATAAATTCAGTCCACTACTTCTAATTTTTCTTATGATTCTTCACAGGGATTCAAAGTGAAGTTCTTAATCGGACCTCAAAAATAGAAAAGAAAATATAACAATCAGAGAACTAACCTGATTTTGAAAATCGGCCTGATTAATGATTATGCCAAATTATTTGAGGTTAGGGTTACGGTTACGGTTACGGTTACGGTTAGGATTACAGGTTAGGGTTAGTGTTATGGGGTTAGGGTTAGTGTTACGGGTTAGGATTACTGGTTAGGGTTAGGGTTAGGGTTAGGGTTGAGGATTCGATGCTCTATAGGCTTCACATTTCAGATCTGGTGTTCGAAGACAACAGGGCTTCGTGGGTTCAAATAAGTTGGTGCTGGTTCGGTGATGTGGTAAGAACCTAAGATAACAGGGTTTGTGGGTCTTGGGTTCGAGGAGTAGAAGTGCCTACCTGCTCTGTAGGCTTCGGATTGCCGACATGGTGGAGGAGACGAACCGGCTTCATGGCTCTGGTGGAGAAGACGAAGTGGGTTCGTGGAACTGGAGGATGGGAATGGGGAGAAGAGGACGCCGACTTACTCGTTTTGACGCTGACCGAACCATTGCGGAGGAAGATGATGGGATTGGGGGGGATGGGAATGGGGAGGAGGGAAGAAATCGAGCGGGAGTGCTCGTAAATTTGAAATGTGAAAACACGAATTATGCAGGAAAACAAATTCCCATCCTCAAAATGCAAACGATGTCGTTTATCACCACGTAGGACACGGTTCCGCAACCGGTTGTAAGTAGAATTTTTTATATATATATATATTTGTGTAGTCTTGCGGTGCGTACTAGAGTGGAATATTTGACAAAAAATGTGATAAAGAAAAATAAGTTTAGTGAGTATATATTTTTTAGAGTATTTTCAGATAAAAGGAATGTGTTCTTTTGGTGGAGCTTTGGGCTCAACCACTTCTGCAGAGCAGGTTTGAGTCATACGAAGATCAGTTGGGCTGTTGTATCCTGGAGGAGTCAAGTCAAGAAGATTTCTGCTGCACCGGTTAATTTGAGACTTTGTACATCATAGAGAGCTTCAATCTCCTTAAAGAGAGCGATATTTCAGTGCCTCAGTCCAAACTGGTTTCGTTTTAATTTTAATTTAATTGTAATTTTTATTATATTATTGTGTCTTTCATCAACAATTTTAAGAAGAATTCAGCATGGAGCCTACAATTGAAAAATCCACGGAAAGTATAGGAGATCTCAACAAGTCCTTCCGGTTTAAAGGAGCTCCTTTTAAAAGATGGAAGTGCAAGATGCTCTTCTATCTAAGCCTTTTCAACATTATCTATGTTCTCACTGCAAAGAATCCTAGTAAGATTGCTACCGAGAACATGACTGGAGTACAAGTAAAAGCTTGTGAAGAAAAGATTGAGAAATATATTAAAAATAAGTATAACTGTCGATGTTATCTTTTAAAATTTTTTTTTGGGTCTTCTTGAATCCTTTTTCCAATAAAGGGGACAAATTTGAACTGTTATTCAACGTAGGGGTGCTAACAAGGGATCTAAAACAGATTCTTAGGACAACTAGGGATCGACTGGTCGATGTTTTGTGTTTCCAAGGAAGAAAACGAGTGGAGCTTTTGCTTAACAAAGGCGTGAGAGAGCTAATTAGAATGTGAATGTGGCTGGCAGCTGGTCTTCTTGACTAACGTCATCTGCGTTCTTCCCCTTTTTCTAGTGTCTGTCAATCTGTGTATCCTTTTAGAGAAACATGGACTGTTGTCATTAAGTTTAGATCCTCGATAAAAGTAATATTCCATAAGGTTTTATAATGTAATATGGCCCATTGAAACCCACATAATTCCACATTGTTTGCACATCAGATTCCCTCTTTTTTTTTTTTTTTTTTTTTTTTTGGGGTTATTCGGACATGAGATCTTCATGACATTTTGAATGGGGGAGTGTTTTTCCTATTCATTAGACTAATATTAGATATAATTTTAGAATATATAAATTTTACACTCTCTTTTAAAAAAAATAGAGTATATTATTAAAAAATAAATCTTTTTCATGTGAATTTTTTTATTCATTCATTTTCTTTAAAGAAAGGATACGAGACTTGCACACTCTAAAACTATACAAATCATTTTCTGAAATGAGAAATAATATGTATAGTCTTGAAAAAAGTAGTCAAATTTGGAAGCCATATAAAAAAAATCTATTTTTTAATGAGACTATTATTTTTCAAATAAAATCTATTATTATATATAAAAAGGGAGTCATATAACTCCAACGTAACATTCTACCCAGAAAAATAGGCTATTGTTGACAATAATTGGAATATTAAAATATTATGTTTATGAAACGGTAATCATTTTAAAAGTAGTATTTTATTATGAACTATTGTAACTTTAAAATTTCATTTTTTTTTTTACATATAAACATATAAACCGATTCAAGACTCCACCAAGGTACCAATTCAATTTTTATATTGTTTCTTCAAAATAAATCATCCTAAATTTTTTCACTTTAAAATCCTATCTCTCTCTAAATCTCTATCCTTTATACATAACGTTTCGTTCGAGGTATAGGCTCGTGTACATAAATTGTACTCCGTAAAACTTTATCTCGCATTAAGACTATACCGAATAGCCGATTCTAAAATCTGAACCAACTCAAACTAATTATAATCTCCTTTTTTGGGCCCAAAATGATAAGTGCACGTTGAATCAATTTCTTTCATCCAAAGTTCCAGCCCATTCAAACGTGGGGGGCCCGAGCACCGGCCTCCTCGTTCATGGTATCCCTCCCCAATGGAGAGTACCTTTCAGCTAGTAATACTAAATATATATATAAATATATTGATTATTGTAATTTTTTAAAAAATATAAATAAATAATGATCACAATACTCCATGATCAGTTTCAAATCGTGAGGTTACCCACCACTTGAAATCCTTACAAAAAAATTCATTTTTTTTTTCAAGTAAATAATAATTATTATATAATTTCGAAATATGAAGAAATTTATTACAAAATTTCATGTTGATTGAAACTAATATTTATGTATGGATTTTTTTTTTTTGAAATAATTTTGCCATGTCCTGATTCCTGAAGCCCAAAATAGAGAGGATCCAGATCCATCGAGCCATCGAGTCATCTACAACCACCAAAATCAAATCCACCAACCTCATCTCGCCCTCTCACTTCTCGATCTCACGCTCGCAGAGGAGGGAGAGGGAAAGTAGAGAACCATGCAGTCCCGCTTCAAAGCCATTGCCACGATTGGTAGACTCTTCTCCACCACCACCGCCACAGCCACCGCCACCGAATTCCCCAAGACCCTTGAGGGTCTCCGGGCCCGCCTCGCGCTCGAATCCCCGACCCTCTCCGACTTCGCCTACTCCGTTGAGGTTGGCACCAAGAAGAAACCCCTCCCCAAGCCCAAGTGGATGAAGGAGTCCGTCCCCGGCGGTCAAAAGTATGTCCAGATTAAGAAGAAGCTCCGCGAGCTCAACCTCCACACTGTCTGCGAGGAGGCCCGCTGTCCCAATCTCGGCGAGTGCTGGTCCGGCGGCGAAACTGGCACCGCCACTGCCACCATCATGATCCTCGGCGATACCTGCACTCGCGGTTGCCGGTAAATTGATCAATAAACATTAATTTATTAATTGTTTTCATGATTGAATTCATTGATTACAAAGGACGGGACTTGATAAAAGAAAGAATGTTATATTTTTTGCTGTTGTGACTAAATTCAGACGGATTTGGTGAACTCGTTGAATATTTTTCAGGTTTTGCAACGTGAAGACGTCGCGTACGCCTCCGCCTCCTGACCCGGATGAACCGGGCAATGTGGCCGAGGCGATTGCGTCGTGGGGTTTGGATTATGTGGTGATCACGAGTGTGGACCGGGACGATTTGCCCGACCAAGGTAGTGGGCATTTTTCTGAGACGGTGCAAAAGTTGAAGGCGCTGAAGCCGAGTATGTTGATAGAGGCTTTGGGTATGGGACCTATTGGATTTTTCATTGTGTGAGAATTAATGAATGAGTTTATAGACGTCAGAATTCAAAATTGTGATAAAGTATTGCTAGATGTTAGCAAGAAAAGCAATAAATTGTTCTTCATTTAATATAAGTCTACAGTTTTAATAGACATCAAGGGTAATGCAGCACAAGCTCGGTGATGTTTTGCCCGTTTCTGTGATTGCTATCGAAGTCTTCCCGGATGGCAAGAACTGGCATGACTTTAATTTAGTGACGTTTTTCTAAACTCTAATTTAGTGACGTTTTTCTAAACTTTAATTTAGTGACTGTTTTTTGTTCAGTGGTTGGAATAATTCGGTGTGAGGGAAAATGTGGTTTATAAGCCATGCAAACTCTTTAATTAGCTGCTTGTGCTATCTCCATTGGTAGTTCCAGAGCTTCTACTAGTTGGTTGCTTAATTTTTATCTTTAAATTTGTGCATATGGCAGCTCATTTACCCTAGTTGCTGGTTTATAGAGAGGCGTATGAGTACCCTGTTTAGAAGCTTTGTATATATCATATGTATCTGTGTAATAGGTGGTTGTATTTGGATTATATGTGATCTGATTCTGCTTATATCAAGAAGGTTTGGTTATATTTTGAAGGAATCTTTAAGTTCTTTTATGTCTCTAGCTGTTTTTAATGTATTTGTTCTTTCTGTAATGTTGCTTGCTCTATTTTGATTCTGTAGTTCCTGATTTTCGAGGAGATCCTGGCTGTGTAGAGAAGGTTGCAAAATCAGGGCTAGATGTCTTTGCTCATAACATTGAGACAGTTGAAGAGCTTCAGAGTTCTGTGAGGGATCACCGTGCTAACTTCAAACAATCTTTGGATGTCTTAGTGACGGCCAAGTACAGCGCTCCTGCTGGGACACTTACCAAGACCTCGATAATGTTAGGCTGTGGAGAGACACCCGATCAGGTTGTGAGAACTATGGAGAAGGTGAGAGCAGCAGGTGTTGATGTGATGACATTTGGTCAATATATGAGACCGTCAAAGCGACATATGCCGGTGTCTGAATACATTACGCCTGAGGCTTTTGAGAAGTATCAAACTCTTGGCATGGAGATGGTATGCTTCCATTTTTTCCCTTGAAAACTTTGGTGATTTTAAATATATTTCATTCTATTTAGATATGCATGACTTGTTTGGTCAACTTCATTGTAGTTTTGCTTGTCAATCTGTCTTTGAAGTTTGTAATTTTTATATTTTGTTGTGTTATACTTTTCATGCAAGTGACTGTGATAAGTGGAATTGGGATTGGCAAGTGCTACACCATTTGCTCTTCTCTCTCCCTCATTTGCATAGTGGTGCAAGGGTGAGCTGTATAAACCGGACGTCTTGAGTTCAAAATTTTGCATTAACACTCTTAGGGTGACCAAACTGGGAGAATTTTCTCTTTGAATTACCCAAGGTACACTTGCTGGAAACTCTTTGTTGAGAACCTGTGCTCCCGCGGGATTAGTTGGGACTTTCCCATACACCTAGTGCCAATTAAAAATAAAACTCTTCAACCGTCCCCCCTCCCACAGCCCCTTTCCTTCAACGTGATGATAATTGTAGAGTTTGTTAGAGCATTGACAATGGATTATGCAAATGCAAAGTCATAATTTACATAATATCACATGATTTTGTATTTGGCTATTCTACTCAAAATCTATTCTCACATTGGATTATCCATCTATTAGCCAAAATAATAATAAAATATTAATAATAATAATACTTTTTTTTTCAATTATTTTTGCTATTGACAAGAAATATTATTGTTCTACAATATGTCCCTTGCTTCTCAATTAACTGGTCCGGGTCTACTGCTCTTTTTGATGAACTAAAGATATTTGATTTCAATATCGATAAAAACACCAACAGTTACAATGTTAATAAAATCACCAATATTTCCCTTGCTTCGGTAGAGTGAAAAATCGAGGAAGAGAGTGTTCACAGCCAAGAAAATATTTTTTATTCAATTTGGTCTTTCAACAGTGAAAACCAAATATGACCCACAACATTAATTTATTTGTAACTACAAGTCATCTTCTTTTGCATTTGCATAATCCAATGCAGCATATTTTTAGGCTCTATTAGCCAAACTCATTTTTTTTGGATTTGCATGATTCATTGCCAATGCTCTTAGGATGCTTTGAATTTTCCAATTTCCAATTTCCAATTTCTTGATTTTCATTAAGAACTACAGGATTGTAATGCTTTATAGCATATATGAATCACAGTTCCATGGGGCATGGAGTATAGTGCCTGTGGGGAACCTGCCTTCCTCGCTACCCAATCTATCTATGCTTGCTGGTTTATAAAATAATGATGCAACTATGGATTTAAGCGATTTGAGTTCGAGCAAGTAATGGGTGGTCAAATTCTGTTTGTTTAAACATGAGTTGAGCTCGTTTATTTTTTGAATGAGTTCGAACTTGTTCACAAGTTATTTAATTTTGACGGAAATAATTATTTATATTATATCTTATAACATTATCTACAAATTTTGAAAAAGCAACTTTGGGTTTTTCTCAATATTTTATATACTTTATGTACACACACACACACACACACATATATACATACATATCAATGATTATCTTTAGAGAGTATTGTATTAGGCTTCGTTTGGTTTCACAAATGGTCTCAACCCATCCCATCCCATCCCATCCCATCTCATCTCATCTCATCTCAACATTCAAACACCATTCAAGCACAAATTTTTCAATTTCAAATTTTCAAATTTTCAAATTTTTCATCTAATCATTACCTAATCATTACAACTTTCCCAAACTTCCAAATAAGATACAAAAAACAATTCAACTTTTTCAAATGTCAAAATAAAAATAATATAAAAAATTATATTCTAAAAATATTTTAACTTTATAACATTTTTATTTAACTTTTTCTCTCTCCTTTCCCAAAACCCCATAAAACATCTTAACTCAAACCATTCCAATACTATTCACAAACTATCTCATTACTATTCACAAATTTTTCATCTCATCCATGTAACCAAACGAGGCCTTAGGGACATGATTTCCTCTTATATTTTTAAATACTTGAGATATTCTCAATGTGCAGGTAAAAATAATACTATAAGAATAATAAATACAAAGTTAACGATTTTATATGAGCTTTTGCAAATCAAATCGAGTTAGAATTCTATTGTTTAATAATCATCGTAATTTGGTGCTCCCAAATGGCTTAGTTAATAAACTAACTGAGCCAGATTCAAGTTTGGTTGAACCATTCCTGAATAACTTGTTGAGTAGTTTTGTTTATTTACGGCCCTAGATGAAAAAGATTGTTACTCCAACCTTTCTTTAGCTGGCTTGAATCTAATAGAGGTCTGTAATCTTGGTCACTGTCCATTGGGCAGAAGATGCACTTTCTCCATCATAAACGTGATTGGGTTTGGCTACAGAATTCATTTCACCCATTCTGCAACTCAATTGTATTGTCATAGGAAAGATTGGCAATTAGCTGACTTACATCCTTCTCAACCCTCCCTCCACTCCTTCCAAGGGATCTTTCACATAATTTTGCTTACTTCAGGTCCATATACAAGTCTATTTTTCAAATGTTTAGCCAAATAGGTTCTTAGACTTTAGTAAATGATCCCCCCAATATATGTCTGTGCATGTGTGTTGGCTTGGCAGCTTTGGTTGAATCCAAATTTCACCTTTGACATTGACATGATTCTATCTCTATGTTGTGATCGGATCACCTTAGGCTACCATAGTTTTCCCCCTGCACCAAATAAAACCTGTCAGTATCTTTAAATGGAGCGGCCAATATAGAAATTTTATGTTAGCCATGATTATTATTTGCAGTATATTCTGAATAGTTCTATTGTGATTGTGCAATCCTACATCAATATGCTCTTCAGTTGTTGTTCCGAATGGGCAGGATGCAAACATTTATTTTATGGAGAAATGTACCCGCGTTCAAATTTTCAACATAATCTGACAGCATTATTTATACTCGAGTAGTTGACTATACTGGTGTCCTTCTAACATGCATCCTTTTTGGTATGCTCATGAAACTATTAAGACATCTGACTCCATATTGATACCTTCTGATTGCATAAAATATATATAGATTTCCTATTGGTCCTGTCTTATATATATTATCAAGCATCATCCGTCTCTTTTCATGCATAAAAGTTGATTGAATGTCTTTTACTGTGATTGTATAGTTATTATCAATTGTATGCTTTGGATGGACAGGGGTTTCGATATGTTGCATCTGGTCCGATGGTCAGATCTTCGTACAAAGCAGGTGAATTCTACATCAAATCTATGATTGAATCCGATCGTGCTGCTGCTTCACAGCCTGTTTCATGTTGAGTGTTTTTTCCTCCATTACATTGAATATCATAAATTCATCACTTCCATTGTATCATTTAAGTGATGATTTACCGGGCTGAAGCGCAATCTGCTTAGTACTCATAAAGTGGAATAGATGGGAATAAATTAGACGAGAAAGCTTTTCTCTTGGGTGCCAAATTCTTAGTGTAAAAGTATTGGATTGTGTGGACACTCAGTCACACTGTAATCTCAACCTGGTGTTATTGTGCACCCAATTGATTGTAATTATTCAATTTTGTTCTGCTGCTCTTTCTTTGCCTATTTCGATTTTTATAGTTGCTGTAGATTTAGTTACTACTAGCACTAAATATTCATCTTATCCATTCTTACGTGAAATCCACTCTGTCATTTGCATTCTTTTGCTGTAGATAATTTGCGTAGTCCCACCATCTTCTCTGTAGCAAATTAAAAATTCCCATGAGGTTGGATTCAGTAGTTTTTAAATTGTTTCCCCCTTAGTGACCCCAGTTCATCAACCTCAGTTCATCACGTCCTGCTGAAGTTTAGATTTACACTGCTCGGTTCTTCTATTGATGTTGCAGTAGATTCTTTGCAGTCTCTAAGAATGTTTTAAAAATCCGTAAAAAAGTAAACTGTCTCTGTTATGGCCCTTTTTGGCTAAGAAGACGACAACCTCTATCTCAAGAAACCATGAGACCAGATCATCCCTGTGGTCCTATTACCCCTACCTTATACTTCTTTTTTCAATTTTCTTTTAATTATCTTGTACTGTACTTACTAATGTGGGATGATTGTCGAAGGCCCGAAGCCCCCATCCACCCTTCTATATTTTAATCGATTTTCAATATATTTATCTTGTTTAAAAAGAAATTGCTGCTCATTGTCTAAAACCTTGTGCTTATAAAAGAATATATATATATATATATATATATATATATATATAGTTGTACCTTGCATTTTGGTGTAGTTGATGGTTAATAATAAAAGCATGCCAAAAGCGTATGGCTCTGCTGGCATAACGTACGGTCCATAATTTTGTGGGTTGCAATCATCCTGGAGGTGGCAGTGTTTAATGTTTATTAGCTTTAAGGTGTTGCCAGACTGGTTGGGGTCCTTCCCTCAAGTACCCACGAATAGATTAAGATTCTGCACCGTGAGGGCTATATACCCTGCGCATTTATAATCTTGAAAATCAGGTTGAAAATCAGGTCGTCCGTGTCTAGGTTCCCCCGTTTCAGGCATATGGGACGATGATGGTCCTTGGATCACCAAGTTTTGTCTACTTTTGCAGTGGTTTGCTTGCATCATTAGGCTTCCCTATTTAATGTTAAAGTGGTTTGATGGGTCCCTCTCACTTTCTCTTCTCTAGACTTGTTTGGTGGAACTTTCCTGGTTATGATCATTCATAAGGTTTGCTTCTGTTCTCCCGAAGTTCCAGTTCCATTTCCAGCGAGTCTAATCTTAAAACCACCGATTCGCACGAAGTCCCCAAACTTTCAAGTTGGTAATATAGTGATTGAAACTCACCATGAAGTGTAAATGCTGAAAGTGTAGGAACAGTAGTATCTTAGGTAGGAATCCCCATAGTGTTTGAGGACACATAGATAAGATGTTTGTTGGTCCCTTTTCTATGAAGTGGGAGATGGTGAAATTAAATGGATGGGACTACTCCTGATTAGAAGCCACCCCCGGGGACAATGAACAAAACATGCAATTGCTGTAACCTTTTGAGGCACCCATTAAAATTCATGTTGTCACCAAAATAGAGAAAAAGGAGACCCACAAACAGCCGCAGCTACAGTACTTTGTCCCCAAATCACCTCCAAACACTCACTATATTAAGCCTATCATCAATATCTCCGCCTCAGCCACACCTCTCTCTCTCTCTCTCTCTCTCCACCCACCTTCTCAACTCTCCAACAACTCCATCTACGCTAGCGTACAATTTTATTATTTTTTAAGTTTATAACCGTTGAACTCAAAATTTTCAAAATTTTGGAGGCTTTCATACACACGATCCAAAAGTGCTGAATCTTTCGTCCACAAACAAATGGGTTGCTGTACGAGCACCACCAGAAGCCAACCGGACCAAAAAACCGGGTTGTTCCACCAGAAATTCCAGGAGAAGTCTCCGGTTCCGGTTTCCGAGCAGTCTCATGTCAGAGATCTCAGGTCTCCACCACAACCCCCAGTAGAGGAAGAATTCGTCAAAGAGGTCCTGTCCGAAACACCCGTTGTCTCCAAGCGGCAAAACCCAATTCCAGCAGAGGAGAAAGAGACCCAATTTCCCATTGAAACTAAGGGTCTGTGTCTGATTCACGAAGCAGAAAGGGAGGAGGTGTCTGAATTCTCTCAGATATCAGAGAGTTTCTCCTTATCGACTACCACCACCACTACTATCACAGACAAGAAAGAAGAAGACGAGGCAATTAGTAAGAGGAGCATAGAAGTGGGTCAAAATGTGCTTCACAGAGCTCAAACGAGGGGCCCCAGAAAGCGTCCAAACACCACCGATCTCGCCAGCCGGAGAGTTATCCCGACGAAAGGATCGAGTGAGGTGAGAACCAGGAGGCTTGACGTAAGGACAGCCGGAGCCCGTAGAGATCCAGGCGAGGGTCCCGGCCGGAGGTCGAGGTCACCGGCGACGAGGACAACGAGTGGAGTGGGAAGGAGTCCGGGGAAGGGGACGGGAAGAACCTGTGGCCAGTCACTGGAATCAGGGGTGGAGAGTAAGCAGAGCACTGGTGCTGAAGAGGAGTTAAAGGAGGGCAATTTGCAGGTGGGGAATGAGTCCCTCGAGAACCCACTAGTTTCGTTAGAGTGCTTCATCTTTCTGTAGAGCTCTCAGTTCGTGTTCAGGAAGCCAAAGGCACTGCTTGGTTTTGATTTTTGATTTTGGTTTTGATATTGATTCTGCCACTACTTCTTCTCTTGCTTCATCATAAAACGTGTGTTCTGAATTTGGTCTTTGCGGCTCATCCTGGCTTTCAGAATTTCTTCTGTAAATCATCCATGTAAATTATGATAAAATCACTGTTTTTGGTTGAAGATTAAAAAGTATGGAAATACTCAGCTTTAGCGTTGCGCTAGGAATAGATTTTCTCATTTTCGTTGTGAGGATGTTTAGAAATAATTTTTATCGTTCTTATTTCATTTAATTTTTAAATATAATTCAAATTAATTTTTATAATTTTTTTAAATATTAAATAAAAAAAAAAAAATTTTTTTTTTTTTATTTAATTGGTACTCCTTTGGTTTTCTTTTGCTTTATTTTTTTTTTCTCGGGGATGGGAAGTATACAGATGCTTCTTTCTTTTCCCATTTCTTTTCTTGGTGCTGCTGCGAACTGTACAATATATAAGGGCTAGTGGCTTTTGGTGGGGGCTGGACTTTAAGAGCGTGGGTGTAAATTAGTACTTCTCCCCATTCTCAGAGAAATTTGGTCGGAAATTTCGTCTGATTCAGACATGTATTTCCTGCAGTTTTTTTTTTTTGTCAGCTTTACCTGCTGTTTGGTCACCTGGAAAACTGTGCTTTACACTGTTATCGGCATTGGTCACGGTGACCTATTTTGCCACATTCTAAGGAAAGGCTGGCTTCTTTCTAGAGAGAGAAGTTTTTTTTAAGCAATTTAAATTGTCCCAGAATCATACCGCATTGTGCAAATAGGACTTGCCAGGAAACATAGCTCTAAAGGCGGTAGATTCAATTGAACATAAAGTAAGTTATGGCCGATTTGATTTGCTCGATGGAATACCATTACAGAAAGTGTATGCTTTTGTAAGTTGTTCTGAAAATCTCATTAGATGCGTCCATGTTCTTCGCTAAAGATACAAGAGTACGTCCTAAATTGGAGAGAAGCAGTAAGATATTCTTGTAGGTTGACACGGTCTAAACTGATTGTTTGGTGGCTAAGATTTTGAAAAGTTTTTCAAACGAGTTGTCACTTCGTCAAACAAAGTTTCTCTTTGTTTTTTTTTGTTTTTTGTTTTTATCCATTGATCTAGGGGAGTTTGAAAACATTGAGCTGTAGAATTTTTAAAGTCATAATTTATAAAACATCTATTCACATCCCTAGATGCATTTGAGATATGATATTTTAAGAAAATTGCTAGAATCACAAACATTTAGGTCCTCATATTTTTATTATTATTATTATTTTACTTAATGATTAAGAAAATATTTTTTTAGTGATATTGTGATTTTTGTTTAAAAATTTAAGAATACAAAAAAATGAATAAAAAAAAAATTGTTCTTCCTGAGATTGATCTCGTGCTGTAACACTGCTTAATAAAAAAGAAATAACGTAAAACAAAATTGTTAGGAGGTAAAATCTCCCTAGCCCATAGGCCCATACCAGCCCAGCCCATTAAAATGCTACTATTATTATGGGCAAGTGGAAAGAGAGAAGTAGGAGACAAGTGAAACAAATGTTAGGCATAGGGCTGATACTCGAATGGTGCGGGGCGGGGGTACCCTTCCCCGCACCCCGCCACGCACCATGCGGGGTTGA
Source organism: Juglans sigillata (assembly GCA_003123805.1). NCBI lineage: Eukaryota > Viridiplantae > Streptophyta > Magnoliopsida > Fagales > Juglandaceae > Juglans > Juglans sigillata. Next base: position 21,301 of record QEOY01002942.1, read on the forward strand.
GGTTTTTTCCCCCACCCCCTGGCACCAGCCAACTCATAGGGCTGAGCTTCGACTTTGATGGAGTGTCGGGAAGTGGAGTTTTTATTCTGAGTCTGATTCCGAACAGAATCAGAGTCTGATTTGATCGGAGGTCGGAGCTCCGAGCTCCGATCGGAACTCCGAACGGAGGTCGGAGCTCTGACTATCTATTGGGCTAAAGGAATGCCCTTTTCGACTTAAAAAAATACTGCAAACATTAAAAAAAAAAAAGAAAAAGCTCCAACTCGCCATGCTCGAGCAAAACGATCTAAGTTTACAAATCTCACACTTGTGATTTAGATTATCTAAGCTAACCAATTTGACTTTTATGAAGATACTTGACCGTTGAGAGTCAAAAGGAGGGACAAGTCACTGGACTGCCCGACCTCGCTTGTGACAAGTCAACAAACGGGACATGTTATCAGACTGTTCAACCTCACTCATACCTCGCCAAGAGTCAACAGGCGGGACAAATCACTCGATTGCCCGACCTCCCTCATGATGATGAGTCAACAAGCGCGATAGGTCATCGGACTGCCCGACCTCACTCACACTTTGCTGAGAGTTAATAGGCGGGACAAGTCACTCGACTGCTCGACCTCCCTTGTGACTNGACTGCTCGACCTCCCTCGTAACTAGTCAACAGGTGTAAAATGTCATCAAACTGTTCGACTTCACTCACATCTCGCCAAGAGTCAATAGGCAGGATAAGTCACTCGACTGGCCGACCTCACTTATATCTTGCTGAGAGTCAATAGGCGGGACTAGTCATTTAATTGCCCAGCCTCCCTCGTGACGAGTCAATAGGCGTGACGAGTTACTTGATTGCTTGACCTCCCTCATGACGAGTCAACAAGCGGGACAAGTCACTCGATTGCCCAACCTCACTTGTATTTCGTCGAGAGTCAACAGACGGAACGAGTCACTTGACTGCCCGACCTCTCTCACCTGGACAACAATATCAACACAACATCTTCTCTAGCAAACGCCGAGTGTTTACACTCTTGCCACAACTACCGCCAGTGGGTAACCTTTGAGAACGAGCCTCCGAGCTCCACAACTGCCTTGCACGGGCTAGGAATAAGTTGATGGGCTCAACAACTGCCTAAGATAGACCCAGGGGTTGACGGGCTCCTTGACCACTTAGTGCTAGTTACTACAAACAAGCTCTAAATAGTAAAATGGAAACATCAATAACAATTCACATAAAGGGGCAAGCATCTGCTAACACTATGAAAAATAAAAACATCAGAAGAATAAACACTCTTTGCTACCGATAAAAAGTATCATGCAACCTATTAGATAAATGTTAATACAAATGAACTCAGAGCCAAGTCATTGGACTTGTTGTGAACAATTGGCGATTATGGTCTTTTGATTTCCTAGCGCTCGCACAAGTAGAGTCGAGTCACTAGACTCGTTGCGAACTAACAGGTGGGACAAGTCATTTGACTGCCTGACCTCTCTGGTGCCCAATAGGCGGGATGAGTCACTTAACTGCTCTACCTCTCTCGCGAACATAAAAGCCTAGCTCCATTCATGTAACTAACGCAGTTGAGCACATCTCTAGCCCACCTTCCCAAGCCAAGCTTTGCACTCACAACTAACACGGTCGAGTACATCTCTTGCCCAAGCCAAGCTTCGTGCTTGCACTTAATGCGGTTGAATACATCTCCCGCCTAACTTCACACTGGGAAACCTTTATCACTTAAACACAAATAAAACAGAAAATCGAGGACCCTCACCGGAAATTTATTTTTCTACAGATTTATGCAAGCTATCTCTGTCACAATTTAACTTAAAGATTCTCGAGGCCTTCTTGTTGAATAAGCTAGTCTTAAGAATTGTGGGCATCTATTAGGGGGTAAAATCCCCCTAGCCTATAGGTCCATACCTGCCCAGCCCATTAAAGGGCCACCATCATTAGGAGGCAATTGGGAAGAGATAGAGATGGGACAAGGAAAGCAAATGTCAGAAGAGGAGAAGATAAGTGTTAGGGAAAAATGGAGAAAAAGGAGAAAGAAGGGGAAGAGAAAGTCATACATACAAGTGGGATAAAGCTGTCATTCCACATTACTCCCAAGGCTAGGATAAAGGGGATAAGACCAGACGAGAAGGAGACTTCTTTCGGACTTTTTCAGCTTCTTCAAACTCACGATGAGATCTTCAAAGAGTGGGAAGCCATGAGAGATTGTAAAATGTTCATATTATAGTAGATTTTCCCTTCAAACGACCCGTGGATGTAGGCACTTTGCCAAACCATGTAAAATGGTGTCTCTATCTTTCTTTTTTTAAATTATTTTTTTTATATATTTATTGTATTTATTTTTTATTCACTGCTATGGATGTATGTACGAGCATCGTACAACCGCTCTAGACTACTGCAGGGGCTTTAAACCACACAAATATAGGCCCGAATCATCACCGTGAGTCGAGAATGATTATTTTTCATATTTCTGGCCTATTGTGCAATTTGTGGGATTAACAAAAACAATTATATACATTGTATACTTCCCATTCCAATCAACATAGATTAAGTTTACTCGTACCTTGGTTGACCACTCTTTCTCTTTCAAGAGGTTACTCATTATCGTGTCATTTTTAAGCATGGTTGTGATATTAGAGTCTGGAAACATACTCATGATGGTAAGTTTTCTTCTAAATCTGCTTGGAACCTTTTTTGAGACTACCTACAGCCCGCTACTACCTTTAGTTTTGTTTAGAAATTTGAAAGAAAAGGAAGGGGTACCCATATGGGCATGGCCTTCCCCACTTCCCAGCATATAAAGCCTAACATCATGGCCAAGCGCTATGCTTGGCATTAAAATATGGCTAGCCTTTTAAGGCTAGTCTTATGTTGCCAAATAAAATTCCCTTGTATAAGGGATTTTAGAGGGACTCTCTTCCGGTGCTCTGAACTAGGGTAAAAAGCATCATCTATCCAAAACAACATTGTCTCTTGAAAAACACATCTAGGTTGTAGGTGGTTTGAGTGTGTCTCTAGTTTGTCTACGTAGCACACTCACCTATAGGGTGAATAAGAACTCGGATCAATTGGAATCTTGTACATTGAATTCACTCGTGGAACAACTACAAAAATTGATCTTGAGGTACATTTTCTTCCTTGTGTATGATTTTCATGAACTCTAACATTTGTATCAGAGCACATCTAAATGTTGTTCCTAGCGAAACTTACGTCTATGTTCATGCAAAGGTTGCCTTTGTTTTATTAACAAGCATGCCTATGCTTTGTTCATAATATAAACATGAATATGTTATTATCGGCTAGTATTTGGTTATACGTTGGATGCCCATGTTTTTCTTATGCATTTGAGCCTCTATTTGTTGAGCAGTATAAAATATGACCATGTTTTTATGTTTGACATTCTGATCATGGTTGAATGTTTGTTTTGATAAGAACTATCATAGTTACAGACGTCCCTACCTCTGTAGCTTTCGTTTATAACAAGAACAGGAAACGCAGAGGCTCATTGAGCAATTGTAGTGCATTGCACGTCGTGTGTTGCAATGCACTACGGAGGTTGAGCCTGCACCATTGAGCACAGTGCATATCAATGGGTGCTCCTTCCATGTGGTGTAATGCTGAGATGGGGTGTTTGTAGCGGTGGCTCATGGCGTTGCTGAATTTGTTTTTTTTTTTTTTTTCGATTACTGTTCATATTTGTTTAAATAGTAATCGAAATCAGCTGAAGAAGATGACCTCTCGGGTCATCTGTGTTTAAACAACTGATGGGCTAGGTTAGTTAATTAAACTGAGCCTATTCCTATATTTTTTAAAAATTAAATATGGACTTAGACCTTTCTTTTTGGCCCAAGCTGCAAGGCCCTTTACTTGAGTTTGAACCTACTTTTTTCTTTGCCCAAGATGCGAGGTCGATTACAAGGCTTGGACCCATTTTTTGGGCCAAAGCCGTGTGGCCATAACCTGAGTTTGGACTTGGTTTTTGGCCCTAGCCGCGAGGCCCATTGTTTGGGCTTAGACTCATTTCTAGCTCAATCCGTGAGGCCCAATAGTTTTCAAAACAAGAAGAATAAACAAGTGACATCCGTGGGTTTTGAACCCAGGACCTAGTGGCAAGCAAGAGGTGGGTGCACATCTGGCTGGGCCCATCCTTTTTTAAAAGTGTGGCATTTTTTTATTTACATATTATTAATTTTGCAAAAAAAAAAAAAAAACCAATAATAATTATTTTTTTATAATATATGATTTATGGAATTGTTTTATCACAAAATTTGTTAGGTTATTTATTTATCTTGGCTTACAAATTTTATTGAAAAGTGATAAATAGTGAGAGTGTGGTTGAGATTAAATTTGTTTTATCTCTCATACAATTTAAATTTGCATAAAAATTAAGTTGAAAGTTAAATAATTAGAGATTGTGGCGCAAGAGATAATTAGAAAGCCTAGCAAATTTTCAATCTTGCAACATATCTAAATTATTTTTCCTTAATATAGATTGACAGACAAATTTCTTAAGATATGTGTATAATATCTTATTTATGTCATTTTGTAGTGAAATGACATCTAAGAGTATTATTGCCGACTTAAAGAAATGCGATAAATTAGATGGGGAGAATCATAACATTTGGCATTACAAGATCTAATATGTCTTGAATGAGGAGGAGGTCTTGGAGACCTTAACTCACTCCCTGATTTCTTTGTAGTGAAATGAGCTTGAGAAAGAGAACTCAGAACAATATCGGAATGATCATGAGGCCTTTGAGAATTAGCTCAAGAAGGATTGATGTGCGCGCTTTACTATGTTAAGCAACATGTACAACAACCTTATCAGTGAGTTTGAGGAGTACAACACAGCTCAGAATATGTAGCAAGCACTAAAAGTGAAACTAGGGAGAATTTCTGCCTTGAGGTTGCGTGGGTTGACCATGATAGTTGATTCCTACAATATGCGATCTGAACACATGATAAAGCAACATCTTAGAGCGGTGTCAACCATGATACGCAAACTCAAGTGGCCAGAAACAATTTGACTAATGAGTAATAAGTCTAGGCGGTGATACGCTTGCTACCCAACTCTTGGAAAGCAATGATTCAAAACTTGACCCATAATGAGAATATCAAAACCTTTGATAATGTGTCGTGTCACTTGGAATTTGAGGTTGAACGCCTAGACTAAGCCCAAACATTCATCCTATATGGCTAAATTTGGCTTGCATAAGCCTAGACTAAGCCCAAACATTCATCCTATATGTGTACTCAACCAAACATATGCTATGCAGTTGGTTTGGTTAATAGATTCCAGTCTAACCTTGGACTGGTCCATTGGAAAGCATTCAAGAGGATTTTGAGATACCTCAAAGGGACTGTAGACAATGTATTGTGCTATCAAGGTTTAGATTTGCAATTAAAATGTTATAGTGATGATAATTGGGGTAGTGACCTAGACAAGCGCAAATCGACAACTGACTATGTTTTTTTACTGAACAATTGCGCCATTACATGTAGGAGAAAGAAACAACCCTGCATAGTCATATCCACCAAGGAGACAGATTACATAGCATGTTCAGTAGAAGTTCAGGGAGTTATTTTGTTGAGGAGGTTCCTTCAGCACCTAGACACCAGTGCAAATACTTCTAATCTAGTGATGATTTGTTGTGACATGCTCTCGTATATGCTAGGAATCCAAAGTATCATGGAAGAACCAAACAAATTGATATCCGATACTACCAAATTAGAGACATAGTGGCGCATAAGGAAGTGTTCTTGAAAAATCTTTATATGAGTTACATGGTTGCTGATCTCCTGACAAAACCCTTAGTGAAAAACGTTTTTATGGCTCATGTAAGGAGTTTAGGACAACGTAGATTGTAATTTTAATTTTTTTTTCAATTGACAAAGCAATGTAAACTTTTCTTCGAGATATTAATGCAATATGATATTTTTTGTCTTTATCATATGACATGACTTGTACACACAAGGTAAGTCGACAGACTTAGATCGACTCACTCATAAGAGCAATCAATTTTAGTCATACAAAGAGATAGCAAGAAGAGACGAGACATTGTGTCTCATGGCACTTGTGATAAGTTGCATGATATAAAAGATAGCCTGTAGCTAAGACAAGGTCTATTATATTTAAGAGAACCGTAAATGGACACCCCCACAATCCATGTAGCCTATAGCTGGGGGTGTACAGTTTTTGGTCTGGACTGGAAAACCGACCGGACTGAAATTTTTTATTTGGACCGGACCTGATCGAAAACTGTACCAATTGGTTTCGGTCCCAAAAATTGTGGACAAAAGAAACTTGGTTCGGTCCCAGAGTCTATAAATTTTGGACTGGACTGAACTGGACTGAACTATATATATATTTAAAATATTTTTAATAATTTAATATATTATTTTTATATAGTAATTATATAAGTTAATGATGTAATTTTTATCTAATTTATTATCATTGACCATGCAAAATATTAAATAATATATGCTATCAATTAATAATAAATCATAAATCATGTGATAATTTATGTCATTATATGTAAATATTTAATACATCATACATTTATACATACTCTACTATTTACACTTAATTAAAGTAATTAGGTATTTTTTTTTAAATATCTAAGTCGCAAGCAAGCATGCATAATCTATATACAATGAAATTATTTGATATTCATTAATCATATATAGAATGTATGACATTATTAATAATTATGCATATACAAAGTAAAGTCTAAGTTAGTAAGTAATAACTATCAACATCATACATATAAATATAGTTAAATATTTTTTTAATGAGTTAGTTACATAATCCACATTAATAATTCACTTAATTTTAATTTTAGTAACTTAAATACTTTTTTTTATTAATTTATTTGCAAAAGAAAAATAGAGTGAAACAAAATAACAAAATAATTAAGCCAGATTGAACGTACCAATTAGACTGAAAGCTACTAGTCTGGTCTAGAAAATTGATGGACCGAAAGTGATATGAACCCGGGGGAATAGAATCCCTTGAACCTACAATCAATTTGAAAACTTATCCAAGAAAGCTAAAAGTCAAGTCAATGGATGGAGAATCCAGACCCATTGAGAACTCGTTTCAAGAATCTAGATTATATTAAAATCTAGACCCGTTGAATAACTTGTCTCAAGAACCTAGATTACAAGGAGGAACACCATAAATGTTGTAATTTACTTTTGGTAAATTTAAAAACTCAATCAAGAACAAGAGGAGTAAACTCAACTCACAATAAAAAATTCAATATTGTCTAAAGAGCGTGTGTTGGGCGGCTACAAGGTATTTAAATACCTAAATCCCAATTAATCATAGGCCAAAACAATGTCCCTTTTACCCAAAATGCTCCTGGATGAACAGTATCGCGGCTACATAACTCTTGAAACCCTAGTTTAACAAAATAAAACATATGTGGGCCAAACATCCTCAATCCTGATTATTTTAGACTAATTCCTACAACTAATAATAAATCCTTTAAATGATTTAAATAAATTGAAAGCCTTCAATAACAATAGACCCAAATAATAACTCTAAGTCATGTCTTCCACAGCTTGTATTAAGTGGATCAAAACTGATTCTTCTACTTTCAAACTTATCTTGAATGTTGGGCTCTTGCTAACTTCATTCCAAATGGATTGCACCAATCCTTACATTGCTTTATTGATCTTTTTGGCTCTTGATCTTGTAATTAGTCCACCTGGAACTTGCAAAGGATCTTTAAGATTAGGTCCATCTTGGTGCCTATTAGAAAGTTTCGTCACCTCTCCCCCAGACCGGACCAGACCGATTTATACCCCTACCTGTAACTAGTCAGATGTGAGACCCTAGCAAATAGAGAGATTTGTGTTAGGCGCATAAATGGTATTTAGACTAAGATCTGTACGGTATCTGATATGGACATACACTCTTTAAGAAATAGAAATCCATTGTAGCATGTATTTCATACTATATGTGCTTAATTGATTAGATGTAGAAGTGAGTGAATGGTTCCCTATTTCTTCACTGTGGGTGTAACACCCGGACCCAGTCAAACCCGATTTTTATATATTTTTGGGTTTATGCGTATGAAAAACCCAATTGAGTGTTCGTGTATTTTTTTTGGAATAGACTATGGGCTTAAAATATTTGTTTTTGAGGTTTATGATTTTATTTTCTTTTGTATTTATAATTAGTTAAAAATCTTTTTATGAGTCGAGAAAATTTTTGGACTAATTGAATTACTTTTAGAAATTGAGTCGTGATCAATGACTCGAGAAAAAGCCCAAGACCCAAGCCCACACCCGTGTCTTTTAAATCATTAAAACCAACTGAGTTTATGATTTTCTTTTCGCCGCAACACATGATTTCACTCCCATGCACGTATGCCTCTTTATTCTCTTCAGCTTTAGGGTTTTGTTTTTGTTTTGTTTCAATCACCTATATATTCACACGACAACTTCACAGTTCATCGCACAACCCCACAGATTTCTCGTCATGCATGACTTCATCTAGTTCATTTTCCTCGTCCGTTTTTCATGGCATGCATGATATTGCACGTTACTCTCTCGTCTCTAGGGTTTCTTTTGGTCATCCATTCATCTTTATATTTACGCGTTCATCATCCTCAACGAAAACCTAGAATAGCCGCTTCTTTTTTTCTTTTTTCTCCCTCTCCTCTTGGTTACCCACTGCCTCCACACCACCTTAGAGTATCCATTGCCCAGCCAAGCGAAATCGTAGCCAGCCACCCTCGGCATTGGACCCTCACAATTTTTCCATAGCCACGGCATCCCCCTATTGCAGCATCGCAAGCCCCAACCTCCATCCCCACGTGAAACCGACAGCCACCTAGATTTCCCTTCCATAAACCGCAACCACTCACACGCACGGAAGACCACCACAAGTAGCTACCGTGGAAGTTGCACGTCCTCTTCATCACTCGGTTATTTCCTGTTTTTGCTCATCAAAACAGAGCACTTCGTTTTGCCCCACCATGAGCTGCGGCTTTACCACCCAGCTGTCGACGTTGCCACTGTCCACCTCCCAGCTCTTTGCACAACTCCTTCCCACACGTACGACGCTGCCAGGACAACCACCTTCTTCTCCGCACCGCACGCAGCTCCTCCATTCTCGATGAGTATCTTGTGCCCCTACCTCGCCAACGGTTGCACTGCGTAACACATGGAAAACATTTTTCTTATACTAAGTGTTATAGAGGCTACGTAAATATAGTTTTACATATTCTTTTGGTATGAAATTACAATATTGCCCTTTTTATTGGATGGTTTTAGTTGAAAATTTTGTTTATATTAAATCTGTTTTTAGGTTGTCTTTGTGGGAAGTATAAGATATTGTACAAATAATAGATTTTTTAAAATTGTACTAATGGTAACATATTATTTTTATAGTGAGTGTGAAATTTTATTTTGAACATTTTAAATATGATTAAAGTTTTTTTTATTATTTAACGAAATCTTTACTAGTATTTATCTTAAGTGTTGATTGATATCAAGGAAATTTAGAGAATGGAGATATTTAGAATTAAGGGATATTTTAAGATTATGGGAAATTTTTAGGTATTAAACAATTAAAATAGATATTGTAGAAGCTTAGGCTTAAATGATTTGAATTTGTGATTGATTGGAAATTTACAGAATTAAGTGATTATTTTATAGGTGACGATTTATAATTGATTCGATATTTTTTGAAGAAAATTGTGAAATGCTAAGAAGTCCAGATAAGCGGGGTTTCTATGCTAGACTTTGCATAAAAATAAAATGGACTAAGGTCAATTTTGAAAAATATGCATGTCTTGTTTTGAAAAGAAATTTGAAACAATCTCAATTATTTTTCCTGCATTACTCATGATATTTCGTATAAGAATAAAGTATTTTCTGGCATGACTAGTGCGGACATGGGCCTATTTTTGACATTTCATTTTTGAATTGTGCAAAAGAGAGTGAATATGAAATTTTGTGCATAAATTATATTTTTGTGATCTAATTCTGTTCAGTTCTGAAGATGTTCTGTATTCTAATGTGATGTGATTTCTAAAAAATTTTGGCATGACATTCTGAATCTGGATTTGGTTTGTGGATGGTGATCTGTTTGACCTACCATGGGTGCTAATAGTGGCTTTTGTTTGGGTTGGTACCAATTGTTCTATTTTTGGTGCACTCACTTTGGAAACAAAATGATTTTTCTGGTGGTCTTTCCTGTGTGCACACTCGGGACTCTGAGAATAAATAAAGGGAAGATTCACATTCTGTTTCTGCTCGGTTAGCTACCGGGGTTTGCACAACCCTACCACGAGGGTTAAACATGGCCTCTGATGTGATATGATGTTCTGGTATGATGGTGGTCAGTTATGATATGCCAAAAAACTTTGAATAAGAATATTTTCTGAAACTTTCGCTCTTATATTTTGATAACATGTTCTGATTTTGCATTCTGAAATTAAAAGTATTTTATTCTGCATTCTGAACTTTGTAAATGCTCATGTTTGCACACTAGTATATGTTCTTTGCTTACTGAGTTGTTGATAACTCACTCATTTTCTCCAAATAATTTTTCAGGTAATTTGATGCATCAGCTGGAAGTCAAGAGTAAGGCTTGATGATCATAAAGGAATAAGTGTCAGATNATTTAAATAAATAGATTTGTACTTTTTTGAGAATATTGGAGTATTTAAATATGTTAAGGAAGTTGGATTTAGGGTACAAAAGATAACTCTACGGATCTCCGGGAACAGGGTGTTACAGTGAGAGTCCTATTCTTACTTTTGAGTGCCCTTCTTGACCATTGACTATGTTATAAGATGAGAGTTCTAATGTTTGCTACTCTAGCATGTTGTCTATGGCAATGACTGATAAGATTTAAAGAAACATTGCTAGGAAAGCAATTGAACTAAAGTTGAGTGACATGAAGGTGAAGGGAAGGCTATTTGACAACGCATCATTGATTGTGTTTGCTAACGCCAAACTTTGGCGCTACGATGTGGTAGTGAAAAAATTTATGAACACATCACGATGGTTTAATCCAGGATAGTTCAAGTTTGTTTTGGAACTCGAGAGGGATCTAATATGTTTGATTAGATGCAATCGAATGAGTATAAGGCATATTAGACACTTTAGGAATGTCGCTGTATTGGTCTTCTCTAGGAGAGGTTTGGTATAATACTTTTACACATTTTTTTCAAATGTACTCGATGGTCACACGACCTATTTACTTGTATAAATAAGATTGAGAATAAAGTGAGAGCTATTAACCTGAAACTATGCTCATTATATGCACGTGAGAGATGTAAGAAAAGGAAGGGGAGCCCCCTTCCCCATTCGGCTCCCAGGCGTATAACACCTAGCATTACAGCTAGGCATTACGCTTGGCCCTTAGTTAAGACACTAATAGCTGATAAGTATATTGACCATGTTTACAAAGAAGGTAATGCGTTAGCTGACAACCTAACCAATTCTGTTGTCGTGGGACATACAACAAGTTTTTCGTTTCTTCTTCGTTTTCTTAACCATATGATTACTCTGTTCTCTATTGATTGTGGATGTGTTCCTTCTATTTGGTACTAGGTTTCTCTTTTATTCCTTAGGCTCATTGTAATATGATTTTTTAGGGTCTTTATGATTTCTAGGAACTTGTTTTTAGCGCTTTTTTATCAATTTGCTTCTCATTGTAAGACATTTCTTTGCTATAGGTGAGAGTAAACAATAAAATTGGAATACATTCCTCTTCCTTAAATTAAAAAAAAAAACCTCAATATTTTAAAGCCTGCAAGAAATAGTGCTCAAATTTATTTAGGAAAAGATATGGAGCAAAGCCATATATTTATTAGGAGATAATTGGGAAGTAAGGCCGTTTTGTTTATACAACATGGTTTACAGAAGCAAAGCCTGGTTTGCGTAATCTAAATGGTTACCGTATGATGAAATTGGGTTTATCCCAGCCGCCCATTAAGTGATTGAGGTTTTAGCCAACAGTGCTGCAGATTCAGAATTTTCACAGGAATGTACGTGAACTTGATTCGAGTATTATGAAAATCCCCGATGTTCTTGTTGGTTGTCTTATTTCATGTCTCATTGTGATCTAAGCTTGATAATGAGTCTGGGGAGGAACCGAAGGATGGCTTGTGTTGATGAAGAGACAGTGGGATGCGCTCAGGAGGACGTGGTGCCGGAGCAGGGTGTGCAATGAAGGTGGGCATTTCCTCGCCAGGCATCAAAACTGATACACCTTTCTCATATACTGTCATCTGCACAAAACGTTGACAGATAGATTTAGCACAAACATGGAGACACTGCAAAGAAAAAATATGGAAATGAAGGCGAATATGCATAATTAAACCACAATATAGGAAACCTAAGAACAACATCTAACGATACGGAAAGGAGCTATATCTTCTCTTTCACTCATCATCGTCTAGTAAATCAAAGCAAAATGGGGGGTATAGAGTCAACAACATGAAGGCCACATTATTATCCATAGATTCTGCGAGGATATTGTGGAAAGAAGGTAGAAAAAGTAACGTGAAAACAGTCGACAGCAATGATAGAGCACCCTTGACATGTACAAAGTAGATTGATGTAATAATGGATAGTCGATCATCCCCATGTCACAAGACTAGAACCAATTCGACCACAGCAAAACGCCTACACAATAAATATAGTATTGGAAGTGTACTCGGGAGTTTTAACACTCCTTATATCATAAAATATTATGACCATCACTCAGCCAGCCATGCATATTAAGGAGCATAAACAATTTCTATGATATTTTATTGTGGTAAATGAGCATTGGTTCATAAAGCGTGCCCGTGGAGGTGCAATGGTGTTATAAAAAGCATCAATGTAAAACTCTTGGTGCTAGTTGTTTATCTAATTTTCTTATTTTAAGACAGTAGTTGAGAATAGATGCCTTACAAAGGCTACATAAGAAACACTTTCTTGAGATTGAAGAAGAGGACGTGTAATAGGTGGAGTATATAATAATAATTTATTTACATTACAGGTATTTGATATGAATAATTTTTTTCATCGGTCATTATTCACTACCGCATATCTTATGAAAAATACTCTACACTTTATGAAAAAAAAAAAAAAAAGCTGTCAGGTGTATAGAGTGTGGAGGTGAATAGTGACTAATATATAATAAAACCCATTGGATATATACATCTTATACAACTAGTGCCATGCAATATGGCAAGTGAACATTGTCCTTGCTTTCGACTAAAAAAAGTGATGATTTTTTAGAAATTTTGTTCGAAATATAGGATGTAGAGTGCGAGTCAAGAGAGATAAATATATGAAATGAGTTTCATAATATTTTTTACTGTCTGAGTGAATTTTTTGAAAAATATTAAATACTCAATAAATATTGTGAGATCCTATATTTCTCTCATTTTAAGTAGTACAATTTGGACAACAAATCTAAGAGATCAAAATCCCTTCTTCCACACCAATATATCCATCCTATCACTCTCTCTCTTAGCCAAAACACCCAATCCCCTTCTTTCCTTTTTTATTTGTTTCCCCTCCTTCACCATGTGAAATATTTTTTTATTATTTTCGTTTCTCTTCTCAT
>QEOY01002943.1:0-23402 GCA_003123805.1 Juglans sigillata
TTTTGCATTCCACTGCCGTGAGGCTTGTCGTAGTCCACAGATACTTTTATGCAATCGACACACTTGGTTTGTCTTTGTCGAGGGATGACCCGGGGGTGGTCTCATGTAAATCTCTTCGTCGAGTTTGCTATAGAGGAAGGCATTATTCACGTCAAGCTGCTGAAGATCCCAGCCTTTGACAGTTGCTACTGCAAGGAGACATCAAATAGATACCAACTTAGCTACAGGAGAAAAAATATCATGAAAATCGATACCTTCAAGCTACGTATAGCCTTTTGCAACCAAGCGAGCTTTAGCTTGTTCTATTGTTCCATCTGTTTTGAATTTGTATTTATAAACCCACTTACAATCAACTGTTCTCTTTTCAGGAGGTAAGTCAACAACGGTCCAAGTCCTATTGAGCTCAAGGGCAACAAGCTCTTGCCTCATTGCCTCACTCCAAATTGGGTCTTGGATTGCTTGAGTATAAGAGGTGGGCTCAGTGTGCAGTGATATGGAAGTAGTGAAAGCTTTAAATGTAGGTGAAAGAAAACTATAAGAAATAGATGAAGAGAGAGAGAAAAGAACCTGTGAATTTCTGGTGGAAAGAGGAGATGGACCTTATGGCTTGGTTGTCAACTGGGAGGATGTTAGTGCAGCAGCTTGTTCAAGATGAAAGTCATTTAGAGGAGGGATTTTTCTGGTCCTGGTTGATCTTCGTGGAAGTGTCTGGGAAGGAGTAATGTTAGAGGAGGGATCATTGGTGAGGGGTAGCTAGGTGGGGTTTGTGGCATCAATGGTGTTCATGGAATTTTCTGTGGGTGAAATTGGAAAGTGAAAACACTCTTGAGGCATATGTGGTACGAGAGTAGTGGGAAGTATTTCATGTGGTGATGAAGAAATGGTTGGTTAGAATCTGATGTAGTGTTGGTGGATTGTTTGAAGGGAAAAATGTCCTCATGGAACACTACATCTCGAGAAAGGAAAATTTGATAAGTGGCTAAATCTAGTAGTTTGTATCCTTTTATAGCATATGGATACCCCAAAAATAAACAATGACGAGCTTGTGAATCAAATTTTGTTCGAGCATGACTAAGAGTGGAAGCAAAACAAAGACTTCTGAATACACGCAAGTGTNAACTGTACCCTAATGGAAATGATGCAGAAAATAGAAAAATGCGAAGAAACGATGCAATGATAGAATGACAGAGTGCAGATGAGGAAAATGCAGATTCTATATTCACGTCATGGATGTACAAGTGCTCTGCCATATATAGACAAAAGCTTAACAGTATAAAAGAAGAATAAAGAATAACTAAAAAGAATATATCTTTACAACTCATTGTAACAACTCTATAACAGAAAATATTCCACCACTACGTTCTGGTGTCATGTGGCATACGTTCTGTGATTTGCTTGTCTGGAGGAAGGTTTCATGTGGTAATTTCAACATCCCCGCAAGATAGAGAGTATATGTTAATAACTCCCATCTTGGACAGTAGTTGAGTGAATGCAGGAGAATGAAAAGGCTTGGTCAGCAGGCCTGCTAATTGAAGACTTGAGGGAATGTAAGCTATGACCACTTGTCCGTCTAAGATTTTATCTCTAACTAGACGACAATCTAGTTCAATATGCTTCGTCCATTCGTGGAAGACGGGCTTTGCAGTGATGTGGATAGCGGCCAAATTATCACAATACAAAGTTGCTGGCTTCGAAATAATGATGTGTAAGTCAGTGAGGAAATATCGAAGCCACGTAAGTTCACAAACCACGGCTGCCATTGCTCTATACTCAGATTCCGTAGATGATCTTGACACTGTGGTTTGTTTTTTTGACTTCCAAGAAACAAGAGAATTACCTATGAAGACACAAAACCCAGTAGTTGAACGTCGAGTGTCTGGGCAACCTGCCCAGCTTGCATCACAGTAGGCATTAAGCTCTAATTTGGAATCGACAAGAAAGAAAAGTCCCTGCCCCAGAGTCCCTTTCACGTACCTTATAATTTTAAGAACTGCATTGTAGTGAGGAACGCGAGGTGCCTCCATGAACTGACCTAGTAGATGCACGCTTTGGCTCAAATCTGGTCTAGTATTTGTGAGGTAAAGGAGCTTGCCAACCAACTTCCGGTACAGAGAAGGATCATTGAAAATTTCTCCTTCATCTTTTCTGAGTTTGAGGTTGGGTTCCATAGGTAGGTGAGATGGCTTGGACGCCAGCAACCTTGTTTCTGCAAGTATATCCAGTGCGTACTTCCTTTGAGAGAGCTGTATTCCGGTTTTTGAACGCCCCACCTCCATTCCAAGAAAATATTTCAGGCTGCCGAGATCCTTGATTTTAAATTTGGTCTCCAAAAATTCTTTTACAGCTGCAGTGGAGGTAGCATCCGAGCTCAGCAGGACTATATCATCCACGTAAACAAGTAATGTTGTAAATGAGGTTGCTGTGGACTTGGTGAACAAGCTGTAATCAGCTTTGGACTGGATGAATCCAAACTCAGCCAAAGAAGATGATAATTTTGCATTCCACTGCCGTGAGGCTTGTTGCAGTCCATAGATACTTTTATGCAATTGACACACTTGGTTTGTCTTTGTAGAGGGATGACCCGGGGGTGGTCTTATGTAAATCTCTTCATCGAGTTCACCATAGAGGAAGACGTTATTCACGTCAAGCTGCTGAAGATCCCAGCCTTTGACAGTTGCTACTGAGCTCTTGCCTCATTGCCTCACTCCAAATTGGGTCTTGGATTGCTTGAGTATAAGAGGTGGGCTCAGTGTGCAGTGATATGGAAGTAGTGAAAGCCTTAAATGTAGGTGAAAGAAAACTATAAGAAATATATGAAGAGAGAGGGAAAAGAACCTGTGAATTTCTGGTGGAAAGAGGAGATGGACCTTGTGGCTTGGATGTCAACTGGGAGGATGTTAGTGCAGCAACTTGTTCATGATGAAAGTCATTTAAATAAGAAGGGATTTTTCTAGTCCTGGTTGATCTTGTGGAAGTGTCTGGGAAGGAGTAATGTTAGAGGAGGGATCATTGGTGAGGGGTATCTCGATGGGGTTTGTGGTCAATGGTGTTCATGGAATTTTCTGTGGGTGAAATTGGAAAGTGAAAACACTCTTAAGGCATCTGTGCTATGAGAGTTGTGGGAAGTATTTCATGTGGTGATGAAGAAAATGGTTGGTTAGAATCTGCTGTAGTGTTGGTGGATTGTTTTAAGGGGAAAATGTCCTCATGGAACACTGCATCTCGAGAAAGGAAAATTTGATAAGTGGCTAAATCTAGTAGTTTGTATCCTTTTACAGCATATGGATACCCCAAAAATAAACAATGACGAGCTCGTGAATCAAATTTTTTTCGAGCATGAATAAGAGTGGAAGCAAAACAAAGACTTCTGAATACACACAAGTGTGAATATGAGGGTTTGGTATGATATAGGACTTCAAAAAGTGACTTGTAATCAAGAGTTGGGGTTGGTGTCGGTTAATTAAATAAACTGGTGTTTGTACAAAATCAGTCCAATACTTCATGGAAAGACCAGATTGAAATTTTAAAGCTCTTGCCACGTTTAAAATATGCTGATGTTTCCTTTCGGCTAAGGCATTTTGTTGTGGTGTTGCAACACATGTAAGTTGATGGAAAATGCCTTCGTTTTGATAAAAATGAGGCATTTGAAATTCTGCTCCATTGTCAGTTCGAATAATTTTCACATGGGTTTCAAATTGGTTTTCAACAAGAGAACAAAAGTTTTGAAGAGAACCTCTAGCTTCAGACTTAGCTTTTAACAAATAAATCCATGTGCACCTAGTGAACTGATCAATGATGGTGAGGAAGTATTTTGAGCCATCATGAGCTTGCGTTGGATTAAGACCCCATATGTCAACTGCTATAAGTTAAAAAGCTTTGGTGGCTTTAGTGACAGATTGTGGAAAAGGTAGTTTGTGTTGTTTGGCAAGGGGCAAATATCACATGGCAGATTTGCAATAGCCGAAGGTCTAACATAGTCCTTGTTAATTTCATTTAAAACATGTTGGGTCATGGAGCTGTGTCCAAGCAGATAGTGCCATAAAGTAAATTCATCAAACTTTGTAACAATAGCAGTATTGATAGATTTTGAAGGAAAAAAAAGTATGGAAAAAGGAATGTAGAGCAGTTGGGATAGGTCTCTGGAGTTGAAAATGATACAAGCCATCGTGCACTTTACCCTGTCCAGTCATCATCCAAGAGGAAAGGTCCTGGATGTAACAAGAATCCGAGAAGAAAATAAGACAACAATTTGAGTGTGGAGTTAAAGATTTTGTAGAAATAAGATTGAAAGAGAAATCAGGAACACAAAGTACTTTTTTTAGGACCAAATGAGGTGAAAGGTGAATATCACCAATGTGAGTAGCGGTAGTGTTGGTGCCATTGGGCAGCTTGACCATATGAGTGGCTTGGGTGATATAATGTGTGAAGAACTTGGGGCTACAGACCATGTGATCTGTAGCTCCTGTGTCGATGATCCATGGTGGAGATTGAGTGGTGCTATGTGTGAGTGTTGATAAACACCGATTTTACCAGACATGGGAGTAGTGCTTGGATCAGATTGGATGGCTTGAAGTTGGTTAATGGCAGCAGAGGTGTTGTTACTTGGTGTTGGCTTGAGCAAGGCAAGAAGTTGGCTGTACTGCTTCTGAGTGATAGGTGAGCCATTGGTGACTTGCTCCTGCTCAAGAAAAATATTGTTAGCATAGGATTTATTTTTGAAATTGTTTTTGTGTCCAGGAGGGAAACCATGTAATTTGTAGCATTTTTCTTTGGTATGACCAGAGATTCGACAATGAGAACAAATAGGAAGATTCGGATTAGCTTTGAAGCATCGTTCCACGGAATGGCCAGAAATATTGCAGTGAGAGCAATACAGTCTGTCCTTGCGAGATGAAGGAAGGTTCTGCTGGTCAGGTCCTCTTGTGGCCATTGCTATTGGTGCTGGAATAGAGAGCATCTGTCGGTGTTGTTCTTCTTGTTGAATCAAAGACAAGACACGATTCAAAGTAGGGAGTGGATCATGTAGAAGGATCTATGCTTGAATAGAGTCATAGGAATCCTGGAGTCCCATCAAGAACTGCATCACTTTGCCAAGATGATGATAGTCCATCTGGGTCTTCACCGAGCCACACGTGCATAGAGGCATTGGCTCATAAATTTCTAGTTCATCCCAGTAACTTTTGAGTTTGTTGTAATAGATGCTTACAAAGTCAGCATCTTGAACTAAAGAAGAAATGACCTTCGTGAGTTGAAAAATGCGAGGTGCATTTTGAATAGAAAAACGCTCATGGAGGTCATTCCAAACATCAGCAGCAGTGTCGGCATGAGCGATGGTGGATCGATGCTCAAGGCCAACAGAGTGTTGGATCCAAGCTATTATCATGTCATTGCAGCGCTCCCATGGAGCAAAGAGAGGATAAGATGAATTAGTGGGTTTAGAAATTTTACCATCAATAAAACCAAGCTTGTTTTTTATGTTGAGGACACATCTCATAGTTCTTGCCCAGGTGACATAGTTTTCTGTTGTTAGGAGCTCGGGAACCAGGGGAGAAGAGGCACCCTCATAAGGTTGAATGAAATATGGGCTTGCTGGATGATGGGGATTACTCTCAGGATTTGACATGTTTGAATTGGTTTTGGGACTATCTTGACTCACATCTCTGATACCATAATGGAAATGATGCAGAGAATAGAAACATGCGAGGAAACAATGCAATGATAGAATGACAGAGTGCAGATGAGGAAAATGCAGATTCTATATTCACGTCATGGATGTACAAGTACTCTGCCATATATAGACAAAAGCTTAACCGTATAAAAGATGAATAAAGAATAACTAAAAAGAATATATCTTTACAGCTCATTGTAACAACTCTATAACAGAAAATATTCCACCACTACGTTTTGGTGTCATGTGGCATACGTTCTGTGATTTGCTTGTCTGGAGGAACTTGAGAGGTTTCGCGTGGTAATTTCAACATACCCAAGCAATGCAGTGTATGGTCAATATGGAAACACATTCAGAGCTGGTTCTGGCTCTTTTGGCTTTGATTCAAAGACGAGTGGGCGTGGGCTAGCTTATATAAGCATACACTGCATTGCTTGATTTTGGTTAATTTTACTGGATACGTTTCCTGGGTTTTATGTGAAGGGTAACAATAATAAAATTAAATATCTTCTCTATTTTAACAAAGAAACCTAATTAAATTTGGGTTTCAGGAAGAAAACAAATCACAATAAAAAACCTAATTACATAAGTCTTACCATTGAGGACGATTATGATTTGCTGCACTCAGGAGGAAGAAGCTCCCCGATTTTCAGCAACAACGCAGCTTGCGGTTGGCGTCGATGGGGGAGAGCGGAGAGGGGAGTCCGACGTCGTCGAGGTGAGGGAGATGAGAAGTTTTTTCAGATGGGTGAGCGAGAGGAGAGATGGATCCGGGGCAAGTTTTTCTCCCTTCCATGGATTTTTTACTGTGCTGCAGACCTATTGTTACCCTCATGGGTGGATATTGGAGGCTGTTTTCAACCCTTGAACAGCAATTGCCGGCAGGAAGATATACTAGTCTGGAAATACTGTTGGATTCAATGTACCTTGTAATAGTGTATCAATGTATGTAGTCAAGTGCGCTTTTAAAGTCTGCTGCTTTCACTTTGTACTTGTCATCTAATTACTTAGGGTACTAATTTTTCCTTTGTATTTATTTTTCAAGGAGAACAAAATCGGATAATTTCTACAAAAGGAATTTTTCGATTGTATGTTCGAGAGATTTGCAAATAAAAAATGATTTGTACAAGATATAAATATACAAGCCTCTGTAAAAAGATAGACCCCACTTTATAAAAGTGTAAAAAAAATATTCTTTATTAGTGAGACCCACTTTTATAAAAAACTTATACGAAACTTATCTATTTGAAACTCATTACTCTTAATTTGCAAATATAGGAGTACTTTTGAGTTTTAAGTGATCTTCATAATCTTGTACGTATTCGATCTTTTGGTTAACAGATTTCTTGATCTTGATTGCCTAGTCTGCTAGTAGATGTAAATGTTTTTAACTAAAATCCTTTAAATTCAAGTATCTTTTGAAATTTACTTTTATTTTTTAATTTTTAGCGATATCATAATATCCGTTTGCAATAACAAAAGTCATGACTAATAAAGTTTATGATTTCTTATATATGTCTGAACAACAACAATTCTTCCATTGCTAATTTTAATAAAAGAACAAGTGTGTAATGTAAGCAAAGCAAGATAATCTGCAATCTATATAGGAATTATAAAAAGGAGGTATAGCAGTATGAACTAATCTATAATAGTAATGTCATATATTTTTTTGATAATTGAAACAACTTCAATTATATAAATATATATATATATATATATATATATATTGAGTTGGGAGATGAGGGTTTCGAACTCCAGACCTCTATTTTAGAATCTGGAAGTATAACAAAATTTCAACAGTAATATATTGCCTAACAATGTTGGGAATGGAATGCCACCGGCCATAGTCTAGTATCCTTCACCTGTTTACAAAGTCTAGTGTCCCTCAAAACAGCACCCATCTGCCTGCTGGTGATCGATGAGAATGGACCTGATGATAACTCTTGAAGTAAATTCAAGCCATTCTGAACAGCAACAGCTGGGTTAAACATGTTTATGTTGGAAAGTTGCTAAGTTTCTTCTATGCCACAAACTCCAAGCAATAGCTAAAAACTCAAGAAATCTAGACTTGCTACTACATTCATCAGCAAATTGCAAATAAAAACTCCAACATCTGGATAGGAATGGAAGTCAACAAAGATGCTACGGTGCCTCTGTAACCATACCTCCTGAACTCATTTCCAAACAATACTCTCACCCTCAACATTACCTGATTTTTACTATGAAGCTCTCCTATAAGGAGATTTTATTGTGAACGCACCATTTTTCTGATCCTTCCAAACTAATTTATCATCCTAATAAGTGAAACTCAAGGGAATCTTCAAAATAACTTCTTGTATCTCCATCAAGAAATTCTTGGATAGTTTTACTTTATCCCATTGAAGTACTTTCATATTAATTAATTAATTCACTCACGTTTGCATCATAAGCCAAATCACCACCAACATTAAAAGGAAATACATCATGAAGCCAACGATCCTTCCAAATTTTAATCTCCTGACCAGTCCCAACTTGCCATTTACAACGTTGCTGCATAATCCACTTAGCTTGACTTATCTCTCTCCAAGTATATGAAGGATGACCACCCAATGTAGAATCAAGGAAAGAAGAACATGGAAAATATTTTGCTTTAAAAACCTTATAAAACAAAGATTCTGAATGTGGAAGCAATCTCCAGCCTTGTTTTGCTAATAAAGCTAAATTGAAATCCTCCAAACAACGAAAACCCATTCCCTCAACAAACTTAGATTTACACAAGTTATCCTAGTTCATCCAATGTATTCTTCTTTCATTTAACTTTTGCCACCACCAAAACTGTTCCATTAGCTTCCCTAAGTTTGTACACAAACTAGATGGTAGTTTAAAACAACTCATAGAGTCTGCTGGAATAGATTGAGCTACAACTTTAATTAAAATCTCAATCCCCGACTGTGACAGAATTTTCTCTTTCCACCCTTGTAATTTCTTCCACACTCGATCCTTGATATCATTGAAAAAAATTCTCTTTGATTGACCGATAAAAGAAGTTAAACCCAAGTGCTGATCATGGGTTACAACTCTCTCCACATTCCATACTCCTAAGATACAATACCAAATCTCAGCTGGAGCATTTTGGCTAAAACAAATTGAAGTTTTTTCCCTATTAACTTGCTGTCCAGAGGCCTCCTCATACTGCTGCAATAAATTTTGAATCTGAATATTATCTTAAGGTGTAGCTCGACAAAATAAAATACAATCATCAACAAAGAAAAGATTATTGAGAAGTGGGAAACCCCTACACAACTGGATCCCCCCATAAACAAGCATCATTTTTTGCCTTCTTTTGCAAAGAAACCAAACCTTTAGCACAAAGCAGGAATAGATAAGGAGATGAGGGATTCCTTTGATGTAAGCCAAGAAAAAGGAGTAATAGGTCCATGAGGAACACCATTCACTAAAATTGACTAAGAAACAATAGTAATACACATCCTCATCAAAGATACCCACTTATCAGTAAATCTCATGTGGTTCATAACATTTTCAAGAAAAGACCATTCCACTCTATCATAGGCATTACTCATATCAAGTTTGATAGACATATAACCTTTATTCCCCTGAGTTTTATGTTGTAAGAAATTAAGTAATTTAGAGGCAATAAGAACATTATCGGTAATTTGCCTTCCAGGAACAAAGGCACCTTGATTTTCAAAAATAATGAACGGCAAGATTTTCTTTAATGGATTAGCCAACACTTTTGAGACCAACTTGCATATCATGTTACACAAACTTATAAGCTTATAATCTCCAACCTTCTTTGGATTCTTCAATTTAGGAACCAAAACAATAAATGTACGATTTAAATCATTAGGTAATTGTCCAGAATTCAAAATATGTAAAACATCAGCAATAATTCCTTCACCCACTAGATGCCAACATTGTTGAAAGAAAAAAGGAAACATACCATGTGGTCTTGGGGATTTATGAGGGTGCATTTGAGTCAACACAGTCCAGACTTCATTCAGGTGAAAATCAGCATCTAAGGCCAAGGTCATGGCATCCGTAACACGTGGCTGTATAATGGATAATAAATTAGCCCCTTGGCCAAAATTAACAGAAGAGAAAACCTCTGTATTACGCCTCAAAATCTCAGCACACATCTCTCCATTGTCACACCAACAACCATCAGCACTAAGAATACTAGTAATTAGGTTTCATTTACATCTTTGCGAAGACTTTGAATGAAAATAATTAGTATTCCGATCCTTATCACTCAGCCATTGAGCCAGCTTAGATTGTTGTTTCCACAAAATCTCCTCTTTTTCCAGTAGTTCATGTATCTCCTCCATGATCAGTACCTTTATCTGTACATTAACTATCTTAGGAGATAAGGTTGGTATTTCGTACAAATCTCATAGCTTGCCTTGTTTTTCACGGATATGAACTTAGAAATTTTCAAAACTATTCTTATTCCACTTTATGAGATTTCTACTACAATAAAGAATAGATGAAATCACAGATGGTACATTACCACTCCCCTATCAAAATCCAAACTCCTCGTAATAACATCCTCACAATCATGAGATCTAACCCACATGGATTCAAAATGAAAACGGTTACAACCCAAATCAGCATTTGAATTCCATCCATACAAAGCCAAACAAATTGGAAATTGATCAGAATAGAAAAATGGAAGGTGTTTCACAGCAGCTTGAGGAAAATATTCTAACCATTCTGTAGTAGCCAAAACGTGATCGAAACATTCATATATTCTATCCCCACCATCTCACTGGTTACACCAAGTAAAAGGAAAACCCAAAAATTCCAAGTCTTGGAACTGACATCGATCAATAAAACCATGGAATGCCAAAGCTTAGTTAGTAGGTCTAACACACCCTCCTATTTTCTCATCTTGAACAAGAATTTCATTAAAACCACCAAAACATAGCCATGCCACACAATTGGAACAACGTAAGAACCCAACATATTCCATACCTGTGTCCTTCGAGATGCTTCAAGGTGTCCATACACACCAGTAAGTTGTCATTTTATATGAGAGAATGGATTAACAATGCAAGCATCAATATGGTAATTTGAGTAACTATGCAACACCAAATTTACTTCATATTTCTAAATAATTTCTAAACAACCACTCTGACCTTCACAATCAACACCAATAAAACCATAAAAATTCAACATAAATTTCAGAAATGCCAATTTGCAAGTACGTAATTTCTTTTCTTGGAGAAAGAGGACATCGAGATCTTCTCTTTGAAATTGAACAGCCCATAGGTTTCCAAGCCAAAGGGTGTACCATGTAACGTCATATATTTAATAGTTTTTAAGTAGTGCGATTGCATACAACGTAGCCAGCTATTCAATAAACATAGGGTTTCTTGTTAAATATGTTTCACCTAGATAATTACAAACTTTAAAAGAGAAATAATTTAATGCGAATATTATATTCTAATTTAATTTCTTGAAATAAAAAAGGAAAGTAAAATGAAGTTAACATAAAATTTTAAATGAGGATATATATATATATATATATATATAGAAAAATCTATTAAAAAATTGTTAACAATTTGCATGGCATCCCTCAAGACTAGCCATTTTTAACAATCTGGTCGAGGAAGTTGGGAACTTATTCATTAAGAAGGAATGCATGCATCATTTTGTAGTGGATAGGAATAATACTGAGAAAGATAGAAAAAAGTTTTTTAATTTTTGTCATTCATTTTTTTATATCCTTAATTTTTTTTGAAAATAAAAAAATTTATAATATTACTAAAAAATACTTCTTTAATCACTAAGAAAAAAAAAAAAGGATTGAATCGGAACACAAATTTGAGACCCGCATTCAATGAGTTTAGCATTTTTCATAAAATAATAGATAGGGTATAGTTTAGCACTCTTATGTAATATAATTTTTTTTAAATATAAAGTGATTATTTCAAATGTAACTTTTTTTTTTTTTTTTATATTTGATTCCTTATTTTGTATTTTGTTGCATGAATTATGGAGAATAAATTATTTATCATCATAAACCTTTTAAATTAATTTCTCTCTTTTGTTATTGATTTTTTATTAAAAAAATGTTAAAAAATATAATATTTAAATAATATAAAGAAAGAATAGATAAATTAATATATAATATATTATAAAAATTAATATATAAAATAAAAAAATTTGATAATATATCTTAAAAGATAGAAAAAAATTAATTAAAACTACAAATTTGATTATTTTATTTATAAACAGATCAAGATCAAAGCATCCATGCATTATCCAAAGTGTCCAAAATAAATAAGGTGGATTGTTGGCATTGGGAGAAGAGAAAGATAGATGTATGCACATAGTTAAAGTTAAGAGAAAATATCTCTTTGCTTTCTATACTTGTCGTGGATAAAATATATATCCATAATAAAATAATAATTATGTGATATATCTTTGTTTTATTTCTTTATACTTTAAAGTTGAGTAATGTCATGAAATTGCAGCCTTACTCAACGTTCAGGACATTACTTTAAAGGATGTCACAAGATCATTATTTTATTGTTGATATATATTTTGTTCACAACAATAATAGAAAGCAAAGAGATATTTTCTCTCAACTTTAACTATGTGCATGCATCTATCTTTTCCTTCTTCCAATGCCAACAACCCACCTCATTTACTTTGGGCAATTTGGATAATGTACGGATGCTTTGATCTTGATCTGTTCATAAATAAAATAATCAAATTTGTAGTTTTAATGGATTTTTTTTCTATTTTTTAAGATAAATTATCAAAATTTATTTATTTTATATATTAATTTTTACAATATACTATATATCAATTTATTTATTTTTTCTTCATATCATTTAAATATTATATTTTTTAATATTGTTTTAATAAAAAATCAATAACAAAAGAGAGAAATTAATTTAAAGTTATAATGATGAATAATTTCCTCTCCATAATTCATGTAACAAAATACAAAATAAGGAATCAAATATATAAAAAAAAAGTTACATTTGAAAGAATCTCTTTATATTTTAAAAAAATTATATTATAGAGGAGTGCTAAACTATACCATATCTATTACTTTATGAAAAATGCTAAACTCACTGAATGTGGGTGTCGAATTTGTGTTCTGATTCGATTTTTTTTTACTTAGTGATTAAAGAAGTGTTTTTTAGTAATGTTATGAATTTTTNTTTTTTTTTTTTTTTTTTTTTTTTTTACTTACAATAAAAAGAAAAGAGAAAAAGAAAAATAGAATATAGATATCTTTTAATTGTATTCAATGATTCATAATTTCATACAATAGAAGTACAGAACCCCACCAAGTGACGAAAGAGTTAACTTAAATAACATCCTAACAAGCTAGGGGAAAGTATTTCCAAATGATTTATAAATATATATATTGATGTCGTGTTTCACAGCCCGAATAGTTCTGCAAGGTCCAAGCTCCTTGGTGCCTGCAACTAAGAAGAAAGAGAGGTTCCTGTGGCCTCCGAGGTCACTCCGATGCCTAAGTTAGTGGATGTTCTCTGGTGAGGGAGAAGGAAATACAGAGCAAAATAGAATTGTTATGCAGGTTGAATCGAGAGTCTCCTCATAGGAGGGTTTTTCCCTTATTTATACCTGATTCGGGCCTTTTCGTTGAGGGAGATCGTGACATGTTAGACGCCAGGCCTGTCACCACTCATTCTCTGTCACTTTAGTGGGTGTCAGTCTGCGGTCTAGCGGGAGATCGCGTAGTGCCAATCGTCCTACATCTGTCTGGCCACCACTTCTCTGTCATGCTAGGAGGTGTCAGATCGCAGGCAAGCCATCCTTGGCTAGTGGGACGTGCCGTCGCGCGCTGGACTCCCCGACACTGACCTGGGTTGTCTCGTGCCTTGGGGTCCGTGACTTTGAGACCGAGTGCATGCTGATGTGGTGCTCGTCTGGCCTAGTGATTAGACTTGTTAATTCGTCGACCCCCGAAGTGTTCCTCCCGAGCCTTGAGTCGACAGGCCAATCTTGATTGGGCCTACGGTCACTTCCCGATCCTCTAGCCCTGTGCTCCCAATTCCCTCCAATGTATAATTTCGTATCTCGGGCCCTCCTACAAGGTGTTGTGCACTCGGTCTTCGATCCTGTGGCTCAGGGTCTTTAGCTCCCCTATACCGGCCCGGGCTTTGTGGTTGGGCTTTCCTAGGCTCGGGCCATTCTGGGGTGGGCCTCCCCTCACAATATATATTTTTAGTTTTTTATTTTAAAATAATAAATTTAACTTATTATATAAATTTATCGTACTTTAAGCAATTATTTATTACTAAAAATAAAAAATCATACCAAATAATACAATAAATACCCTAAAATGAATTTGACATATTAAAATATCTGATTAAAGTGTGTAGAAATAATGAAATATTATTTCCAATTTTTCAGCATGCAGACATTGATGAGAGAGGGAAGAACAAAAAATCAGTAGCAATTCATTTCTTTATTGAATTCTCTGATTTTCGAGTGATAGCGATAATGTTTTTTGAGCAATGAGCATGATAGTGATAATTGATAAATTTACTTGTATACATAAATAAATACATAAAGTACGCAGGATTTAGGAGGGAGTGTAGCTTTGATATAAAAGAGATAACTCACAAGACCACCCACATCTGAAATTTACAATACATAGTGATCCATCGATGCATGCAGTCAATCTTAAGGGACGCCGGAGGCCTCCCACAGCCTAGATCGGCAACATCTCCTTCACCTTGAAGTTCTACTATATGTCTCGTGCAAATTGTAATAAAGCAACTGGAAACGACAATAACGAAAAATTTGTGTGCTATAATTGCAAAAACATGAGCATCATAGCCACGGTAAATCATTTTATCATATCATTTTAAATGATCATTCTTGACATGATAAATATAACATAGTAATTATTAACATTACACAATTACTAATATTCTCATTAATTTTAGCTGACGAGTTTATCTAGAAGTAGAGGAAGATATTGAATGTATAGTGGTTGTTATCTTCGGATTAATAGCAAAAGAAATATTGAATTGTACAACTGTTGATCTCTTCGAACAAACAGGCGAGGTAGAATGTTTAATGCATTATGTCTTTATATTTTTTCATTATTACAGGAGCACCTACCATATTATGTATAGTTTCAGAAAATGAATGAATTATGTATTTGCGCGCAAAAATGAATCAACATGGAGAACTGCACTAGAATAAACTCAACGTACTCTCTGCCCATCCTATAAATCAAACTACGTCATAAACATTCAAAATCTCTTCTTCTTAAACTTCTCACTGTTGTAATTATATACTTAAATAATTAAGACACTAAATTGTATGTAAAGTCTATACTTTTTTCTTCACTTTATATGTTTTGTTCATTTTTTGTTTAAATTTCTTTTTTCACCTTCTCATTTACTATTTTGTAGTTTTTTCTTTATATTTATCAACTGGGCATACGTGCAGTGCACGTTGCCCTTACTAGTTAGTAATAGTATATGTATGTTAATATATTAGTGGTGTTAGAAAGATGATACATTCATATACTGTTACTAATGTATGTTGGTGTATGATATACTGATATACTAATATTAATATAAAAGAAATATGGTATTGGTGTATTAGTATAATATATTAATATATGTTACTACGTATGATGATGGATAATATTAATATATCGTAGTAGTATTAGTATATAGATATGGTGGTGAATTAGTGGTGCATTAATAAATATATAGTATTATTAATTTATTAGTAGTATATTTGACTCACTCAAAAAAATGAGCAGCACAAAGACAGTCCAAGTGCAGGAGGGTGTCGCATAATAATTAGGAATAAAATTTCTAGATTGTCTCATCGAGAAAAGTTGCTTAAAATCAAACTCGTGTAAAATGGTGAAAATATTCATAAAGAGAAAATATAAGAGTGGTAATATGTGCAATGAATGAAAGAGTGTAACGTAAATGAAAAGGGCACTAGTCGTAGACTAGATTCATATTTTTAGATTTTTGGGTGTTGCAAGAAAAGGTAAAGGATCAAGATGCAAAGCAGTAAACTAATAACTAAATTAAACTAAACTAAACTAAAATTGTTGAAATTAATTAACCAAGAAGCAAAAATTACTAGACTAATTTAATTAACAGCACATTAAGCATTAAATCCGGAACTAGTTAAACACCAAATTATAAAGCAAGCTAACTAATCAAACATTAACCAACTAATGAAACAAAACAGAAAATTAAATCTAAGTACCTCTCTACTAACCAACAAAAATTGCCAAACTAATTGCAAGACTTGAAATTAACAACTAAATCTAACAAATTGAAATTAAACAATCAAGAAATCAAGTAAACTAAGCAGTCTTAATTAATAGAAAATTAATTAGTAAAATCAAAATTAATTAAGCCCTAATTAACCCTTAATCAATCTAATGTCTAATGGAACTAAAAGATTAACTAAACCAAGCTAAAAACTAAGCTAGATTGGAAAATGATTGATGCAATAAGAACTGAAAATTGAAAAGTCCCAAAATCAATATTTTGCAATCAATACACATCCACCACCTAGTCACAAGCTTTGTTGGTACTAGCTCTCCCATTTCATTCTTCACTACAGTAACGCCTGACTTATTGGGGACAACCTGCGTAGGACTAGCCCATTTACTGTTAGCAATAGGATATATAATCCCTGCATCTAATAATTTTAACACTTCATTCTTTACCACCTCTTTCATGGTGGGATTAAGTATCCGTTGTGGGTCTCTACGAGGGTTAGCTCCTTCCGCTAAATTAATTTTATGAGAACAGACTAAAGGGCTAACACTAGAAGGACACTTGTCAATCACCTAGAGGTAATGTTAAATGGGAGACTTCGGTTGTTGAGGCCTCAACCATCCCAAGGAAAACTCAAGAGAGGGATTGGGAAACTCGAGCAGGGACTACGGTTACTAAGGTTGTGGGTCCTCTTGAGGCAAACTCGAGGGAGGACTACAGTTGATGAGGTCGAGATCATTTCGAGGCAAACTCGACAGAGGATCTGGCAAGGTGGCCTGGTTGTCCTGCAAGCAAACTCAAGGGAGGACCAGGGCTTCTACTTCTTAGGTTGTTATCGTCACACGACAAACATTAGGGAAGATTAGGCTAGGCCATGGGTCAACCTAAGCCAAACTTGAGGGATGACTTGGTTGGGCCTTAATTTGCCTTAAGGAAAAATTGAGAGAGAATCGGATGAGGCCGCGCGTTGTCTAGGCAAACGTGAGGGAGGACTACAGTTGTTGAAGCTGCAATTGTCCTAAGGCAAGCTCAAGGAAGGACTAGGTGATCTGAGGCAAACGTGGACTGAATGAGTGGGCACAAACCATTAGGAGAAAGGAATATGGATTGGCTACTGAGTGTTGAGAGGCTAAACAGTGAAAGAGATCAACACTTGAAATAGACTTTTTTTTTTTTCCAAAAGTGCCAAAACTACCAAAAGGCATAGAGAGTTAAAAAAAAAATTTATAAAATAACCCTAAACTGGAGTAAGTATTTGGGCCAGGACTCCATAAACCGGCCAAATCTCTTGAAAGGTGTCAAAGCAACCCGGACTTTGGTCTTGAATACAATTGGAGTATTCCGGTATGACCTCCCTCGAGTTTACCTTAGGACTCGAGTTTGCCACGGGACGACTTGCGTCCTCGCTTGTTCCTCCCTTAAGTGACTCAGGACAATCTACGACCATGCTCGTTCCTCCCTCGAGTTTTCCTAAAGACAATTGCGTCCCATCGACCCATGACCTCAACAACCCTAGTCCCCTTGCATCCCAGCAACCCATAACCTCAATAGCCATAGTCCCTCTTGTCTTTGCCTCTAGGTGTCTTACAGCCCAATCAGGTCCTCCCATGTATATGTACCTCACGACAATCATAAAACCTCAACAGCTATAGTCCTTTATCGAGTTTAACTCGGGGTGACTTGTGTGTCCTTGGCCGGTCCTCCCTCGCTTTTTCCTTAGGA
This sequence comes from Juglans sigillata, assembly GCA_003123805.1. Taxonomy (NCBI): domain Eukaryota; kingdom Viridiplantae; phylum Streptophyta; class Magnoliopsida; order Fagales; family Juglandaceae; genus Juglans; species Juglans sigillata. The sequence continues at coordinate 17,644 of QEOY01002943.1, forward strand.
AGACCTGGGCCTTCCCTAATCCGCACTCGAGTTTGCCTCGAGGCAATCTCAGTATATATGTTTATTATGTAGATACTCAAATCTAATCTCATCTTTTATTTAAGGCTTTACAAATCACCAAGCTTTGAGTTATTGCTAAATACCTTTTTGTAGATACTCAAATCAGTGGGATCAGGCTTGCTTGAGGCAAACTTGATGGAGGATGAGTGTTACTGAGGTCGCAATCTTTCCAAACCAAGCTCCATGGAGGATCATTCGAGGCCTTCCCTCAAATTTGCCTTGGAGTGACTTGCATCCCATCTCGATCCTCCCTCAAGATGATGGGGGCCTCACCTGATCCTCCCTTGCCACAAGACCACTTGCAGCCCATCTCGGTCTTCCTTTGAGTTTGTAATGGGATAACTCACCTGATTCTCCCTCTAGTTATCCTCAAAATGACCCTCATCCTGTCCTTCCTTAAGTTCGGGACCACCTGTGGCCAAGCTACGTCGTCCCTCGAGTTTACCTAGGGATGATTACAGACTCAACAACCTTGGGCCTTCCTAAAGTTTTCCATAGACTCACAACCTAGCATAATTCTCCCTCGAGTTTGCCTTAGAAAGACTTGTTATATTGCCTGATCTTCCCTCGAGTTTTCCTAAAGACAATCGCGGCTTGAGCAGCCCTAATTCCTTAGAGTATGAGGGACTTACAGCCCAGCCTAGCGACCCATGACCCTAACATCCCTAGTGTCCCCCAAGTGTTTCCCTCTGGGTGTCTTGTAGTTCTTTCGATTTTGCCTCAGGATGACCCGTGGCCTTGCTCTTCCCTCCCATGTGTATACCGCACGACGATCGTAGCCTTAGCAGCCTTAGAACCTAATCGAGTTTACTTAAGGCAACCTGCAGCCTTGGCTGATCCCCCCTCCGTTCCCTTGGGACAACCCTCGATCTTGCCTGATATGCCCTCAAGTTTTCCTCGAGCCAATCTCGGCCTTAGTTGCCTTTAGCCCTCATCAAGTTTGCCTTAGTGTTTACCTTAGTAAAATTTTCAGCTTGGCAAGACCCTTCCTTGATTTTTCCTTTGGATGATTGCTACCTTAGTAACCTTGGTCCCTCATCAAGATTGCCTCAAGGTGATTTGCAATGTTACCCGGAGCTCCCTAGAGTTTGCCTCGAGAAAACCTGTGGCATTGCACAATCCTTCCTTAAGTTTGACTCAGGAACATAGCGGCCTCAACAACCCTATTTCTCCATCAAGTTTGCCTTGGTACGATAACAACCTAAGCACCCTCGGTCCTCCCATAGGACAACTCGCGACCTAGTCTTCCCATGAGTTTGCCTTTGGATGACGCCTTGCCCAATCCTTCCTTGAGTTTGCCTCTAGATGATTGAGTCCTTAACAACCCAAGTTCCCCATTGAGTTTGCATATGGAAGATCATGCCCTTTGTAGTCTTAGTCCCTTCTCGAGTTTGCCTCATCGTGGCTTGCGGACTAGTCTTGTCCACCCTTGAGTTTGCCTCAAGATGGCCTTTAGCCTCGCCTAATCCTACCTATAGTTTGCCTCTAGATGATTGTGGTTTTAGCACAACTAGTCCACCCTCTAGTTTGCTTTAGGAAGACTCGCAACTTGCTAGCTCCTCCTTTGAGTTTGCCTCGGGACGACTAACGGCCATGGAAGAACTAGTACCCCCAAGCTTCCCTTGGGGGACTGCCTTGCATACGGAAGATTTCAGGTCCTCCCTAGAGTTTGCATGGACTTTCCTTGCAACGACTTGAGCTAGCCCGGTCCTCGTTCAAGTTTGCCTTGGGATGACATGTGAGTTTGATCGTCTCTTAAGTTTGCCTTAGGCCACCTGCGACTACCTCTAATCCTTCCTTGGCATTCCCTTGAGATGATCTTTGCTTCAATAGTCCTAGTCCTCCCTCGTGATCCTTCCTCAAGATTCCCTTAGGATGATCATATCTTTAGTAGCCTTAAGGACCCTTAAGGTTTCCTTGAAGAAACTTGCGACCAAGCCTGGTCCTTTGATTGCGGCCTCAACTTAGCCTTACATGAGTTCGCCATGTGATGACATGTGACCTTGCATGATCCTCTGTCGAGTTTATCTCGGGACAATTGCAGCTTCAATAGCACTAGTCGTGTAACACCCGGACCCAATCAAGCTCAATTTTTTTATTTGTTTATTTTTAGTTCATTTTATTTTATTTTATTTTCTTCACATGTTAATTTTATTTTCTTTTCCCGCACGTTTATTTTTTTTTTCTTTCCGTCTATATTTCTTTTTCACGAGCAAGTCTTCCTTTCGTCCACTCCATGCACACACACAACACAACCTTTCATCCACACACACGTCTCTCTCGTGTTTCACCTCACATATATTTATAGACGCATATGTTATTCCATGTTATTAAAACTACCCAAACACTAGCCGCCGCACCACCTAAGAATCGCAAGCCCAGCCTCTATCCCCTCAGTCTCATGCACTCCCATATCGAGAGTCACCCCACGTAAGCCAGCCCTCCGTCGTCCATACTGCCGCCACCAGTGCACCCACTCGTAAGCCTCTGATCAACCAACCCATCTCCACCGTGCACCGACTAGAATTCACGCTACCCTCCATACAAAAATTGATGCAACCGTGCATGCATTGCATCTCCAAGGATCGCAACTCCACCTTGCCGTGCGTCACCTCCACTTGACCATTACTGGTAGTCCAGCTCCTTCGCCGTACACCGCTGCACCACTACCAGAGTGCCGAGAACAACCATCTACGGAGTGATCCGAGACTCCTATGTTTTGGGTCTGAAAAATAGAGCAGTCCTTGCTCAAGCCGTTCCACTGAGCTCCTCCGCCAGCCTCTCCCTCTCTTTGTGCCCCTCGGTTTTTCAGCCACGTTACACTACGGAAACCACCGCATGTAGCTCCCAACCAGTCACATGCCTTCTCGCTGTCCCTCGGTGAACTCTCTCCCCTTCCGCATGCCATACTCTCGCATCGTGTTTCCCTCTCTCACTTCTCTCTCTCTCTCTCTCTCTCTCTCTCTCTCTCTCTCTCTCTCTCAGTGCCTCACCATCATGACCTTCTTCACCGCGTCTCGCGCAGCTCCTCCCTTCGCGGTGAGGACCTCGCGCCCCTATCCTCGTCGATAGTTGCACCGAGACTGCATGAATGCGTTTCCTTTGTAGTCTACGTAAAGTTAGATTTTTACATAGTATTTGAATATGGAATTACAGTTTTACTCTTATTATTGAATGGGTTCAAGTTGAAATTTTTGGTTATATTAAGTTTGTTTTTACGTGGTTTATGCGGGTGGTATAAGAAATTTTTGCAGAAAATAAATAGGATTTCCAAATTGTACTAATGTACTAATGGTAGTATAATATTTTTACAATAAGTGTGAAATTTTATTTTAACATTTTTAATTATGATCACAGAAAATTTTTCACATGTTATTAAGTAAAGATTTATTTTAAGAGTAAACAATATTGGAGTAATGTTGTTTTACACTTTAGATATGATTTAGTCTATTTAAAAAATAGTTATGGTTTATTTTAAAAATATTTTGGGATAATTATATTATCTAGTATTAAACTTTATAGTTGATTTTCAATAATAAATAGGCTTGACTTTTAAATATTTTTTGTCATAGTTATTAAATCAACAATGATGATTTTAGAAAGTGATGATTTGAAATTTTAGGTTTTGAGGAATTTAATAGGTTATTTTAGAAGCGTAGGATTGAATATCGAAATATGAGATTAATTAGAAATTTACGAGAATTATGTGATTATTTTATAGGTGGCGATTAATTATTGTTCGACATTTTTGAAGAAAATTTTGAAAAAGCTAAGAAGTCCAGGTAAGCGGGGTTCCTATGCTAGACTTTGTATTAAAATAAAATGAGCTAAGGTTATTTTTGAAAAATATACATATTTAATTTTGAAAAGAAATTTGAACTACCTCAGTTATTTGTTCTGCATTACTCATGAGATTCTGTTTAAGAATAAAGTATTTTCTGTCATGACTGGTGTAGACATGAGTTTAATTTTGACATTTTGTTTCTGAACTTTGAAAAGAGAGCGAATATGAAATTTTGTGCATAAATTATGTTGTGATATGATTTTATTCTGTTATGAAGATTTTCTGTACTCTGATATGATCTGATGTGATTTCTGAAAACCTCTTGCATAACATTCTGTTTCTATTTCTATTATGTTATGACTTTACCACAGGTGTAAAACTGTGGCCTCTGTTCGGGTTGGTACTAACTTTTCTGTTTTTGGTGCACCCACTTTGTTTCTAAAGTGGTTTTCTGCGTGGTCTTTCCTATGTGCACACTCGGGGCTTTGAGAATTTATAATGGACATATTCACATTCTGTTTCTGCTCGGTTAGTTACCTAAGTTTGCACAACCCTACCACGAGGGTTAAACATGGTATTTGTTCTGATATGATAAGATAAGATGTGATAAGTTTATGCTATGCCAAAGAGATTTTAATTATGAATATTTTCGAACTTTCGCTCTGATATTTTTGATAACATGTTCTGACGCTACATTTTGAAAACATTATTCTGATTCTGCATTCTGAAAGAAAATATTTTTGTTCTGCATTCTGAACTCTATAAATGCTCATGTTTATGTTTACACACTAGTATATGTCCTCTGCTTACTGAGTTGTTGATAACTCACCCCTTATCTCCAATTATGTTTCAGATAATTTTGACGGTTCAGCTGGAGAACAAGAGTAGGAAGTTTTAAGTAAGGTGTAACGTCCGTAATGGAATAAGTGCTCGATGGTACAAGTGCTTATTTGAGAGTCATAGTTAATAAACTAATTTATTTTTCGGGTATTTTGATTTGATGAGTTAAGGATAATTTTGAGTTTTTGGAGGATTTCTAATTTATGTTATTGAGAATTTCTTTATTGTCCCCATGGAGGAACTTAGATATTTAGATTGATTAAATTGGTTAATATTTTATGGGATTTTCTGGATTTTATAGTTGTGTTATTTAAGTTGATTTTAGGTATTAAGAGTTAACTCTCTGAACCTCCAGGAATGTGGCGTTACAAGTCGTCCATCGAGTTTGCCTTGTGGAGACTTGCGGACAGGTCGGTCCACCCCCAAGTTAGGGCGAACTCGATGGAAGAAGTACACTTTTCAATCACCACGAGGCAAAGTTAAATGGGAGACTTCGGTTGTTGAGGCCTCAATCATCCAAGGAAAACTCAAGAGTGGATTGGGAAAACTCGAGTGGGGGACTACGGTTACTAAGGTGGTCCTTTTGAAGCAAACTCGAGGGAGGAATACAGTTGATGAGGTCGAGATCATTCCAATTCAAAGTCGACGGAGGATCTAGCAAGGTGGCCATGTTGTCTTACAAGCAAACTCGAGGGAGGACCGGGCTTTTACTTCTTAGGTCGTTATCGTCACACGACAAACTTTAGGGAAAATCAGGCTAGGCCATGGGTCAACTTGAGCCAAACTTGCGGGATGATGACCTGGTTGAGCCTTAATTCGCCTTAAGGAAAAATCAAGAGAGAATCGGATGAGGCCGCGCGTCGTCTAGGCAAGCGAGAGGGAGGAGGACTACAGTTGTTGAAGTCGCAATTGTCCCAAGGCAAGCTCAAGGAAGGACCAGGTGATCTGAGGCAAACAGGTTGGTGGATTGGATGAATAGGCATAAACCATCAAGAGAGAGGAATATGGATTGGCTACTGAGTGTTGAGAGGCTAAACAGTGAAAGAGATCAACACTTGAAATAGATTCCCCCCCC
>QEOY01002943.1:33520-43957 GCA_003123805.1 Juglans sigillata
AAATGAATGTATTTCAACACTTACAATGCCCATCCTTCTTGAAATTATCATGATAAGAAGCCTACGTAAATGATATATGTACGCATGTCATTGGCATGTGGAGAAATATGAAAATAGCAAACTTCGGAATTAATATGACAAACGAAAAAATATAATCATATATGAAGCAAATTAGATATGAAATTCATGAATGTCTCTGATATATGTATACCGTCACGGTTGATGTCCCCTACGCTGAGAGCACCGTCAATCTCTTTTGACGAGCTGGGAACCAAATCATACCCAGTACGGAGTACTCCATCAACAGCCTGAGCCTGGTTGGGCTTTGTACTTTTCGGCTGCTCTTTTGACATCGAGGGACTTTCGTTTACAGTCCTGTACATGGTCGACTTCTCTCCAAGCTGGTTAGGAGCAAGGTCTCCACTATCTTTAGCAAAGACTTTCGACCGCACAACATCATGATGAGCTGCATATATATATATATATATGCATGTCCAGGGAGGCACATTTCATTCTTCAGTCAATATGGAGGCTCAACAAAAGTTTATCTTCAAAGTGTGCTTTGTTTTCCGTAAGTGATGGATGCCTTCTCAAATTGAAGACATACTCTGGCAGTGTTCATAAAGTGATGAACTTTTCAGAAAAAATTAGACAGCAATCTTCTGTTCTTTTTGTTCCTTTAGTCATTGGAGTGATGCTAGCTGGTCATGTCAGTTTCTGTATCTGTAAGCAAGAGTCCATCCTGTAAGTTTGATCTCTTGTTACATATTTTTTTTACTGGGAGGGGTTCGGTGTTCGTCTGGGTGAGTGAGGATTGATGAGGACTTCGGTGGTGGTCTTCGTTTGGGAGGGGCTGCGCAGAGCAGAGAAGGGAGAGTGAGTTCCTCGTCTGGGAGGGGCTGTGCAGAGAAGGGAGCGAGGGAGATGAAAAGCAACTTCCTACTATTCGTACAATTTTCACGGACTAAAATTTTTTTAATTTTTTTCTTTTATCAAATATTTAATATATGAATAATGAATAAAAGAATTGAATTAATTTAAAAAAAATAAATTCAACAAAATATTAAAAATTTTAAAAAATTGTGATGTGTGAAAGTTAAAAAGGTTGTATAACATTGCTCGAGAAAGATAGGTAGACCGTGATGTGACGATCAACCGGGTTGATGAGTAGTAGGTGTGTGGTGTGCGATAAGAGGTTGAGTAGATTTTTTGTTTAAATATATATATGTGAGTACTAATAACATTACAAGAATATTCTTTGTTTTAGATGGAAGCTAATTAATTGTGATCAATCCATCATATGTTATGTTTATAATGACATAATTAATTAATTACAGCCTACCAATGAGAGAGAATATATAGTTGCCCAACAAAAGAACATATATATTCTAAACAAGTATTGGCTCATCATGCATTTTATTTACTTCATTGTTTCGTATTCACTTTACTAATTCCTAAATATTATATATATATTTTTTTTTTTTTGATAAACAATGCATACTATTTTATTCATCAACCAAAGAAATTACATCAAGGCATCATGCCATATGCTCTGTTTCGTTCAATATATGAGAAGAGCATTAATTAATATATATTTTTTACAGTTAAAATACATGATGAGGATGATAAAAACTATATATGTACCCTTTGAGACGTGTTTCTAATTACATGCATGCGGTAGAAGCTCAACCCTCCCGTTAAAATAAATAAAACAGGGTGCGGGTTCGTACCTAATTAAATGGCTAAATTAAGGAAAATAGAAATAAATCTTAAGTTCGANTAAAATACATGATGAGGATGATAAAAACTATATATGTACCCTTTGAGACGTGTTTCTAATTACATGCATGCGGTAGAAGCTCAACCCCTCCCGTTAAAATCAATAAAACAAGGTGCGGGTTTGTACCTAATTAAATGGCTAAATTAAGGAAAATAGAAATAAATCTTAAGTTCGATCAAGTCTATTAATAAAATACCCATACCTTTTCTCTTGTGATCATCTTCCTCCTGCCTGAGATCAGCACCCTTTGGCTTCTGCTGTTGATCCGGGAACGTCGGTGAACTTGCTGCATGTATTGGAGTTGTGGGGACGGGATCTCTGTCTCTTGTTTCTCTTTCCATGTTGTCCCCTCCAAGAACAGTACTACCCTTAATGCGTTGCTGATCTTCCGGTGGATGAATAGGGTTATACGTAGTAACGCTAGTACCGTCTTTGCCTTTAATGTTGCCGCTATTAATGTCTTCCCGTCCCCCGACACCCTTTTGGATCTGCTGCTCTGGATCATCGAGAAGTTGACTCCTATTCATTCTAATAATTTTTGTCAAGAATGAAGGAAGTTCTTTTTCCTCAATTTAATTAGGTAGTACAGGTTAGAATAGGTTTACGCATTCGGTATGTTTTTGCTAGGTTCTTCAAACTAGATCAAGGGATCATTTACAACTTTGTTTAAGATTCTCCACTAACTTTGCAAGAACGAAAAGAATCACATTCGAAGGAGTTGTTGGTCTAGTCAAGAACCACTTTGAATATATTAATAACGCCGAATCACTTTGAAGAACAAAGGGAAGGGATGAAGCTGCCTAACCTTTGGCCTAGTCAAGATAAATATAAAAAGCCTCCCATTCATGTGATAGTGTTGTTATATATGAAAGTATCTATGGAATATTAATTGCTTATGTAAAATTGTAAATGCTGCTAAGAGAAGGGGAAACAAGCACGCTACATGCCCTAGCTCCACCTAAATATAGAGAGATTTTGATGTAGAAAACCAAAGGACGAACTCTTGGACCCTTGTACTATTTTCTTGTCGATCTGTTCACAGAAGATCAACCGATAATGCATATCCTAATTAATAAAGGTTAGGTACTAATTAAATGATGCATATGATTTTGTTAAAAGTCAAATTGGGAGGGGAGGGAAGCCCGTCCCCCAATAAGGGGCCCGCGAAGGAGGGTTGGAAAGCGACCACTGGCAACATCGCCACTAAATATGGCAACATCGGAGGTGCCCCACCCTAATTTTGAGGTGGAAAAGCAATGTAAATTAAGAGAGGGAGGCCCCAAAAATATAGTGTGTGGTTGCCATGCTATTCATTATTGGGAGAGTAAACCCCCTCAAGCTACTGTCAGGGCCGGGTGTGGAAGATCTCTTCAACTCGATCCAACTTGACTTAGGGGGAGGTGTTCGGTTTGTGAGGCCTAGTTTATTGTTGTGACGGCCCAATTTTATGATCCGACTCTATAATGATTCGTTATGATTTTTGAGTGAATTTGTAATGACGTTTGGAAAAAAATTTTGGCATTATTTTTGACTCAAGAAGTGCCAAGACAGAAAGTTCGCTTGATCTTAAGCTCGAGTGAAAATTAGATGGAAAGTTCGCAAGCTTGAATCTCGCTCGACAGTGGGTTCGAGCGAAGCCCAGACAGAGAGTTCGCTTGATGTGGATCCAACACTTTGCTCGAGCGAATGTCGTAGAAAAGTGAAATTTAGGGTTTCCACCATCTAACCCTATAAATATGCTTATTTTGTATAGTATAGCCGTTTTGAACAATAAAAAATTATCTTAAAAGTGTACTTTATGATTCCTCAACATAATAAAATCCTCTGCAGCTTCATGGATGTAGGTACATTGCCAAATCACGTAAATTTATTTCATGTGATTGATTGATTGATTATTTCTTATTTGGTTTTACTTTATTTTTATCCTTTTTTGCAACAAGAGGGGCTCCCACTCTATTTTTTGCAACAAGAGGGACTCCCACTCTATTTTTTTTTAATTGTAGTTTTAGAGGTTTTATTCATTTCACGCGTTTAAGGTTTTATGGTTTAGTTTATCTGTTTTAAGTGTTTTTTTCCCCTTTTCTAACAAAGTCTTTACATTATTTTTAAAAATAACTTTTTCTTACACATGGCATGTTATGTAGCATCTTTTATTGTATGCATGCATACGAATGATCAATAGAAAGAGCTAGGTGTAATCAAACTTGCACTTATAGGGATTAATTCCCGTTTGGATGTTGAGATGGTCTTATCTCAACTCATCTCAATATCCAAGTATTATTTAAACACAAACACATTTTAATTTTAAATTTTTAACTTTTTCATCTAATCATTACAATTTTTCTAAACTTCTAAATAAAACGTAAAAAAACAATTCAAAAATCTCAAAGTAAAAATAATATTAATAATATTATAACAATGTTTTCATTTAATTGTTTTTTTATTTTTTTTCTCTCATTTCCTAAAACTCCATAAAATATCTTAATTTAAACCATTTTACTATTATTTATGTATTATTTCAATACTATTAATAGATTTCTCATCACATCACATCTCAACATTAAAAACTAAGGGACCAATTTGACTTTTAAGAAAATAACAAGAGCTCATTTTAGTATCTGCCCCATTTACTTTGAGTTTAAAACAAAGAAAATAGGAGATTTTTTTTTTTTTTTTCATAATTTTTATAAAGATAAGTTTACAAATAGACGTGATTTCTTGTTATGCATTAGATTTAGTTATCTTAAAATGTATTTTACAATCTAAAACATCATATCAAGTCACAATTTATAATTTTTCTTTAAAAAACTCTGATAAATGAAGCATTTTTCTTTAAAAAATATTATTACCTGGAAGGAGTGCAATATAAGAACGTTAGAGCCGAGAGTGATCATGAGTCGGCCCACTCTAGTTGTTTTTGTTAGGTACATCGTGGTTTGAAGCATTTTCACCGTTATAAGATTTTGTTGGTTTTCATAAATTATCTCAACTCATTTAATTATTATAATTTTTTTAAAATTTTATCTAAAATATAATAAATAATTCAATTTTTTTAAATTTTAAAATAAAAATAATATTTTAATAATATTTTATCTTATTTTATTTTATCTTATCTTATATATATAACCAAATAAGACCTAAATTCCCTACACACGAACATTGCTGATAAATAAAGCAGCAGCCATAGAATCAAATTCTAATATGGGGCACTCGAAGAATAAAGCATACTAATTATTGGCTATGAGAATGCTACCAAGAAAGGAATAAAGCGTAAACATTATTTTGCTCTGGTCAAGATGAAAGCCTTCCATTGCAATAACAATAACTTTCTTCTTCTTCTTCTTCGATCTGTTTTATAGGAAATTGATAAGGATATAAATGATTAAGTTAGATCTAGTTGTCAATTTAAATTTTTTGAAACAAGTGGCCTGATTTAACTTGATATCCCACTTGAATTTGAATCATGACTTTACAATCTTTATCATTAATTAAATATTCTACTTATTAATCCCGCTTATTAAGGGGAGTACAACCCACATGCTAAGGATACAAATAATTAGATCTATAATTTCTTGTTAATGTAAAAGATTAGTGATTTAATATGGTATCTCACGCGTTGGACTCACTCATTGAAAGAAAGTTTAGTCTACACATAAAGATAAGTCATGTTAAGGCCTTGTTTGTATAACAAGTTGTGTAATTAATAAATGGGCGTTCCAAGTGGGCATCACTTCCCCTTCTCCTTCCTCATTCCCTTAGCTAGGGGTTATGAAGTGGGTATTAAGCTACTTCATAGGCCTTGATGGATGGCCTTAACTAATCCTATAGACTTTGACACAAATAGAATCTCTTTCTCAAATGTGTTGGTTGTCTCTTAGTCTCGACATTTAGGTTGTGGAACGTGTGTGTTATTCTGGTGTTTTACCATGTAGCACACCCCACAACTGATTGAGGAGGATGATTTCAAATGAACAACACGTGGGAAAAAGTCCATTGAACAATTGTACCCCATCAATGATTAGCCGCTTGAGGTAAATGCTTTTGCTTTACTCTGATCTAGCTTTTCTAACATAATATATTCTTAAGTATTCTCAGATATTTCATTCCCAAACAACAGTCAAATACAAAACAATTTTTAATTTCAAACTTTCAACTTTTTTATTTAATCATTACCTAATCATTACAAATTTTTTAAATTTTCAAATAAGACAAAAAAGCTATACAACTTTTTTAAATTTGAAAACAAAAATAATTTAAAAAAATTATATTTAAACAATTTTTTAATTTTTTAATATTTGTATTCAACTTTTTCTCTCTCAGTTCTCAAAATCTAATAAAACATCTTAACTTATATTATTTTACTATTATTCATAAATTATTTCACTACTATTAATAGAATTCTAAAAATATTTTTAAGTGTCGAGCCCTTGGAAGTCCAGATCAGAGAGAGAGAGAGAGAGAGAGCGAGAGAGAGAGAGAGATATTACTAGCAGTACCCATTAAGTTCATAACTAAGAAACATCACTGATCAAATTACTAAGATGTGAGAAACAAAAATTGAATCAGAGAACGTTTTACGATCCTCCGAATCTAAAATAAGGTTTCGTTTGGTTGATTAACTCATCTCAATTCATCATTACAACTTTTTTAAATTCTAACACAAAATATAATAAACAATTCAACTTTTTCAAATCCTAAAATAATAATAATATTAAAAAATAATATTTTAATAATATTTTATTATCTCAACTTAACTCACTTCAACATCCAAACACAACCTAAACAATATCATGCAGCTTTTTACATTTTATGTTCAATGAACATCACATGACCTTATAATTAACAAGTACGGCATAATCAGTAACAGCAAAATTCAATTGTCTCCTGCAAGAGCTGCATCACATGATGATGATATATATTCAATTGTCTCCTATTTTTATTTACAATATGGTGCACCAACGTTTCCATGGCCCAGAAACTTTCTCTTCCCAGAATCAGAATTTTTTTTTTTATCAGTGCTGAATGCACAATTAATGATTAATTAACTAAAAAAAATATAAAAAAACATCTTTATTTAAATAAATAAATTAAAAAATTCTTTGTAATTGTTTCCAAAATTTTCATATATTGAAATCGTTTCATCACTAATCGGCTTATTAAAAAAATAATTTTCAATACGATTTTAGTCATGGCCTGGCCGGTGCATGCATTAATGGTAGAATAATTAAATTAGCTTATATATATATATATATATATATATATATATATATATTATACATGATTACTAGATAGGTAATTTTCAAGATTCCTGTGGGTGTAATTGCACCCACCACCTCCTAGCATATTGGGAACAAACCAACTCAAAATGATCAAGACCATTTGATAAATTTTTATTTTTATTCTTTCTTGGATGAGTCATGAGCTTTATAAAATTTCTGATCAATAGAACTAGCAGATGTGATTTTTCCATTTGATAAACTGTGGCTTCCAAATCTTTCAACGAAAATATCATGTGACACAACCTCGATTGACTTACTTTGGTAATTCTGTGAACAAAATTACATTAATCTCGTGACTAAAATATCAAAAACTTAAATAATCAAATAAATAATCCATAAATTAGATATCTGGAATATGCTATATATTCTGATCAAGATTCAAAACTGTCTGTGAAATTTGTTACATACCACTAGATGTTTTACACATACCATAAATATAAATAAGTTATTAATTAGATAATTGAAATATACCATTTTGAAATTTCAGAATTGTTTGTGATGTATTGTTAGTTGCTACTAGAATATTGAATAAATAATATTAGAAATATAAATAAGCTAACAGATAAACTATATATATATATATATATGTTACACGGTACTGCTATCTGCACTATCTGCGGCGTCCACCTACTGAGAGCATCATCTACTCTGCTGCCGCTACGTACATGCGCCGCTCCACTAGTTGTTCTCTGCTCGCTGCTGCGTACATAGCTTGCTTGCTACAACTCTGATACGCCGCTCCACTCGTCAAATTCCTTATTCTTGTCTGTACATAGTCCTATAAAAGGAGTCCTTGTAATACATTTTATATTAACGAGAACAGAGCATATTTTCAATATTATCTTCCTCAACAGCTACTATTAGAATGAGTAGATAGCATTGAATGAATAAAATATCATAAATATATAAATCAACAATGATTAGATTCTTGAATAAATATCTAATTGGTGGAGGCTTCTCCTTCAAGAACCCAAATGCTACACAAACATGCGTGTGGTTGTGGTACTAAATCCTTTGCAGCTGAGATGTGAAACTATGTGTAAAACAACTGAAATGAGAGTAAATAGATTACACCATGACCATCAAATTTGGGCGAACTAGCCAGTAATGTATAATCATAGCTTTTGTTTTTGTTCTCTCTTCCTAAGGCTTCCCATATATATGTTGATTTTAATCTTTCAGTGCGTTTCATATTTCCATATGCTGCTTCACATTTTTAAACTCATGCTCACACGTTCTGCTTCTTTCTTTTGTTGGTCTTCATAGGCTATATCTGAATCAATCCCAAATTCCTTTTTTTTTTTTTTTTTAAAATGTAAGCTGTTGAAGAGTTGGAGGGAATAGTTGATAATGGTCCTTGAGCTCAAGGTTTCATTTCTTTACGTTGAATTTAGACCAGTGAGATCCTGTGTAGCCACGACGATCCAAAATAGAACTGTGGATCATTTTCATTTCACTCGTGTGTTTAAAAGATATTTAGACTGAATCTGATTTTCTTTTTCCTTCTAAGTGGAGAAAGGAAGTTATAAAAAGCTCTTAATCATCTTGATGAGGGCTGAAATTGCTCAAGCCTTCTGTTGCTCGACCTCTGCCAAAATAATAATAAAAAGGCAGGAAAGATGGAAATTTTATAAATCATAAGGGAAAGCAGAAACAAACACCCCAAGTAAGAAATAGTATCGATATTCAATGTTTAACATTATAATACCCATTTTAAGGGAGATAGTGATGATGCTATTATTGACATTCTTCGTTGAATAATATCCACAACCGTTCCTTCTGCAGCAGCTTTCAATGACTCGAACCCACATCTGAAATCGCTGCGTCTGATCCACCACTGGCTCTGAAGATGTTGATTTATAATATGGAACACCGGCAGCAAATGCTGACCTTAAGCTCTACTCCATGCTTTTCTGAGCATTGATTGGGGTTCAAAGTTCAAACCAATTTAAAACCAACATCATTTTCACATAGTTCTGTTCTCTTTTTCTTAGAAGAAATAGAAAGATTCACAAAACACTGACTTTAGTATCATTAATTATAAAACTTTGGGATATTAGCGTAGCAACTGTACTACACCTAAAGGGTCTCATTCTCTAATTCCTTCATTAATTAGACCTATTGCAATATATAACCACCTCCTTCCTTCACTCTCAAAACGAAAGATAAGACATGATTGGCAAGACTGAAAACCAAAGATCAAGATAGAAAAAGGATGACGCATAGTAGCAAATTACAACCTCAGCAAACAAAGAAAGATGGTTGCATAGCATAGAATTGGTGCACAAGTAATCAAAATCTCTCTAATACCCTGTTATGAAATGAAAATAGTTCTATCACCAAATATATATATATATATATATATATATATATATATATAATTAAAAGATATAACTGTAAGTTAATTAGAACTTAGTACTGACGTAACATTCTTGTTTTCGTTGGACTTTTTTGGTTGAATATTGAAGACGTTCAGATTCACGGGCTGCGGCACCTCTGCATATTGAAACTTATTTTCTGGCTCGAGACATTTGAACACAACCGCTCTTTAAATATATATTTAAATATATATATATATATATATGAATAAATAGAACTCTGGAATGTTTATCTACCTACGCAGCATTAAGAGAACATACCTCCAATTTTATTAATAGGGACCCCTTTGTTGGGAATAACTGTAGATCTAAGACTAACTCGAAGTATAGTAGCGGAACTAAACGAAAAAAAAATGATGACAATCACACAGAAAGAACACCAAGAATTAAGTGGTTCGACTCAAAATGAGCCTACGTCCACTGGTGGGGTCGGTATCGAAGATTTCACTATCAACAAAGATGGAGTACAGATGAATACAACAAAAACTTCACAAGGAAGTTATTTCTCAAAACTCACTCTATAACTTCTCTCTCAAGAAAACACTAAAAACAAGTGAAAAATGTGATTTCTGAAGTTGTGAGAGAAGTGGGCGCCGTTTGGTATTTATAGGAACAGTAATGTTCACTTCTGTGAACATTGGCTCGAGCGAACACTCGAGCGAGTGTCGAGCGAACGTAGGTTTTCTGCACTTCGCTCGAGCCAACACTCGAGCGAGGGTCGAGCGAAGCTCTCGAAACTCTCTGACTTGATCTCGCTCGAGCTGGGTGTCGAGCGAGGGTAGAGCGAACACTCTCTGACTTGGATACCGCTCGAGCTGCATGTCGAGCGAGGGTCGAGCGAAACTCTCGAAACTCTCTGACTTGATCTCGCTCGAGCTGGGTGTCGAGCGAGGGTCGAGCGAACACTCTCTGACTTACTTCGCTCGAGCCAAGTGAACCTTCGCTCGAGCGAACCTACGACACATGCACTGTTCCATCTGATTCAAGCCACCTCATAACA
>QEOY01002949.1:6600-26464 GCA_003123805.1 Juglans sigillata
TGTGCTTGCCAGATGGCAACCTAGATGCATACACATGCCTTAGCGTCATTCTCTATCTAGTACATACGCAACTTAAACTAGAAATAGAACTATGCTTCACTTGGAACACTCTCCTTCTATCCCGTGCTCTTCCATGTCCCTTACTATGACAAGACCTTCGGGGACCCATTACGGTCACCACATCTTCCAACTCAAGGTCTTGCCTTGAGTGCTCATCCACTAAAGTGAATCCATGATTCACCTTAGGATTAAGACACTAAGACTTCTGTCTCATTCTTCTCAATAACCACGTTCCGATGCATGACTCAGACCAACTAAGTCACGCATCCCATCCTTAGACAGTACACCTGTCACTATCTTCATGTATCTTAGCACATACTAATCCTCATTCCCATCCATACAAGCCACACGACTCTAAGCCAACTCTGAGGCTTACGCACCGTGCAACTATGCTCAGTACTGAATACCCATTACATATAGTGAACCCGTCCAGCACATGTGTCTCACCATGTTACACATGTACTTTACCCCTTATCACTTAAGATCAACATATATAACACATTGATCACCTACTCGGAGGGACAATGGCCATACTCCGATACCAGCCTTCTCTTAACCCGGCTAGCATGACTCTTCATGCTGCCCATCCCTTTTGACAGTTCATCCCAACTCTTAACACGACAAGACTCCATTCACAACTCGCCTTATGTCACGCCATATAGCTCGAGACTGCTCCAAAGCTATATCGTGACTTTGTCGTGTTACCCAACATTCTGCTACGTCAACTCCTAACTCACCGTGAGTACGGTTCCTCATGTACTCCCGTCACATCGTGACATCTCATCACGTTCCCGTTACCCTACCCCAAAGCTAACTCCTCACCCATCACAAGTACGATTGTCAGTAACCACGACACTTCATGACGTTGCCCAGTCATGCTTCCACTGCACTGCTCTGATACTTGTTCTGCTACTTCACCCATACTTCTAGCCATAAGTCCAACATGATGACACTTGTCACCTCAGACTGCAAGCCACACCATAACAAGTTCGGGACACTGTTCCACAGTTCCCGACACTACTCATCATGCCCTACGCCCATCAACCATACATTACCATTACAGCATATACTCCACAACCACACTTCACAGCACAGTCCACAACACTTCAGAGCACACTTCCCAACTACACCCAACACTTCACCGCGCACTAGATAGATATGCCCAACACTTCATTACATAGCACATCACAATACCACAATTCCACAAATACCAACAGCACAGTCCACAACGTAGTCAACTAATAACATCTAACATAAATACGAGGGATAAAGGGTTATACCATCGACGGGAAAACCCGTGTGTTGCTCGTTGACCGTCACTGTTGATGACACCGGAATGGTCGTACGTGGAATAAGTAGTTATTTGAGAATCGCAGTGGAATAAGTGTCTGAGGGTACAAGTGCTTATTTGAGAATCGTAGTTAGTAAATTGATTTATTTTTTGTTATTTTAATTTGATGAGTTAAGGATATTTACAAGTCTTTGGAGAGTTTTTAATTTATGTTATTGAGAATTTCTTTATTGTCCCTATGAAGGAACATAGATATTTGGGTTGAGTAAATGAATTAATATTTTATGGAGTTTAGTCTTTGAAGGTACTTAGTAAAAGATTTGGAACGCAGCTCCGGACTTCCCAAAAGAAATGCCCATGTCAACCTATGGTCCTCGACAATACCACACCCCCACGCTTCATGACGTAGTCTCAAGAACCACTTCAACTGCCTTTGTAAGGAGAGGGTGACATCCTGAAGGCTTTGGTTCAGCTGCTCCAAATGAACCTTTTCCTCCCGCACTCGAGAAAAGTCATCCGAAAGACTTTGTTTAAGCCACTCCAATTGTGCTTTCTCTTCCCGCGACCTTTGCTTATATTTCCTTCAGCAATGGTCCAGTTTCTTCACCCTCTTGCGCTTGTCCGCAAGGTTGAGTCACGTCCTCTCTAGCTCGCATATCAACAGCTCCCTCTCCTTCCTTTCACCATGATCATAATTAAGGGAGAATTTAATTGGTGAATGAAGGTCCAAGTTCTCCTACACAAGCATGATCAAACCTCGTGGAAAAAGTCAGACAAACATTTGACAACCCAACCGATGGCTTCCTCTCAGCTGCCCTCCGTGGCCACCCGTGATAAAGAAGGGAGAACGCCCGCAGGGCCTTCGAGGTCAGACAACGTAGTAGAGACTTCAGGGGGAATAGGTTGGCCTCCACTCAAACCCCCCGGACTAGGGCCAATCGCAACGTACGAAAAGGAATCACCCCCAGTTGGGCACTCGACCTGGGTGGACGATTCATCACACTGACCCTCGCCGGCTATAACATCTGCAAAACTATTCCCCTCGAGAAACTCAACTTGGACAAGTGGGTCGATGATCAGACTCCTCGGCCCTCTGTGGGCTAAGATATTCGGAAAGGAATCCTCCTCTTTGGGTGCTCGGCCTGAACGAAAAGGTCTGCAGCTGGATTTTTCAAGCCCCTGCAGACTGCCTCATCCAGAGTGGACCTGCCCCCCGTACTGTCCTCTATCTCCATGCAATTACTGGAAGTAGCCACCTATTCCCCCTCATCAACAGCCTAGAGAGAATGACTACTGATGACTGAATGAGACGAAGAAGGAGGTGATATCCATGAAAAAGAATGTCATCCCTCGTCAGGAGTAGTGGTCGCAAAGATGCTCTAGAGGAGTGTGTCCATTTCAACCTCGCCCATGGACTCCTCAACAGCGACCGCCATTAAAGGCACCGTGGGAAGATTGCTCACCAGTTCACCTGCTGGCATTCGCGTTAAAACCACCACAACAGTGGGACGGCTAACCTCTAAGATAGCCGATCCCCGTGATAAGGGGTCCTAAACCTCAAGAGAAGGCCTATCCTTGGTCCAAGGACTCTCCCGCAAGGTTTTCTTCCTCTTTTCCGACAGAGGGACATCCGAAGAACACTTATGAGCCAGAACAATTTGTGGTCGAGTGGAAACCGACCTACCACCAGAAGGAAGGTGTCCCAGAGGAGGTAGGGAGCTTTTTAAAGTCTCATTGGAAAGGAAGGCTTTAGCGAAAACACTATCAGGATTGTTCTGCACCCATTCTCGAACAATTGCAATACGCCGCGCCTCATAAGAGGTGGATGATGGTCGCACATCTTTATCTTCCAGGATTATTCCCCAGTTCATCTATATTAGCAACTCCCGACTGTTCACCTAGCCAACCGAAAACTCCCATCTACGGCTAGGGTGACCAGAGCGTGTATCACTCTGAAACTACCTTTTGCCATAGCACCTTATGGAAAAGAAGAAATTTGCGACCGGTAAGGCCTGCATAATCTGGAAGGATTCCAACAAAACACGTCGCCATATAATGCTGCAGCACATCAACAACCTCCAAGTGTTCGGGCGCAGTTGGGAAGGGACCAAACCTAGGTGGTCTAGAAGGTCACGAACGGGGCAAGGGAATGGCAACCTCAGGCCACATGCAAACATGGACGAATATAGGGCCACCCTGGTGGAATGACCTTTTGCAACAACGGCACCCTCATTAGGGCCAGGAACTTCGAAGGAGGCAGACTCTGGTACTTGGTAAGTAAGAGCCAAGAAGGCCAGTGCTGATTGGGTGGTCGTTGAGCACCATGCATTGCCCCCAAACAATTACCCTATGTTAGTAGACCCCATTAAAAATGTTGGGTTGAACGGATTTTTCAGAGGCCATCGTCACAGGTACAAAGTACCAAAGAAGATTGGTCAGGGGAGAGAAAAATCAAGAGAACTAAAATAGCGGGATAATCACAGTGCAGTAGGCGGGAACCACGCCCCCCTCCCGTGCTATATAAAGAGAAAATGATAGTTCGAGTCTCGCACATTATGGCAACAGGAGTACACGCCGCTTCAAATCCTGGGAATGTAGGCTACAAAGTGACGCAAATACAAAAAGCTATCTAACACCCCCTCATTAATGAACTATAAAAGAAGCTATGAAAATGTGAGTCCATCAAATAAGATAGGAACGCTGCTAGAGATGCCTATCAACGAGAGTGTCCCATGGATTCAGAGCAGCAGAATAAGGATCCCGGCCTTAGTAGTAAGGCGAGTTCGGATAATGAAAAAATTCTCACCGTATACGTCCGGTGAGAATTAGTGAGGTAGTTGTAAGGGGATTTTCCCCCATTAACCGCAAGTAGCCTGTGGATGGAAAGGAAACAAGGCCGAAAGCCCGGCCCAGGGTAAATGGTCCCTAGCCTAGCCCACAAGGAAGCTCATCTGAGCATAACCTATAGAAGGAATGGCTCTACAGGGGATGAGACTCATTGATTTGAGGACTTCTCGAGTAGTGCCTAGTCCTTAAGTACCCGCCCGCACAACAGGCGTGATATGTGGGGAGCCGTTGATCTATTGACAGAGAAAGCATGAACGGACTAGAAGGGAGCAGATTGAAAGAAGGAGGTTGGGGAACCACGCCACATTAATGACTCCACCACCCAGGCAACACACCACATTAATGACATATTCTTCCTCTGATACAGAAGTACAAAGTTGTTCATCTAAATAAAATTGATGCTCGACTAGCCAATAATGGCCAACCTTTGGAAATTCAGAAGTTGTGCTGTAGAGTAAATTTTAGTGCGATATGATAAATTGTAAAGTTAATTTTATTATAATATAAATTTAACGTATTGAAGCATATTAATTTTTTTTTTGTAACTATAATACTTCTTTTATAAATATTAGATCAAGTTGTGTCTTGATAGAATTATAGAAAAGGTTGATGGGTTTATTAATCAGATCTTGTTAATGCATTATTAATATAATTTTGACCAGTTTCACGTGTGTTTATCTACTTTTGCGAATGAGTGAGTGGTATCGTGGCTCAAATTTGGCCATTCATAAGATAAATGGAAGCAACGAGAAACTCATGTTAAAGTCATGACTTAAGAATCAGATCAAGTCGATCATCGGCCTGCACGGCCAAACTGTTAAGTAGACTAACATCTATATATTATATATGGACTAGTCTTATACAAATTTTAATTCAGACATATAAGGATGGATGTACACAAGATTCTGGACTTGAGCCACATTATTCTTAATTAAATTAATTAACCTTTCTTAGCCCAACGAAAAAATTAATCATGTTTCTAAAAAATGTGCATGTCAATCTGGCTCATTTTAAGAACCAATACAATTCTTAGCACATTTTACATGTTACATGTTGTGGGTACTGTTAGGAAAAGAGAGCCCCTTTCACCTCACTACAAGAAAATCATGTTTTTAAGATCGCCGCAAATACTCCTTATTTGTGGTGATTTCCATGTCGCCACTGAATTCCAGTGAGAAGTTGAAATTTGAAGAGGGATAATTCACTATTCGCTTTTTCGCGGTGACTTTTAGCGGCGATTTTTGTCATTGCAATAGGTGATTTTAACTATAGCGGCATTTGCTTTCTGTCGAAAAGGATAATCGATGCAATAGATATTTTTTACGGCTAACATTATCGTCGTAAAAAGTCATATTGTCACTACAAAAGAGATGACGACTTGGTTGCGGCCAATTATTGGTTATTTTGCAGCGAGAGAGAAGCACCGAAAATAATGTGTTTTCAATATCCCCCGTGAGCGCCTTATTTTTGCCTCCCTTCCCAATACTGCCCCCTCTCTCTCTCTGATTTCTTTCTCTCTCTCTCTTTTGTTCTTGATTGTGATTGTCGACTCCGGTGCAATTGTTGCCGCCATCTCGCCGCCTCGCCATTGCTAGTGAGTCTGTTTTTCATATTTTTGGTCTCCATTGTTAGGATGGTGCGATGCTGGAATTTGGGAGTTGCAATGTGTTCAAGGTTGGTGCAGTGAAGAAGAATGAGAGTTGCAGTGTTGTGATTCATCGTGTGATGCAAAAGAATTGTACAAGGCATTGTATAGATAGGATCATGGGATAAGCACGTGTTCATTAATAAGAGTAATAAGTATGTACTAGCTTTACTTACAAATAGGTAGTTACAATATTGCCCTCAGTTCTAACAAAAATAACTAACTCATTTCACAAGAGTAGTTGTATAAAATCCTATGGAACTCAATGGAAAGTCATCTGAAGTATTATACATAAATCAATTTCTTGGAGGTTCTGACCCCTCAAATGATCAGAAGTCTTTCTTTCTTCCTTTCTTGTTCAGGTTACTAGCATATTGTAACAAAGTGGCATCAGAGCAGTAGATTCTTGGTGATATTGAAACTGTGCAATTACTAAAAATAGCGGATGGTACGTGATACAAAGATTTGGAAAAGCTGATTTTGGGTTAAGGCGATCGCAAGAGCAGCAGCAGAAGAGGGTCGAGGACTAGCAGAGAAGAGTTGAAAACCATCAAGGTGCTTTGGAAGAATTAAGTACCAAGATGGATTTGTTGTTGGAGGCTATTAATGGAGGAAGAATGGGTTCAAGGAATGGAAATGGTAATGGAAGTAACAGACATGAGGAAGAAANAGAGCAGTAGATTCTTGGTGATATTGAAGCTGTGCAATTACTAAAAATGGCGAATGGTACGTGATACAAAGATTTGGAAAAGCTGATTTTGGGTTAAGGCGATTGCAAGAGCAGCAGTAGAAGAGGGTCGAGGACCAGCAGAGAAGAGTTGAAAACCATCAAGGTGCTTTGGAAGAATTAAGTACCAAGATGGATTTGTTGTTGGAGGCTATTAATGGAGGAAGAGTAGGTTCAAGAAATGGAAATGGTAATGGAAGTAACAGACATGAGGAAGAAAACTCTGTAGTTCCTTTTAGAAGTATCAAGATTGAGTTTCCGAGGTTCGATGGTGAGAATCCAACATGATGGATTTACAAGGCTAATCATTACTTTGCCTTGCATCCCAAGCTTGATGGTCAAAAGGTTTTAATGCCTTCTTTCTATATGGAGGGCAGTGCCTTAGTTTGGTTCCAAGATGCGAAGGAAACTAGCAATTTCAGCACTTGGGAAGCATTTGTCGGAGCCTTGCAACTAAGATTTGGTAATTCTTCCTATGATGATCCTATGGAAGTCATTACTAGACTCTGACAAACTGCTTCTGTTGTAGCATACAAGTCACAATTCAAGGTAATTTCTAATCGACTAAAAGGATTGTCCAAAAGCTATAAATTGAGTTGTTTCTTGAGCGGGCTAAGAGATGAAATAAGGTTACCAGTTAGAATGCTGCATCCACAGGATTTAAATTTTGCTTTTGGGTTGGCTAAAATCCAAGAAGAGTACATTAATAGTACTCGAGGAAGCTTTAGAAATGTGATTGGACATCATTCCTCTCATGTCTCACATTCTGTAGGAGGTAATGCCTCTAATCCTCTAGGGACAAATGTGACAACAAAATCTGGTTTTAAGAAGCAACCTTATGCTGGAAACAAGGGAGGAAATATGCCTGTTAAAAAGGCCTGTGTTATTTTTGTGAAGAAAAAATGGAATCCATCTCATAAGTGTAAAACGACTAGAATTTACTTGATGGAAGGCATGGACCTGTGTTCAGATGTTAATGAGGGGATTTGCATGAGGAACTGGTGGATATTTTCAATTCTAAGGAGTTCAAGTTAGAGTGTGAGATGCCTGAGATTTCTTTAAGTGCCATAGCTAGTTCTTTAAGCCCAAGAACCATGAGGATCAAAGGAAAAGTTCAAGGATGTTCTGTATTTTGGTAGATACTGGCAGTACTCATACTTTCCTTGACCCAATGGTGGCCAAGAAAGTTGAGATGTTTGCAAACATGAAAGAACAGATTGAGGTTCGAGTTGCAAATGGGGAGAGGGTAAGAAGTGAAGGGTTGTTGAAAGGGGTTCAGTTTCAAATGCAAGGAAGTGACTTTATGAGTGATTTTTTCTGCTTTCACTGGGTGGTTGCAATGTAGTTGTTGGGATGCAGTGGGTAAGTATTTTGGGATCTATGTTGTGGAATTTTAATAATCTCACTATGACTTTTGAGGTTGACAAAAGACCAGTGGTGTTGAAGGTTTTAAGCCCCAATAGACCTGAGTTGGTGGAAGATGTTCAATTTTGTCAAGTTACTGCAATTGAAAGGAAGGTTATCATTTTACAAATTGTTCCTCAAGATTCAACTAACAAGTTAAGATTTTGGATCCTAGTATTGAAGAGGTTTTGCTGAAGTTTGGATGGGTATTTGAGGAGCCTAAAGGGTTGCCTCCTAAAAGAAATAAAGATCGTCATATTATTTTGAGAGAGGGAACTTAGCCTATATCTGTAACACCATACATATATCATTTTTATCAAAAGTCTGAAATTGAAAAAATAGTGCATCAACTGCTAACTGCTAGGGTGATTCGAAATAGCAAATCTCCTTTCCATTCTCATGTACTTTTGGTGAGGAAGTCAGATGGAACATGGCGTATGTGCATGGACTATAGGGCTCTCAACAAAGAAACTGTTAAAGACAGGTTTCTAATACTTGTGATAGATGAGCTTTTGGATGAACTATTTGGGGCCTCAATTTTCTCAAGTTGGACCTTAGATCAGGGTACCATCAAATCAGAGTAAGGGAAGAAGATATAGAGAAGACAGCTTTCAGAACACACCATGGGCATTATGAGTTTATGGTTATGCCTTTTGGCTTAACCAATGCTCCAGCAACCTTTCAAGGCGTTATGAATGAGGTATTTCAACCTTTCCTGAGGAAGTTTGTTATAGTTTTCTTTGATGACATTCTTGTCTATAGCAAAACTAAGGAAGATAATTTACAACACTTATCTTTGGTGTTGGATACCTTAGCAAAAAACACATTATTTGTTAAGAGGAGTAAGATTTTGGTTGTGAGAAGATTGATTGCTTAGGCCATTTGGTTTCTGCAGAGGGGTTTAAAGCAGATCCCTCTAAAATTAAAGGCATGATTGAATGGCCATTGCCCAAAACCATTAAGTCCTTAAGGGGTTTCCTTGGACTAACTGGTTATTACAGAAAATTTGTGAAAGGTTATGGTATTATAGTTGCCCCACTCACTGATTTGCTAAGAAAGGATTCCTTTGTATGGGGACTCGAGGCTTCAAAGGCATTTGAGGCCTTAAAGTTAGCTGTGACTAATCCTCCTATGTTAATACAAGATGGGAAGCCCTTGGCATATTTGAGTCAAGCTTTGAAGGGTAAGGCATTAGATTTGTCTACCTATAAAAAAGAGCTATTGGCAATGGTGTTGGCTGTTAAAAATGGAGGCCTTATTTGCTTGGAGGCACATTTGTGATTAAAACAGACTAGAAGAGAGTGAAGTTTCTGCTAGAGCAGAAAATTGGTACTCCCTCACAACAAAAGTGGATTAGCAAGCTTCTTGGTTATGATTTCAAGATTGAATACAAAAAAGGGAAGGATAATGTGATTGTTGATGCTTTGTCTAGAAGTGAGGAAGGGCCTGAATCAGATGCTATTTTGGCTGCTGTAATAGTGATGGATCAATCCTATTTGGTTGGATAAAGAAATATCTGAGATTTGTGGGAAGTTGCAACAGGGTTCCTTACCTACTTCTAGGTTCGAGGTTAAGAATGGCTTGCTATTCAAGAAGGGCAGATTTTTTTTGTTTGCTACATCTCCACTTAAACATCAAATTCTCCATCTTGTTCACAACTATGCTGTTG
Source organism: Juglans sigillata (assembly GCA_003123805.1). Classification (NCBI taxonomy): domain Eukaryota; kingdom Viridiplantae; phylum Streptophyta; class Magnoliopsida; order Fagales; family Juglandaceae; genus Juglans; species Juglans sigillata. The sequence goes on from QEOY01002949.1 coordinate 16,244, forward strand.
GGGGTCATTCAGGGTATCAAAAGTCCTTGTAGAGGGCTAAAACAAACTTTACACGGGCTAGTATGAGGAAAGATGTGAAGCGATTTATTAAGGAGTGTTCAATATGTCGAAAGTGCAAATCAGAAAACCTACTACCAGCAGGCTTATTACAGCCATTACCAATACCAACTTCTTCATGGAGTGATATCTCCATGGATTAATTATATTAAGGCCTTACCATCATCAAAGGGTTTTTTTGTAATCTTTGTGGTGGTGGATATATTCACTAAATATGCTCATTTCTTGCCATTATCTCATACCTATATAGCTGCTATAGTTGCTCAATTATTCATTAATCAGATTTTTAAGTTGCCTGGGATGCCTAGCACTATTGTAACAGATAGGGATGTGGTGTTTACTAGCAATTTTTGGAAGGNTTGAAGCCTCTGTTTCAAGCCTTGCCTTCCTCTGTTTTGATAGTCGAAAACAGAGCAGCTCAGCCCCTCAAGCAGCCGAAATCTCCTCCTCCGGAAGCTCCTCCTGGTGGTGACCCACAGAAACTGCTGGCGAGGACTCCCCCATCACCCTGGTCCACCACACGCCGCCTCAGTTTTTCCCACGGTATGCTCACGCCACTCCTATTGGGGGTTCTCTTCTCTCGATCTCTCCCTCGTTCTCTCACCGTGTGTCCCTCTCTCGTTTCTCTCTCTTGCTCTCGCAGCTAGTGACCAAGCGCCACCCTCGTCCACCGTACCCAGCCCCAGCTCCACGCCGTCGTGCTCCCCCCACCTCTCCGTAAGTGCTTCCGCCACACTGTGTGAAGTATTTTTTTTTCTGTGTACTTACATATATATATATGCGGATGTATACGTAAACCCATTTTTTCTGGTGTAAATATATATATATATATATGTGTATATATATGTACGGATGTAATCAATTTTCTGGTGTAAATATATATATATATATGTATATATATATACGGATGTATACATAAATTATGTTAACTTAATAGTAGGAAATAATATTGTTTTGTTTTTATTTTCTGTCCTCTTATAGTACGCCTCCAAGGTTAGTGTTTAGGGTGTTAGCTTAATTAAGTTTATGTTATGTACTTCGGATTTGAAATCATGAGTATATTGCGTGGGTTGTAAAGTATGTTTTATTTAGGCGTAGACGCGTGGATTTATTTTGTTCAGCATTGTTGAGGAAATTTTTGAAAAGTTAAGAAATCCAGATAAGCGGGGTTCCTATGCTAGATTTGCATAAAAAGAAATGAACTGAGGTTGGTTTGTAAAAATGTGCATGTTGTTTTAAAAAGAAAAAGTGAAAAACAACCTCAGTATATGTTTTGCATTCCCTCATGAGAAAAGAAATGTTTTTGACATGAAACGTGTAGACATAAGCAATATTTGACATGTTTCTGAAATATGCAAAAGAGCGAATATGATATCATTGAAATTTTTATGCATGTGATATGAAATGATTTGGATCTGTTTTTGATCAAATAGAAATGGTATGAATATGTTTCGCACGTGTTTTGATATGATATGGATATGATAAAACTTTGGCATACTTATCTGTTCTGAATATGGTTCTGATATGATGATACTGTTCACGTGATATGGTTGGTACCACCATGATATGATATGAGTGCACCCACTTTGGAAACAAAGTGGTCTTTTTACGTGTTCTTTCCTGTGTGCACACTCGGGGCTCCGAGATTGAAAAAGGGGAAGTTCACCACATGATACTGCCTGGTTTGGCCACCGGGGATAGCACAACCCTACCACGGGGGTTAAACATGGTATATGATATGATATGATAAGATGAAGATGTTCAGTTATGTTATGCCAAAGCGTTTTTGAATATGAAATGGATCCTTAAATATGAATTGTTGATTTTGAGTATGAAAAGATTGAAAAGTCGCTCTGATTTTCTGATAACACGTTTTTCTGAAATCTGCATGGAAAATAATAAAATGTTTTTGTTTCTGCATACTGAACTTTCTGAAAGGGCTCATGTTTACATACTAGTACATGCTCTCTGCTTACGAAGTTGTTGATAACTCACCCCTTATCTCCACAATATTTTTCAGATGATTTGAATGTTTTAGTTGAGGATCAAGGATATGGAGCATGGGTGAGAAGAGTTAAGAATGATGGTTTAAGCATAGAAGGTTTATATGGGTATTGAGGATTTTCATTCAGTAAGCTTGTTGTGCTCTGATGATGTGATTTGTTGGGAGATTGATGTTTATATTAAATTTTGTATCGTCTTAGAATAGTTATTCTGGAGTAATTGATTTAAATATATGAGTATTTTGTGCGATAGAGAAAAATTAGAATATGTACTATGTGGAAGGAAAATGATTTTTAAGTAACATGAGTTAACTCTCCGGACCCTCGGGGACGGGGTGTTACATAATGTGATTGTCGATGCTTTGTCTAGAAGTGAGGAAGGGCCTGAATCAGATGCTGTTTTGGCTGCTGTAAGAGTGATGGATCAATCCCATTTGGTTGGAAGAATTAAAGTCTTCTTATTTGTTGGATAAAGAAATATCTGAGATTTGTGGGAAGTTGCAACAGGGTTCCTTACCTACTTCTAGGTTCGAGGTTAAGAATGGCTTGCTGTTCAAGAAGGGCAGATTTTTTTTGTTTGCTAAATCTCCACTTAAACATCAAATTCTCCATCTTGTTCACAACTGTGCTGTTGGGGGTCATTCAGGGTATCAAAAGTCCTTGCAGAGGGCTAAACAGACTTTATATGGGCTAGTATGAGGAAAGATGTGAAGCGATTTATTAAGGAGTGTTCAATATGTCGAAAGTGCAAATCAGAAAACCTACTACCAGTAGGCTTATTACAGCCATTGCCAATACCAACTTCTTCATGGAGTGATATCTCCATGGATTATATTAAGGCCTTACCATCATCAAAGGGTTTTTTTGTAACCTTTGTGGTGGTGGATATATTCACTAAATATGCTCATTTCTTGCCATTATCTCATACCTATATAGCTGCTATAGTTGCTCAATTATTCATTAATCAGATTTTTAAGTTGCATGGGATGCCTAGCACTATTGTAACAGATAGGGATGTGGTGTTTACTAGCAATTTTTAGACTACATGGCACAAAGTTGAATTTTACCTCAGCTTACCATTCTCAATCTGATGGTCAAACTGAGATAGTGAATAAGGCAATACAACAGTATTTGAGGTGTTTTGTGTTTGAGAGACCAAAACAGTGGCTTCATTGGCTACCTTGGGCAGAATATTGGTTCAATACTTCTACACATTCTTGTGGAAGAATCACTCCTTTTGAAGCTTTGCATGGCAGGCCACCTCCTTCCTTGTTACAGTATGTAGCTGGTACAACACAGAATCATGTTGTAGATTCTGAGCTTAGATCGAGGGAAGAAATTTTGGGAATTCTTAAAAGGAACTTGTTGGCTGCTCAGTCTAGAATGAAGCAGTATCATGATAACAAGCATACTAATAGACATTTTGATGTAGGGGATATGGTCTACTTGAAGTTGCAGAAATACAGGCAGAAAAGTGTTGCAGCTACTCCTTATCCTAAGTGGGCTCCTCGGTTTTGTGGGCAATTTAAGGTTTTAGAGAGAATTGGTGAAGTTGCTTATAAGCTGGAATTGCCCCCAAATGCAGAAGTACACCTAGTTTTTCATGTTTCCAAGCTTAAGAAGCATGTGGGTCCTGATGTGAATCTGTCTCCTTCAATTCCTTTTGCTGATGTTCATGGACATGCTAGAGTGGAACCAGAATATATTCCTGAGAGGAGAATGACAACTGTCAATAATTAGCCTTTCATTGAGCTGCTTATGAGATGGAGAGGAGCACCTAAGGAAGATTCTTCATAGGTTCCAGTGGAGCAGCTCAGATTTCAGTATCCTAACCTTGTGGGCAAGGTGTTTTGAAGGGGAAGGAATTGTTAGAATGGTGTAATGTAGGAATTTGGGAGTTGCAGTGTGTTCAAGGTTGGTGCCGTGAAGAATAATGACAGTTGCAGTGTTGTGATTCATCGTGTGATGCAGAAGAATTGTATAAGGCAGACTTTGGTCTCCTTGACAGTTGCAGTGGCTATCACCTATGGCATTTCCACTATGGCTTTTTAAGTAACCTCAATCTCATAGTGAGAGAAGGAAGACTTTGGTCTGGATAATTGTGCCAGGTTATGGCTACCGACTTTACCATGTACCGGTTAATAGGTTTTCTGTTGGTAGCCATATTCTCTGAAGATGAAAGTGATAATGCTGCCCTCCATCCTGCAGTTCTCTTGATAATGTTCATAAAGCAGCTCTTTCTTCTTACTCCCGTGTGCAAATGTCGTCACACTTTTTCAGGTAGTTCATCTGCTAAAATCGTCTTATTGACGATGCTTTATATCCTGGAGTTGTAACTATTAAGTTGCTTGTGCTAACAATATTCACTTATCACTTAATTTAAATTATGATTTCAATTCAATTCAAATTTGCTGATCCTTTTCATTTTTTTTAAACTAAAAGACTTCAATCTCACAGTGAGAGAAGATTCCCCTTCCGTTGTTGCTTGTTATGCAACCTTTGGTATTCTTAGTTTCTCACAATGATCATGTCATCAATGTTATTGGAAGCTAGAAAGTGGTTAATTAAGTGTTGTTTCAAGATTAATGCATGACTGTATGCATGAGTGTGCATGCAAGCTAAGTATCAACGAGAAAAGGGTTCAAGTATTATTTTAATATTTTGACTTTTATAATAACGAGACCACCTATCAAATAAATGAATTGTCTCAAATTTATTCTACTTATTTGGAAAAAAAAAAACTGTTTTGCAGGCTTAATCTAACTAATTCAAGCTAACAAGATTTTAATCTCTGTAAATTCTCATTTCAAATATTGTGAGTCATCCTAAAGTTTTCTAAGTTATACATAGATTATAGCACTGATATCTATTATGTGATAATGTTAAATAAAGTCATAATCAGTTCTAGACTCTTGATCCTCATAAAAAAAAACTATAAAGATGAGACAATGATTAGGAATGAGTATTTAGATGTTATTAAAGGTACAAAAGAAGCTACATAATATTCTTAATCGGAATAATGTCTTTAGACAGATCCAGTTAAAATAAGGACGGTGAAACAGATAAGTAGTAATAATACAATTGCACCAAAGGGTATTTTTTTACTGTGTTTTCAAAGAAGCAGAAAGGCCAAAGACTTTGGTTGAATAATGTGAGCATTGTGCTAAGATTTTGAGTTTAGGCAACAAACTTTGGCTGGCCATTGGCCTAAGCTACAAGAGGCAGAAACTCATTTTGAAGGTCAAGCCTAACCTCAGTAGTCTTGCCTCTCCTGACAGTGAGTGTGGAGTTGAAATTAGTCCGTTATCTTTTTCCATATTTGCATTAACCATCAATTAGAGTTCTTGATTTCGCTATGACACCATTGACCAAAGGTGGAATCCACTGAAATTTTTTTAGTAGTAGTTCTTTTATTAGATTTCTGGATTTCTTCAGTTACCTTGTAAGTATATTTCATTTATGTTGGATGTTAAATTTATTTTATGTGCAGCACATTTGACTAATTATTGTGACTATGATCATCATTGCAGGGCTTATTCTTTTGGTATTTCATTTGTTTTTCTTTTCTTAACCTACTTTTTATCTTTATTTTTTTTGTTAAATGTGCTTTTATATTTTGTCAATCTTGGAAAAGTTTTATGGTAAGCAAAAGGAATTAATTCTATCTCTTATTGCTTATCAAAATAGGCATAAGTCACACTTGCTTATAAGTGACAACCATATGAAACAAAATTGCAAAATACAAATTCTAATCATTTTAATATGTATGATAAGAAAACTATGTAATTCATGGCAAACATATGTACAACAATATATCTAGCTTTGATAGCTCGTATTGGTAATGTGCTCAGTCTTATATCTTCTTATATCTTTCAGGTAAGTTGAGTGGCCTGAATACCTTTCGTCTTATGTGGTGCAATGGTAAGATAACGGTTCTAACAAACTTTCATGACCTTTTGTTCATTTGTTGTGAAAGAAATTATGTGGACTCTGTTGCGGAGGATTAATATGGAAGGTGCATAGCTAATAAGGAAGGAGCTTCCAGCGCGTTTATGGCTATAGAATAAATATTTTGTTTAGGCAATATTGCTCTGTTTCGGAAATATGGCAATCCGCATTTAATTTTCGTATGCCCTGTTTTGGAAGTGTATCATTCAATATTTAATTTACGTAGGATGCTAGCGTCAATATTTTTGGATAGCAATTGGCTATAAAATTGTAAGAAAGGTCTATCAATAAAGCATCCAAAAAATTATTCTCAACTTGTTTCTATTATATGTTCAACATAGGAAAGGCATGGAAGAACGATCCGGCGTCTTTTCAAGTTGATCTTCCAGCAACACGTTCGGTAGCTAGAGCTTGTAACATTTTGGTATCAGAGCCAGGTTATGGAAAACTCCTGAATAGAACGCTTAGAACAGCAAATGGCGAACTTTGGAAACATCATGGAACGCCTTATGAAAAAATTTGAGCAGACTAGTGTGAAGGTGGACTCCTTGGCGAGCAGGAGTTTAGGCGATGGAGAGGGGTCGGGATCGAGAAATAGAAACGGAAGAAACCATGGGAGAGGGCACAATTCAGCCGCGCCCAAGTTTGCTAAATTAGACTTTCCGAAATACAATGGTCTGGATGATCCAACAAGTTGGATTTATAGGGTGGAACAGTTCTTTGAATATCAACAAGCTCTCATAATTTTTTGAATGCTTCATCTGCAAAAAAAATGGGGTTGACTTCCCAGAGGACACAAGGTATGAAGGTGATGGTGGCTAATGGAGAAAAGCTGGACAGTGAGGGACGTTGCAATGGAGTGAGGGTATGGTTCCAAGGTACCTAGTTCTCTATTGATTTTTTCTTGTTAGCAATTGAAGGGTGTGGTGCAGTGCTTGGCACCCAATGGCTACGTACGCTAGGCCCAATTTGGTGGGGCTTTGCAAAACTTGTAATGAGTTTCAAGTATAAGGGAAGGCAAATGGAGTTGAAGGGAATAAGGGGGCCGAAGCATAGATTGGTAGAGGAGAAGGAAGCGGCAAGAACTTTGCAGGAGGAAGTCTGGTTTTCTTTGTCAATTGCTTCCTACAACTTGCAAGGGACCCAAAACTACAGCAAAATTTTTCTCCATTAAATTGGGTGCTGATATTGCAGGTACTACCACCACAACCCATGAAGTGGGGAAAATATTGCAAGAATATAAAGGCCTATTTGCCGAACCAACGGGACTCCCACCAGATCGATCTCACAACCACCACATTCCTTTGAAGCCTGGTTCGGGATCCATTAAGGTGCGGCCATATCACTACCCTCATTATATGTAAGGAGAAATTGAAAAGGTGATAACAAGTCTCTTGCAATCGGGAGTGGTGCGAACCAGTACCAGTCCGTATTCTTCGCCGGTGTTGATGGTTAAGAACAAGGATGGCTCATGGCGCTTGTGTGCTGATTATAGGGCACTCAACCAAATCACGGTAAAGGATAACTTTCCTATACCCATAATTGATGAGTTGTTGGATGAGTTAAATGGAGCAAAAAAATTTTCCAAGCTGGACCTTCGCTCAGGATATCACCAGATAAAGATGCATGAAGAAGATGTGGAAAAAATAGCCTTCCGGACCCACCATGGACATTATGAATTTCTCGTGATGCTGTTTGGACTTACCAACACCCCCTCAACCTTCCAGTCCCTCATGAATGAGATTTTAAGTCCGTTTTACGGAGGTATGTGTGGGTATTTTTTGACGATATACTCATTTATAGTTGAACGTGGGAGGATCAAGAAAAAGGGCCAATTGCGGCGATTTTTCATCTGTTGCAAACAAAATCGCCATAATTGGTCTTTTTAGCGGCGATTTTATTTTTTGTTGCGTAGAGTAAACGCCTTTCGATTTACTAGGAGTGGATCACTATGCATCTCAATTGCAGCGATTTTGGTAGATATTACGGCTCTTTATTTCACTAAAAAGTTAAAAAATTCTTGCGACGGGCAAACAATCGCTGCAATTCATCTCTGGGCTGCCTTAACTTACAGATTGTTTAATTTTCCCCCCAAAATGTAAACACATTCCCTCTCTTTTTTTTTTTTTTTTTTTTTTTTTTTTTCCCCATNGTTTCCTTTGCACAAAAGTTGTATAGGTCATTCCTCATCAATGCAGCACCATTCTAGGCAGACAAAGAGTAGCCATTGAAGCAGCTCAGAGATGGAGGCACCTTAATGTAGCCGAGGCCCAACTTAATGTCCCTCCTCCTCACCTACCCATCTAATCTGACCAAATAGTGACCCCCTTTGTGTGTTTTAGCTTTTATTTTGCTTTTTTTTGTTCAGATTCTCTAATTGGTTTATGATTAATTTTTCATAAACCTTAGATTGATTGTATGGATCAGAAAACTCATTTTTATCTGGTTTATTAATAAATTATTAGTTAGGCTCTATTTCTTGCTTGGAAATAAAATAGTGCTATTTCACTTTGAAATTGGGTTTAATCACAGCAGTAGCCCATAGCAGCAGCAGTCCATCACAGCAGCACCAACACATCCTTCCGTGAGTTTGGAAAAATAGGTAAGGGCATTTGAAATTTATTTTACTGTAATGTTGGTTGAATTTGTATATTGGACATGATCAGGAAGTAGAAAGCAGAGAGCTTGATTTGTTTCTTTTTTTGCTTCTGGACGTAGAGCTTTTGCCTAGCACGGTAAACATTCTAGATTGCTTACCTTAAAAGCAGAGTAGTAGATTGGGCGAAGTTTGTGGGTTTGTTCAAAGCCTAGCTAGTTAGGTAGCTGCAATACTAATTGGATCATTGCATGCTCTAACATCCAAATAAAAAAACACAATAGGTCATATGACTAGCTCAGAAATAGCATCACAGACCATTGGCAAAGAGATGACCTAGAATCAATTGTTTTTTGTACATATGCTTTCTTCAAGCACACAAAGGTGTAAAGTCATGTACTTTTCCCTTTCAATTACAAGTTGTCCTTCTTGCAGTGGTGTTAAATGGACCATTAATAATGCATGCCATCCCCCTTTTTGTCAAATAAGAAAGTAAAAATGGATGGTTTTTACAATTTTATGTGAGCATATTTGAACATTATTTAATGGGTTAGAAAAAAAAAGTTATGTTCCTCCAAGACAACTTATAATGCATCTTCACTAACTCTCTAAAAATGGCAAATATTATATACAAGATTTTATCTCACATTTAAGGTGGTGGGGAAAAACAAAGAAAAAAAAAGGAGTTTTTTCAAACCTTTGGTANAATAGTTTTTTCAAACCTTTGTTAGACGGTAATCAACATTCATTACCTGCGTTTTCCTGAATGCATACAACTTTATCTAGAAAAAAGAAGCCATTATGGTGTTCTTGGAACAATATTGCCTCATAGGTTTGTACGTACAATTATTTGCTAGCTTTGCTTTTGGGCTATATTCTGCGAGTGCATGCATCTGCTCTGCTCTGCTCTGCTAGATCTGAACAGAAAATGATCAAATATATTCTCGAGACACTTAAGTATTGGTGAGGATATTTGTTTTCTGATGGTTATCCAATGAAAATGAAGTAGGAAGTTGATTATCCATACTTTAGATGGTTAAGTTTCTTGCAGACTAACAGTGATTTTGATGCTAAACCCATGGTCATGCTTAGATGCAACTATCCAGGTTACTTAAGTTCATTTATTGCCAATGCAGATTCATATATGTCTACATGATTCACATCTGTCATTATTGTGATGTATTAGAACTGAATCTCAGTCCTTATTTTGCTTGCTTAATATTTGTATTTTCTTTTCAATTATGGCTGCATCCAACTTACACTAACTTTAATCTTAAGCTGCTACTTGTATATGGTCTTCTATATACTTTCTAGTTTATTGGGTTGATAGTTCTTGTAATTTAAATTGTTGACCTATGTACAAAAACCCTCCAAGATACTAATGAATTCTGATATTTAAGAACAATGGAAGAAATTGGAGCATCATCTTGTTGACATAGTATTGTTTCTTACAGTAACTACTCTTTTACCAAACTAAGCCCTAGGTGATGACTTTATTGGTAGATTTAATTATATCTTACAGTTATATATACGTATATTATATATAAGGGTCTCTCATATATTATATAGCTTGGGTATAGTTGTTTGATATAGGAATGTGATTGTGTCTCTGTTAAG
>QEOY01002949.1:27401-47140 GCA_003123805.1 Juglans sigillata
GGTCGACTTTGAAAATATGCATGTTTGTTTGAAAAGAAATATGAAAACGACCTCAAATGTTTATTCTGCATATCCATAAATTCTATATAAGAGAAATTATTTTCTGTCATGACTGGTGTAGACATGAGCTAGTTTTGTGCACTTTATTTCCGAACTATGCAAAAGAGCGAATAAGGAATTCTAAAAGTTTTGTTATGAGTCAATGAAAATATTTTGATTATGTTTAGTCGAACATGTGAAGCGATCTAAAGCAATTAAGTATTTTGTCTTGATATGATGAATCATCTGAAAACCTTGGCATGAAGTTTTGATTCTGTATATGATTGTAATCGGATTTCCGATGAAATCTGTTCTGTTTCTGTTAAGGCCCAGCCACGGGTATAATGGTGGTTTATAACCTTACCACGGGGGTGAAACATGGAATATGGCCCAGCCACAGGTATAATGGTGGTTTATAACCCTACCACGGGAGTTAAACATGGTATTGTCCCGATGTGATGTTAAGAGATGTTTTAATTATAAGGTTTCCGTTTGGAAATGCCAACGGATTTTCTTTTTGGAATAAGTTTATTTTTCTGGAAATTTCGCTCTAATGTTTTTGTACAAGGTTTTGTTTCTACATTCTGAAAGTAAATGTTTTGTTCTGCTTATCAAATGTTATAAATGCTCATGTTTACATGCTAGTATATGCTCTCTGCTTGCTGAGTTGTTGATAACTCACCCCTTAATCTTCATAATATTTCAGATGACATTGACGGTTCAGCTGAAAATCAGTATTAGAGTTTATGGAGAAGATTAGCAGTGAATTTGTTGTTGGGTATCTCGTGGTATTAGTGTTGATGTTGGAAGTTATTTATATTTCTTAAGTTTTCTTCAATGGATTTAGACGATTTATGGAGACTTATGTTAATGTTTCATTATTTCTAGTTTGTTATTTGAGACAAGAAGAAGAGTTGAATTTTATTTGGGTTGTTGGATTGAAAATTGGATAGATGAGTTTATATGGTTTATTTAATTGAAGTATTTACTTTTGATTTAAGGTTTGGGAAAATATATATTCTTGAATTTGGAAGCCTTGTTAGAGTTGATTATCAAGTTATATGAGTTAACTCTCCGGACCCTCGGGGACGGGGCGCTACAGATATACATATATTATATATAAGGGTCTCTCATATATTATATAGCTTGGGTATAGTTGTTTGATATAGGAATGTGATTGTGTCTCTGTTAAGTGTGTAGGATCATAGGCCATTCAACCAGATTTATGCAAGTTGCTTTCCATCGGTCTCTTCATGAGCTGTACAAACGTAAATGCCTTGCTCTAGATGTTTCTCATGAGCTATACAAATGTATTTCTGGCATAAGTTCCTTAGCCAACATTGTTTCCCCATTAATATTTATTCCTCTAAGCTTGTCTATTGACCGCTTGCGATCCTTAAAGCTTCTTTCACTAAAAGTATGGAAGCATGTTAGTATTTTTAAGTGCTTCTACTTTTCAGAAATTGTTTTTAAAGTTCTTTAAAACCTTTATTAAAAACTATAGCATGCTAATTTATATGTAATGTGAGGAAAATTTTTCTTTCACAAGTAAAAGTAAGACTTTATTAATAGAAAAAGGCATAGCCCAAGGACACATGAAGTACACATAGAATACACCTAGTAACCACTAATAGCGATGATGGATACAAGCAAATTATGATGTGAGGTAAATGGAAAGGCTATCTATGAGAACAAATACTTTGCTTCTTATTTGCTTTACAAGACGCTCTTTATAAATAATCCATACTATTTATCCAAATTGCCTTTACTTATGTGGTATTTTCCTGTCTTCCTCTTGCTTAAAGGGGCCAAGCTGCTTATCTAATCAAATACCCAAATTCTGCAGTGTTGTATATTCTATGACTCTTTGCCAGGTAACACCTTAATTGATGTGGCTGCTTACATATGCCAGAAATAATCTATTCCGGCAACAATAACTACTGGACTACATAATAGCGACGATAATTTTTAATCGCTGGGAAAAATAACCAGTCTTTTGCGGCTATTTTACAATATTTTGTGATGATATATATCGCTGTAATTGATTTTTGCAGCGATTTTTGCGTATCGCTGAAATTGATCAAAATAGACACTTTAATTTTGTCAACTATGAAGCGAATTAAAAATCGTCGAAAATGCTCAAATGCAGCGATTAATAGGGGTATTTGCGACGATTATGAGCGCTAAAAAAGACCTGATTTCTTGTAGTGATCATTTATCACACCTTCGGGTGGTGCTGAGCACGTTGCAATCTAACCATTTATTTGTGAGGATGAATAAGTGTCAATTTGGGCAAGACCAGATCAATTATTTGGGGCACCGCATTTCAAAACATGGAGTAGCAATGGATTCAAAAAAAGTACTCGCAATGACGGATTGGCCTAGACCCACCTTCGTTAAAACCTTACGTGGGTTTCTTGGCTTAACCCGTTATTACTAGAAATTCATCGGTAACTACAGCCAAATTGCAAGCTCACTTACACAACTGCTCAAGAAATATGCTTTTGGCTGGAATGAAGGACTAGAGGCAGCGTTTATTCAATTAAAACAAGCAATGACTACTGGACCAGTTCTAGCATTACCGGATTTTTCCAAGCAATTTGTGATGGAGTACGATGCATCAGGCTTTGGCTTAGGCTCTGTAATCATGCAAGAAGGTAGGCCCATCGCCTACTTCAGCAAGGCACTTCAAGGTTTGAATTTAAGCCGATCAACTTACGAGAAGGAGATCATGGAATTAGTTGATGCCATCCAAAAATGGAGGCCATATTTACACGAAAACAGGTTTGTGGTCCGAACAGATCAGAGGAGCTTGCGATATTTATGGGATCAAACCATTGCTACGGAAGCACAACAGAAGTGGTTAAGTCAAGCTTACGGGTTACGATTTTGTGATCGAATATAAAAGAGGACGTGAGAACTCTCCTGCAGACAGTCTATCCAGGCAAGAGGAAGGCCTTCACCAAGAGAAAAAATATTTTGCTTTCCGCATGGCATTACCACTATGGACCGAACCCATTAGAGAGGAAGCGATAAACGAACCAGAGTTGCAGTCATTAGCAAAAAACATTCAAGATGGAGAAGCCATTGGACTGTGGAGTTTCAAGTCAGGCATCATTTTTTATAAGGAGAGAATTTATCTGAGGCCAACTTCGCCGCTAACCCAACAAATCATCAATGAGTTTTATGTTGGAACTCATGAAGGTTTTCATAAAACTTGGTAGCGTCTCAAGGTTGTGTTTTACTGGCGAGGGGTGATGTCTCAAGTTAAATCCTTCATCCGTGGTTGCGACGTGTCACGGATGCCTGGCAGAGGCCTTGAAGTGGTGCAGACCAGAAAAGCTATGGAGGGAAGTCTGTTATGAAGTCGTTAGGAAGTCAGTTGCAACAGTCTTAACCATCAGGTGGAATCAAGAGAAGGAAAGGGTTTAATGAAATGAATCGTTTAGTCTTCATAGAAGTGTTTGCGTGTTATTTTCTTAGAAGCTGTGTTTAGAGCCTTTAATGACACGTTGTGTTTCATGATGTAAATAGATAGTTGCATTTTACATTTGTATTCTTGCGTTTTACTACATACGATTGTTTTAGAAAGTTAGTTAGCCATCTGCTTCTATAAAAGCAGAGGTAAGAATAATGATTTGGGGTGTGAATGATCTTGAAAGTCTATTTTGGGAGGTTGAGAATTCCTCGAAAATTCTCTACAAGGTTTACTAATGAAATCTTGTTCAGTCAGTTCTTGTGTGGAGTGTTTCTGAGCTTTTCATTCCTAGTTCTTGGTTACTTATTCCGATAGATCAGCAAGTTGAACCTTACAAGTGGTATCAGCAGTGGTCGGTCCTGCAATGGCAAAAGGCACGAGAGGTTCGGTGAAAGGTCAGCAAGAAGGTTTGCAAAAGCAGCAAGAAATGGTTCAGAAGCAATTGGAGTAGCATCAGCAGGCAATCACTTGTATTTCAGAAAGGTTAGATCAACTTACTGACATGTTACGTTCTGTTGTTGAATCTAATCATGTTAATAATCATGAAGCTCGTGGGGGGAATGGTGAGGATAGAAGTACAGTTTGTAGAGGGTTGTGTTTGGAGTTTCTACGTTTTAATGGCACTGATCCTAACGGGTGGGCTTTTAAAGCCACTCAATATTTCGACTACCATCAAACACCATTTCATCAGAAGTTGTTAGTGGCTTCTTATCATATGGAAGGGGAAGCGTTGATATGGTACCAAGAAGGGTTGGATTCTGGCCAATTTAATTCATGGGAGTCCTTGATCTTGGCTTTACAAGTGAGGTTTGGGCCATCAGCATATGATGACCCAATGGAGGCTTTGATGAAATTGAAGCAAACTTTTTCTGTCACTTTGTACAAGTCACAATTTGAAGCTTTGTCTAATCGATTAAAAGGGCTATCAGAAAAACATAAACTTAGCTATTTTCTGAGTGGGTTAAAAGATGAAGTCAGATTACGAGTTAAAATATTTAATCCTGTCAATCTTGGGGCTGCTTTTGGATTGGCAAAGATCCAAGAGGAGTATGTTTTATCATCGAGAAGGCATTGGAAGTATAATCTGAATCTTGGTGAGAAAGGGGTTGTTGATAATGCAGTAGAAGTTTCTAATAGAGGACCAAGCAATCAGGTTCTAGCTAAGAGGGTTACTTCTTTGCAAATGGATGAAAAAAGGAAAAAAGGACTTTGTTACCACTGTGATGAGAAGTGGAACCCCAACCATATTTGTAAAAATCCAAAGGTTTATTTGTTGCATGTGGATAGCAGTGTAGAGAATGAGGAAACACAAGTGAATGGAGAGCTGGTACCAGAAGTTAATTCAGTTCTTGAAAAAGAGTCTGAAGAGCTTGAGCTTGAGGTTTCCATTAGTGCTATTTCTGGTTGTACTAACAGCAATGCAATGAAGTTGTTGGGCAAGATTGGTTCATTTTCTGTTGAGATCTTGGTGGATTCAGGAAGTACTCATAACTTCTTGGATCCATTGGTCGTGGAGGCAGCAAAGCTAAAGGTGTTAAAGTATAGAGGTCTTCAAGTGAAGGTGGCTAATGGTGCTAAAATACTTAGCCAAGGCAGATGTGCAGAAAATATCAGCATTCAAGGTACCAAGTTCTTGGTTCCTTTTCATGTATTGAATTTGGGGGGTTGTGATATTGTATTGGGTGTCCAATGGTTGAAGACATTGGGGGCTATTCATTGGGATTTTACCAAGATGATCATGCAGTTTGTGGTGGAAGGAAAAAAGCTTTCTTTGCAAGGCTTAGTTTATGATTCAGTAGCAGTACAACCTGGACTGAATCTGTTGAAATCATCTTTTGTGAGGCAACAAGGGTGGTTGTTGCAGATAATGACCTTGGACACCTGTGTAGTTGAAGGGCAAGTGCAAAGTGAAGTGGAGCAATTATTGGGACTGTTTAAAGGAATATTTGAAGAACCCGTGTGTTTACCCCCACCTAGGGAATTTGATCATCAGATTCTGTTGAAAGAGGGTGCTCAACCAGTTTCAGTTAGGCCTTATCGATATGCTCATTATCAAAAAGCTGAGATTGAGAAGATAGTGAATGAATTGCTCAGTAATGGAGTTATAAGACCTAGCCAAAGTCTTTTTTCTTCACCTGTGTTGCTGGTAAAGAAAGCTGATGGTAGTTGGAGAATGTGTATTGACTATCGAGCCCTCAACAATGAAACCATTAAAGACAAGTTTCCCATACCTGTTATTGATGAGCTTCTTGATGAGCTTCATAGAGCTAAGATTTTTTCCAAACTTGACTTAAGGTCAGGTTATCATCAAATAAGAGTGAAGGAGGGTGATATTTCAAAAACTGTATTTAGAACTCATGAAGGCCATTATGAGTTCTTGGTAATGCCATTTAGGCTTACTAATGCACCTGCTACATTTCAAGGATTAATGAACCATGTCTTCAAGCCTTTTCTTAGAAGGTTTGTTTTGGTTTTTTTCGATGATATCTTGGTTTATAGTCAAGATTTTTCTCAGCATTTGGAACACTTGAAGGCAGNCTGCTACATTTCAGGGATTAATGAACCATATCTTCAAGCCTTTTCTTAGAAGGTTTGTTTTGGTTTTTTTCGATGATATCTTGGTCTATAGCCAAGATTCTTCTCAGCATCTGGAACACCTAGAGGCAGTTTTGATTGTTTTACAGCAACACACTTTATTTGCTAAGAAATCTAAGTGTAGATTTGCAGTGCCTGAAATTGATTATTTGGGCCATATAATCTCAGGGGATGGAGTTAAAGTAGATCTAGCCAAGATTTCTTCCATGATTGACTGGCCAATTCCAAAAACAGTGAAGGCATTGAGGGGTTTTTTGGGCCTTACTGGTTACTACAGGAAGTTCATAAAGCACTATGGCTCAATAGCTTCACCACTTACTGAGTTGTTGAAGAACTCTTTTTCTTGGAATAAAGAAGCTGAAGCAACTTTTATCCAGTTGAAGAATGCAGTATCCAAACCTCATGTATTAAGACTTCCAGACTTTTCAAAGGAGTTTACCATTGAGTGTGATGCCCCAGGGGTGGGGCTAGGTACTGTCTTGATGCAGGAAGGCCAGCCAATAGCCTTCTTCAGCAAAGCTTTAAAAGGCAAGGCTTTGTTACTTTCAACATATGAGAAAGAACTTTTGGCTTTGGTTTGTGCAGTGGCAAGATGGAGACCATACCTTCTTGGTCAAGTTTTTAGAATTAAAACTAACCAACAAGCATTGAAACACTTGTTAGAACAGAAGGCAGCAACTGAAGCTAAGTAGAAGTGGATTTCCAAGCTTATGGGATATTATTTCAAGATTGAATATAAGAAGGGTAGGGACAACAAAGCAGCAGATGCTCTTTCAAGGAAAATGATAGAGGAGATAGCTACATTAGGTCTCATATCTTTTCCAACTCCTATTTGGGTGGATGAGCTTAAGCAAAGTTATGTTCTTTCTGATGATCTCTGTAGTATTATCACTGCTTTACAGCAAGGCAGTCCAGTTTCTAAAGATTACTATGCAGCAAGGCCTTTTGTTGAGGAAAGGTAAGCTGGTTATAGTACCTTCTTCCTCCTTTCAACAAAAGATTTTACAATATATCCATCATAACCCAGAAGCAGGTCATGTTGGGTATCATAAAACACTACAAAAGGCACGGATGGACTTTTATTGGCCTGGTATGAGAAGGGATATCAGAAGATTAGTTAAGGAGGGTCAGACTTGCCAAATGAATAAGCATGAAACAACCCATCCAGCAGGATTGTTGCAGCCATTGCCTATTCCTCAGACTCCATGGCTGGATATTGCAATAGATTTTATTGAAGGCCTTCCATGTTCCAATGGAATGACTGTTATCCTCACTGTAGTTGACAGATTGACCAAGTTTGGTCACTTTTTTCCTATGGCACACCCTTATATAGCTAGCAACGTAGCCGAGGTGTTTTTTGCTGGAGTTTTTAAGCTTCATGGGATGCCTAAAACCATAGTATCTGATTGTGATGTGGTTTTTACTAGCAAATTTTGGACGCAATTATTTGAGATGCAAGGAACTAATTTAGCCTTCACTTCAGCATATCACCCCCAATCTGATGGCCAAGCAGAAGCTTTGAATAAGTGTGTTGCAGGCTGTTTGAGATCATACATTGGCACCAAGCCAAATAATTGGAGTGCTTGGTTACCAATGGCAGAGAGGTGTTACAACACTACCATGCATTCATCTATTGGTATGACTCCATTTCAAGCACTTTATGGCATCTGCCCTCCTAAGCTGTTGACATATGTTCCAGGTACTACTGCTAATGTTGCAGTAGATCAGCAACTTAAGTCTCGAGATGAAGTACTTTCTCTTTTAAAGGAGAATTTGGAAAAGGCATAAAGTAGAATGAAATGGTATGCGGATAAGAAGAGAACTGAAAGAGTCCTCGAAGTGGGAGATTGGGTGTTCCTTAAACAGCAGCCTTATCGACAAAAATCAGTAGCATTGAGAAGGAATATGAAATTAGCCCCTCGATTCTATGGTCCCTTCCAGATTGTTGAAAAGATTGGTCAAGTGGCATACAAATTGAATTTACCATCTTCAGCAAGAATACATCCTGTTTTCCATGTATCTTGCTTGAAAAAGAAACTTGGAGATGAAATTTCTCCATTATCTACTTTACCTCCTGTTGACAGTGAAGGTAATGTGCAACCTGAACCTAAACTTATTTTAGAAAGAAGAATGAGGAAGGTGGGGAATCAGGCTTCAACTGAGGTATTGATTAAGTGTGTTGGGGCATCTATTGAGGATAGTTCTTGGGAGCTGCTGTGGAAACTCAGATCTCTGTATTCTCACTTGGTAGGAACTGTCTTGCAATGATTATCACGGGAGCCTTGTGGGCAAGGCCCTGAAGTGGTGGAGATTGTCACGGGTGCCTGGCAGAGGCCTTGAAGTGGTGCAGGCCAAAAAAGCTATGGAGGGAAGTCTGTTATGAAGTCGTTAGGAAGTCAGTTGCAACGGTTTTCACCACCGGGTGGAATCGAGAGAAGGAAAGGGTTTAATGAAATGAATCATTTAGTCTTCAGAGAAGTGTTTGCATTTTATTTTCTTAGAAGCTGTGTTTAGAGCCTTTAATGAAACGTTGCGTTTCATGATGTAAATAGATAGTTGCGTTTTACATTTGTATTCTTGCGTTTTACTACATACGATTGTTTTAGAAAGTTAGTTAGCCATCTGCTTCTATAAAAGCAGAGGTAAGAATAATGATTTGGGGTGTGAATGATCTTGGAAGTCTATTTTGGGAGGTTGAGAATTCCTCGAAAATTCTCTACTAGGTTTACTAATGAAATTGTAACGCCCTGACCCCGAGGGTCCGGAGAGTTAACTTATAAAACCTGATAATCAACTCTAACAAGGCTAGAGTACTTCCAAATTCAAGAATATATTCATTTTCCCAAACCTCAAATCGAACGTAAATACTTCAATTAAAATAAATCAAATAAACTCATTATCCAATATTCAATCCAACAACCCAAATAAAATCAACTCTTCTTCATATCTCAAATAACAACTAGAAATAATATAACATTAACATAGTCTCCATAAACCGTCTAAATCCATTGAAGCAAACTTAAGAAAGATAATTAACCTCCAACACCAACACTAATATCATGACATACCCAACAACAAAACAATGCTAATCTTCTCCATAGACTCTACTACTGATCTTCAGCTGAGCCTTCGATGTCATCTGAAATATTATGAAGATTAATGGGATGAGTTATCAACAACTCAGCAAGCAGAGAGCATATACTAGCATGTGAACATGAGCATTTATAACATTTGATAAGCCGAACAAAACATTTACTTTCAGAATGCAGAAACAATACTTGTACAAAAACTTTAGAGCGAAATTTTCAGAAAAATAAACTTATTCCAAAAAGAACATCCGTTGGCATTTCCAAACTGAAACATTATAATTAAATCATCTCTTAGCATCACATCGGGACAATACCATGTTTAACCCCCATGGTAGGGTTATAAACCACCATTATACCCGTGACTGGGCCATATTCCATGTTTAACTCCCGTGGTAGGGTTATAAACCACCATTATACCCGTGGCTGGGCCATATTCCATGTTTCACCTCCGTGGTAGGGTTATAAACCACCATTATACCCGTGGCTGGGCCATATTCCATGTTTCACCCCGTGGTAGGGTTATAAACCACCATTATACCCGTGGCTGGGCCTTAACAGAAACAGAACGGATTTCATCGGAAATCTAGTTACACAATATACAGAATCAGAACTTCATGCCAAGATTTTCAGATGACACATCATATCAAAACAAAACACTGAAAAGCTTCAGATCATTTCACATGTTCGAGATAAACATAAACAAAGTATTCTCATTTGTTCATAAAAAAACTTTTAGAATTCCTTATTCGCTCTTTTACATAGTTCAGAAATAAAGTACACAAAACTAGCTCATGTCTACACCAGTCATGACAGAAAAACACTTTCTCTTATATAGAATTTATGCATATGCAGAATAAACATCTGAGGTTGTTTTTAGATCATCTCTTTCAAAAGAAAATAAACACATTTATTCTCAAAGTCAACCTCCTTTTATTTATTTTATGCAAAACTAGTATATGAACCCCGCTTACCTGACTTCTTCGTATTATCAACACCTTGAGCCGAAACTCTAATAGTAACACCACCTAAACAAAAAGAACATATATCCAACATTTAATAACCAATCTAGTAGACTGCTATTTATTGAATAATAAATCAAACAGTCCCTTCACAGCTCCATAACTATCTAACAATTAAACCCGAACAACCTTCTCTTCAAATCATTCGCATTTATAACCCAAAACAGCCACCACTTTCTATTAACACCAACCAACTATAATTATTTCCAAGACCAACCACAGCAACTCCAATAATTAAAACATAATCCAACCCAAACTTCACTTCCAACCTTCAAATAAAACAATTTCAGTGGACACATCAATACTACTCAATTAACAATCTCAAAACTTGCAGAAAAGTTCAATACAACTAGTTCCAAAACACCCATCATTTTACACCAAAAAGTCTCAAATAATATTTCAAAATCGACTCACAAAACACCCAAGATTATACTCCTCAACATCCTTAATTCTAGCGCACTCCACTACCCCAACAATTAAAATACATCAACCCAAAATAAAAGTCACAAAATTTTCTACTGAAAGAAATTAATGGTCTGCGCAAAGGGAAAAAAAATGACCAAGTGTAATGCACGGCCAACCAAGTGTGTGTGTGTGATAGAACAAACCAAAGGGAAGAATTACAATGGTTTATGGAATGTGTGATAGCAAGTATAAGAATAAAATTAAGAGTAATATTAAAGGGTAGGCGGATTAATTACCGAAAGTAGAGATGAACAATTACTCCAGAGGATAACCCCAATGAAGACAATATTCGGCACACACGAAAACTGCACACAGCCGAAACCCAAGGAAGAAAAAAAAAGAACTACAAAATCATCTAAGAGGTACAGAGAAAACAATGGGTGGAAGAAGAAAAACCGAAAAAGAAAGAGGGGCCGATTGTTCACCTTCGAAGAACCAGAAGGTTGCGACCCACGGAATCCAGATGACGCCAGCCAAGGTGAAAATCACCAGTTCGCGCAATAGAGTCTGATTAGTTCAGAAATGTGATGAGGAAGACACTCATGTGCGGAACTGAAACAAATAAAATCGTGGGGCGTGGGCGTGGGAAGCAGTTGCACGAGAAATGGAGGAAATCGTGGAGCTGTAGACCGAATTGCAGAACAAAGGGATCAACAGAAGAAGAAGAAAAACAGTGCAAGGGAATTTAATCCCTTCACCCAAACGACGCCGTTCGACTAACACATGCTGCTCGTGGGCTGGGCTTCTCCAACGGGCTGGGCTTAAAGCCCGGTTGTTATAGAAATCTTGTTCAGTCAGTTCTTGTGTGGAGTGTTTCTGAGCTTTTCATTCCTAGTTCTTGGTTACTTGTTTCGATAGATCAGCAAGTTGAACCTTACACGACGTTTGTCAACGACACAAGAGCGAACACACCAAACCAGCTGGGCTCATCCAACCTTTACCAATTCCAGTTGCCATGTGGTCAGACTTGTCCATGGATTTCATAACTGGACTGCCCACTTCACAAGGAAAAAGTGTTATTTACGTTGTGGTCGATCGATTTTCCATTTGTGCCTCTCAGACATCCATTTACAGCAGCAATGGTGGCCAAAGTATTTTTTTTAAATGTGTTTAAGTTGCACGGGCATCCTACTAACATTGTTTGTGGTAGAGATCCCACCTTCACTAGCAACTTTTGGCAAGAGCTTTTCCAATTACAAGGGATTAAACTCAACTTCAGCTCCTCATACCATCCGTAGACGGACGATCAAACCAAGGTGGTTAATCGCATTCTCGAAATGTATTTACGTTGCTTCACCAGCTCCACGCCTTCAGCATGGATAAAGTGGCAGCTTCCTTGGGTGGAATACGTATACAACACCAGCTCCCATTCCAGCACTGGACGATCTCCGTATGAAGTGGTATATGGCCGACCTCCACCCACGCTACTGTCATATGTATCTGGAACTACACGAGTGGACACGGTAGCTCAGACTCTTACTGAGCGAGATAAGCTCGTGAAGGAAGTACGCCTCAAGCTTCAGCAAGCACAAAACCGAATGAAGTTGCAATATGACCGTGGACATCAGAGAGAAGTTTCCAACCAGGTGACCAAGTTTACGTTCGACTACAACCGTATAGGCAACAGACAGTGGAAAGGAGGACAAACACTCGCTACTATGGCCCCTTTCGAGTTCTAGAGTGAATTGGGCAAGTTGCATACCGCCTCAATTTTCCTGCATGCAGGGTCTCGTGTGCACCCAGTATTTCACGTGTCTCTCCTCAAACTTAAGCTGGGAAATCACGAAATGGCAATATTGGAACTTCCAGAGGCTGCCTTCACCGTATCACCCACCCAACCACAAACTGTGCTGGCTTATCGTGGTAAGGGACGCAAGGCGATGGCCCTCATCCATTGGTGCGGTACTAACCCAGCAGAAACCACCTAGGAAAACATAGCGACTATCATGTCGCAATTTCCAGAGTTCATCCTTGAGGACAAGGATCAATCTCATGGGGGACGGAATGTTGCGGAGGATTAATATGGAAGGTGCACAGCTAATAAGGAAGGAGCTTCCAGGGCATTTATGGCTTTAGAATAAATATTTTGTTTAGGCAATATTGCCCTGTTTCGGAAATATGGCAATCCGCATTTAATTTTCATATGCCCTGTTTTGGAAGTGTATCGTTCAATATTTAATTTACGTAGGATGCTAGCGTCAATATTTTTGGATAGCAATTGGCTAACAAATTGTAAAAAAGGTCTATCAATAAAGCATCCAGAAAATTATTCTCAACTTGTTTCTATCATACGTTCAACATAAGAAAGGCACGGAAGAACGATCCGACATCTTTTCCGGTTGATCTTCCAGTAACACGTTCGGTAGCTAGAGCTCGTAACAGACTCGCCTGTGCTCAGTAAGAAGATCTAGCTATTTCTATAGGAATCATATGTGGACCAATCTTGTTGTTCTTGACATCAATCAGAGGAGACCTAGAAGTGGCACTAAACTTCCCATCCTTTGTGAAATTTCATATCTGGTTTTCTTCAACCCCCATCTTACGTATTAAGTTGTTCCATATTAATTTAACTTGTTAAATATCAAAAATTGAATTCAATCAGTGCCGCAATTTTAGTTGTAGTATTCATCAATTATAAGCTTACTGACTTTTGAATATTAATGTTGAGAATCTTAACTAAGGATAAGAAGTTATGATGGATTGGGTTATCTTTCTATATAAAAGTTTTTGTTTATCCATCAGTTACAACAAATGTGCAAACTTAGATAGGCTGAAAACTTCCATCTAACGTTCTCTATGTTGAAAAACTGTGATGGTTTACAATCAAGAAATAATTGGTTCTACGAAATTAAGTATCAACGATTGTCAAAGATTAAGTATTCTAATGATAGCTGTTTTTCTTAGTTAATCTTATATTAGTCATGGTATCAAAGCAAATTAAGATCCTGTATTGCAGGATTTCCGGTGAAGCAAACCTTCCTTCTATACAGCTTTCTGCACTAGAGAATATGCACTATAGCCACATGATACAATTGGAACATATAGTCTTGAGAAAGTCTATTGGGAAATGAGATCGAACTACCTTGGGTCCTCGACCAGAGAAGCCTATTTCTTTCCACTTTCTATATATTGGATCACCTAAAGCTGTCCATTTTGTCGAAAGGTAACATCAATCCCCTAGGATTTCCATTTGATTTTAAGTGATATTTTAATTTCTGTATAAATTATTTCACCTTTCTACTGCATAATTTTGTTAAACATAACCCAATTGAAACTACCTCACCTTCATGCACACGATTACACTATCACATAGTTTTGGACAGTTTCAACTGCCACATAAATCTTTGATGGCGTGTCACATATCCAATCTGAATTATTTGAGCCATTTAAGTAATACCAAATCTTAAAGTTGAATCTTGTGATTTTAGGATAGATTGTAATAGCAAATTTAATCTTAAAGACAGAAGACTTTTGAGCTTGCTGGGGATGAATAAAACCAAATCCTCAGCTTCTCGAGAATGTGGTTAGACATGACCCCAACCTGTTGTTTAACATCCCTAGAAACATTAGGCCTTAGGAGCATCATATCACGTATGTTAATTATCAAAAAGCAAAAAAGGAAAAAGAGTACACAAGTTAAATTATAAGCAAGAGAAATCCTAAGTTGTTGATGTCTTGGAAAGTCCATTGGAACATGATTGAGAAATGAGAACCACAAAATAAGTTAAAAGTAACTTTTCATTTCAACATAATCAGTCTCTGGTTTTCCATAGCTTCTTTTTGACATGCTTAGTCATCAGATCTTGAGAATATGATTTCTGAACGCTGATGCAGTCACAAGTGGATTGGAAACTGGTTTGAGAATATCTTTAGCCAGGAGCTCATGCTAATGTTTTTAACAAGGAAAAATTAAGGAATACAAAGTGGACTGGTTAGAGATTTGTATGATTAATAAAGAAAACCAAGGTGACAAAGTGGAAGTATCTTTCTCTGTTGCAGGTGGATCCAAACACAGGAGTTGCGATGTATGAATCAGATGACATAATCAAGTACTAGTTGGAAAATATGGTATGTACAGTCATATTTACTTGCTCCCAAATGGTGTATTATAATTCCAGGTACTAAACCACTAGTCCTAACAGGTGTGAAGAAGTTTGGCTGCAGTGACATAGGAAAGGGCATTGCTGTATTGGTGATTCCAGGATCATGATCCTTCTGTTTAAAGGTAGTGGCAGTACTAGTGTCAGATTCTACAGGGTTCTGTGCACTCCCAACAACGGTTGGAGAGATACAGATATTTTTCTCATCACACTTCCCAGCAAACACTAATGCAGAAGTAGACCCACTATTTATGCCTCGAGATTGATCAGCATAACAGTCCACAGGTCTGTGATTGTTCCTCTGTTACAAACAAGGGAGATAATGTCAATTATTACATTACAGCAGTACATGAATTTATGACTTGGTGTAAATTCCACTATCAATTCCCAAACATACGATCAGTAGTATGTGCAGCACCAGCAGGCTCAAATTTTAGAGGCCCAATTCATTCTTGAGGCAAAAATCGCCACCTAACCAGGTCTATTTGGACAGGACACATGAAGGGAGACATGAAGTTAATACACGACCCCACTCACCAGCATTGGAGGTAGGAACTAGAATTTTGAGAAGCTCCATTTTCAGTTAGCCTGCTAGCATTGGAGGTAGGAACTGATTTTCGAGAATGGAGCTAAATCTGATGGCACATTGATAGTTTCAGTGTATTGTGAATAGAGAGATGATGTTCTAAGTTATTGTCATCGTAAGTTGTGATCAATCCTGTTTCTTTCTAATCCTGAATTTTGTGCTTATTTAGGGGTTTATATTGTTCTTTTGTTAGCCCCTTATGTCAGGCAAGAGTAACAGAACATTGGAAGTTGCAAATCTTAAAACATCCTTGAAAATGACCCGTCAATAGGATCTACCGCAACCTTTAACAAGGATTGCTCGACTTGCGTTGTGATACCCCATATGATATGGATAATGATAGGTGGTGTATGAGATCCCAAATTGGTTGAGAAGGAGAAGTTCTTGCTCTTTATAAGGTTCTAATGGGGCTCCAATTGTATCATTGACTAGTCTTTTTGGAGTATAGGTCATGCGGTTTGGACCTTTCATTAGGGCGTTACAAATGGTATTAGAGCCTATCCCAACCAGAAATGTGGGACTTGAGCTGTGCCACCTACAATGGACAGGCCCGACGACGACGTTGGGAATTTAATGGGAGTAAATTGTGATACCCCATATGATATATGATATGGATAAGGGTAGGTGGTGTATGGGATCCCACATTGGTTGGGAATGAGAAGTTCTTGCTCTTTATAAGGTTCTAATGGGGCTCCAATTGTATCATTGACTAGTCTTTTTGGAGTATAGGCTATGTGGTTTGGACCTTTCATTGGGGCGTTACATGCATCATTATACTTTCATGCTGGCGATCTTTTTCTTTTTTTGAGATTTCAGTCTCAATGGAATCATCTAAATAGAACTGATGCTCGACTCGCCAATAATGGCCAACCTTTGGAAATTCAGAAGCTGCAATGCAGAGTAAATTTTAGTGCTTTGAGATTCACTTATCAGATAGAGGAATTGGGTAGAAGGGTTATCATGCTTTTAAGGCAAAATGGTCATTTCCTAGTACTTCATCATAGATATGAAATGGACATGTCGGTATTTTCTGGCTGTACTCAAGGTTGTAACAGCGAGGAGGTGGAGGAGTAGTTGACATGAATGAGGTAAGCCGTGTGTATTTTCTTAACAAGCTACTGCACCAGGCATTCTGAACTCCCAAAATTAATTTGATGTTGCATATTTTCACAGGTATGCTTATCCCTAGTGAAAAGAGAAAATAATTAACTCTGAATTGAAAAGGAAAGATGGTTTATGCCCCTTGACACCTAAGGAAACTGCTTGGACTCTGAGGGCACTGAAATATATGGTTATTGCAGCTGGTGAGTAGATAATGTTGAAGCAAAATCCTTGGCTTTTGATACTTGGTTATTGTTTTTCTTCTCTTTACTGAGCCCCTCTGGTTTTTTAATACAGGTAAGAAAAGAGACACTGTTGGAATCGACTGACCTTAGGTTTTTCCAAAATCACTCATCCCAGATGTAAGGCCCAGATTCTTCATCAAGTGGCCTGGACCTGGCGTGTAAATGGCCCAGCCATTTTAGTGTTTAGTAAGAGCCCCGAACGACGTCGTTTTTGGAGGTGAGTGTTTCTTCTTCAACTTCTGTTTCTTTCTCTCCTTTCTTTCAGCATTTCTCAGCTTCAGTTCAATTTCTTCCGCACTCCTCTCTCTCGCACGTCTCTCTTTTCTCTTTTTTGGTTTCATTTTTATTCCTTGTTGTGGTGTTATTTTGTGGCTTCCGAAACTCATACCCATAACTCCCCATTTCAGTTTTCACTTAAATCAAATCCTCACTTTGCAGTAGAGCACGGGATTCCCTCTCGCATCTCTCTAGCTTTTCCGTTGGTTCTCTTCCTCCTGTTCAAGATTTCATCTTCAGGTATAACCTCTTCTCCTTCCATATTTTTGTTGTGCTGCAACAAGACTCTAATTTAATGCATCCTCTCAGCCGATCCTCTCTCCATTTCGTTTTCTGCAGTTTCTGTTTTGGCCGTGAGGTTGGGTTGCGTTTTGTGAGTCTGGGTGTTGTGTGTGGTGGGTACTTCGGGTTGGTGTGTTTCGGGTAGGCATTGAAGCCTTTGCTGGAATTTCTCATTTGCTGTAGCGTACTCATGCAGTTTCCTCTTCGAATTTATTTTGATTTTATCCTCATTTCTGCAGTTTGTTCTTGCCGTGAGTTGAGTTTGCATTTCGTCAGTTCTTGGGCTTCCGTGGCTTGTGATTCCTAGTTCTTGGTCATTTAAGTGAGTAAGCCAACACTTTGTATTAGAATGGTCTTAGAATTTTTTATTATTGGTGTTGGACGTTGACTTTGGAGGGTGTTTTAGTAAATATTAAGATTAGTATATGATATCTTGGATTGAATTTAGGACTGTCCAGATTACTACTTGGTTGACTTAGTAAGCTATTTTTGCTATAATATGGTTTGGAATTGTGGGTTTTAATTAGTTAGATGGAGGTTGTGTTATTTGCTTTTAATACTTAGTTTATATATTTTTTATGAATAGGTGGCGAGATTGATAGAGGTCAATTTCAAGGTATAGATAATACGCTGCAGGAGTCAGTAAGCGGGGTTCCTATGCTGGGTTTTATACAAGTTAATAAGACTGAGGTTGATTTTATAAAAACTTGCATAATTTGTGTTGTGTTGGGAACTTGTGAAAACAAAGATCAACCTCGGTCACTTATCTGCATTATTCATGAAATCCATGTGAAAAAGAGAAAAATATATTCTAACATGCATTGTGTAGACATGAGCTAAATTTTGTCATGTGGTTTCTGAAATCTAGAAAAAAGAGCGATATTGAGAATATGAAAAGTTGTGCATTTATTTAGAAAGATGTTCTGGTTTTTGTGTTCAGCGTGTGTAAACTGTCTGATTCTGTTTTGGTACTCTGTATTATTTTGATATAACATCTGAAAACTTTTGGCATGGTGTACTGGTTTTCGTATCTGACTCTGTCTCTGCTTTGCTCTGCTCTGCTCTGTTATGCTCTGCTCTGTTTGGGTCAACTTCTCTGCCTCTGAGTGCACCCACTTTGGAAACAAAGTGGTTTTATTGTGGTCTTTCCTGTGTGCACACTTGGAGCTCTGAGAAGAATAAAGGAAAGATTTCACCTCTGTCTCTGCCTAGTTTGGCCACCGGGGTTAGCACAACCCTACCATGGGGGTGAAACATGGTCTCTGCTCTGTTTGATGCTCTGTTTTGATCTGATGATGATACTTAGTTTATGTTATGCCAAAGTACCATGGGTTTTACTTGTTTTAAAACCATCGCTCTATTATTTTGAAAATATGTTCTGTTCTATTCTGCATGATAACTCTGGAAAATATTTTGTTCTGCATACTCTAATTTATGAATGCTCATGTTTGCACGCTAGCATATGATTTATGCTTACTGAGTTGTTGATAACTCACCCCCTATCATTATAATATTTTTCAGGTGATGTGGTGAGTCCAAATGAGGACCTGGATTAAAATGTTGTTTGTGTTTAAGCTGAGGTGATGTTGGTAGAAGAAGGACTTCTGGTGTTCTTAGTCTTAATGTCTTTGAGTTTTATTTATGTCTTGAGTATAGTAAGATTTATGAAATATTTAGTTGGTTTGTTATGATTACCGGGAGGTTATGGACCCCTTTGATTTATTATTATTGCATTAAAGATTGTGTGGAGTTTGTAATGAGATTGTTGAGAAGATTTGAGATTGATTTCATTTATGAAGTTTTTTGGAGATTATTCTTTGGATGTGTTGGGAGACATGTTTATGAGTGACAAGTAGTAATTCTCCAAACCACCCGAGTTTGGGGCGTTACATTTGGTATCAGAGACAGGTTTGAATTCTGCATACTTTAAACCTTGGAGGTTTAGATTTCTGTGGGTTCATAGGACGTAAAGATTTTAGAATATAGGTAGTGTTTAAGAAATCTTTTGCAGATTTATTATGATAATAAAGCGAACTATAGGATTGAATATAGTTGAAGTTGGAAGTCTTAGAATTCGCAGGCTTTAGGAATAGCTATGAAGTGTGGTATTTCACAGGTCTATGAACTAAGTTCATGTTGATTAAGGTTTAGTTTAATAACGGAGCCTTCTTAAATAGTCAGATGGAGTAAGGTGTTAAATTTTGGGGAGATTGACTATTACTATCGTTGTACGTTCCTCTTTTCTCTCTGTTATAGATATTCTTATATATTTGAATTCTAATATATACGTTTTGTTTTTACAAATACCACTAATTCTTCTATGTTCTTATAAACTCTATTTTTGAAGCGATTATTAAAAATTCTAGTTATTTTGTCAGGATGCCACCTCGTCGTAGAGAACGAAGCATGTCGGATCTGAATGCGAACGAGAATGAAAGGGAAGCAAACTCGAGTGCTTCCGAAG
>QEOY01002950.1:11969-38180 GCA_003123805.1 Juglans sigillata
TTGATGATGATTATGTTACAAAATTACTTTGTTTTTGTAAAGGAATTTGGATGGAAATTTTGTTTTTGTAAAGGAATTTGGATGGGATAAAAATATAATTTTTGTAACGCAAGTTCATATCATTCATGCATACATGTTATGTTGATTGTTAACCATACTTTTATAAACTGTTAGTATGTTATTAATTTAACTTATTGAGATTTGTAAAAATCTAGGCATGGTAGTCCCAACTACCATTCCCATCCGCGATGGTAGAAATTTTTTTGGATTAGGATGAAGAACAAA
This sequence comes from Juglans sigillata, assembly GCA_003123805.1. Classification (NCBI taxonomy): domain Eukaryota; kingdom Viridiplantae; phylum Streptophyta; class Magnoliopsida; order Fagales; family Juglandaceae; genus Juglans; species Juglans sigillata. The sequence goes on from QEOY01002950.1 coordinate 12,255, forward strand.
ACAGCTTGGACAAGGTTGATTGATGATGCACTAGACCTTAATGGGAGAATGGAGTTGTTAATATTGTTTCTAGATATAGTTTTGTTGTTGATGTCAGAATTACAAGAACTAATTGGAAGTATGTTACGTGGAAATATGTGAAGTTTTTGAGGTTTGTATTGAAGGAGTAAGATCCTCCAAGACATTCTATTATACTTTTGGTTTGTAAATATTATACTGACTAGTTGTACATATAATCTGCTATATGTTTATGATTATGAGTAATGGTTGAGATTTTAGTTTATTTTGGAACAAAAATTATAAATTGAATAAGTTATTCTGTTGCGATTATTGTATACCGCTAAAAGCATGCTAGGCGCATTGCATATTATTCATCATGATGGGGTATGTAACCATGCATTCTATGTCTCGACGTTCCAGTCTCCGTTAAATTCCAAACTGGATTCGGGGGTGTCACAGTTGCTCATGATTCTTTTTTTTTTGTTATTTTATTGAAACCACTCATGATTCTTATTATAATGCCAACACATCCAACTTGGAATTTATTGTAAACGAGTTTCCATTTAAGATGAATTGGAGGAACTTTTACTGAGATCCTAAAACTTCACCACTCCATGTACATCGAAATATACTTCAACAACACAACACTTTAAATTTAGGTCCCATTTAGATAGTGAGATAAGATGAGATGATTTTAGATGAAAATTGAATAAAATATTATTAGAATATTATTTTTTAATGTTATTCCTGTTTTGAGATTTGAAAAAGTTGAATTGTTTATTATATTTTGTATGAGAATTTGAAAAAATTATAATAATGAGATGAGATGAGATGAGATGAAACCGTTTCTGTATCCAAATGGGGCCTTAGTCAATCTAGATAAGAAATTTGCCCATAAGGATAAGGACATTTTTAAGGGGCTTGGAGGAGTGTTACGTGCAGGTAGGCATAGGAAGCATAGCTAGTCACTTGAATGGTAGATACACATTTTGTAACACTCTGTTCTACTAGGCCTTTTAAAGTTAGAGGAATCGGTTGCTACCAACCTTAAAAACATTACACTTTTGTGCCAGGTATAAAAGATTCCATAATAGTTATAAAAGAAATAAGAGTACTTGATTAAAAATGAAACCTCTCAAAAATAGATTGTTCGGAAGCACTTATTAAAGGAAAGTGAATATGTTTTGTGCTACAAATTTAATGAAAACTGTAACTTAAAAATCAAAATTTATTTCTCGGAGCCTCAAGCCTAAACATCGTTGTCATCCCCTATAACAGTATCCTCGCCCATGGGCCACAATGTCCTCGTAAACTTTCTCACTTGGGGTGAGAAAAATATCAAAACAAAACTAAAATGAGTTAAATACTTAGTAAGAACCACATTATGCAATAAACATAATAGCAATCTAGGATTTTCAGTTAACAAAAACATTCTTGAGAAAAAATTACTTTACTACATGCATAAACCTTTACCTCAAAGTATTGAAGAAACATTCTTTTCCTCAACATCATCATTAATGGCCGTTATATGCTATTAACTTGTGTGTTTAGTAGGGTTAGCGACCTTTACAATCAATGACTCTTTCCATGGCTAGCAGATAAAAACTTAGCCTCCTTAGGAATGGGTTATCACTAGGTGCATCGCCAGTGGTGCATTTCAACACTACAAACTCACGTTACTGCTTTTATAGTCATATGGCCCATTCATTATACTCATGAAACACATGCAATCATATCTTTTTCATTTTATTTTCTTTCCTTGAATCTTACCTTACCTTGCCTTTCAAATTTAAAAAATATATGGTCATACTATATAATGTTCAGTCACATCTTTGTTCATGCAGTTCTAAAATCATATGAAATTTCATTCATCATAAATAAGGTTTGTGAAAAGGGGTTATCAATGAAGGCTTGTACATATATATAATCATATGTAAACATTTACTACGTACATACAGTTGCAAAAGAGACTGTACGGTTTACATAAAGCAATGTGTAGAAAGAAATGATCTTAGTCACTTATCTCGGCCTTCTTGTAAATGAAGCTAACATTGCATATTTCCAAGCATTAAATCAAGCTTATAATATTTAGGCAACAGAATAAGCAAAGTAAACATTATGTGGAATATGCATTGTAGAGGATTCTGGTAAATCAGTTATTGATTTGCGGAATCCTCCTCCATCTTATCCCCATTGATTATAGGAGATATGGTTTTCCTTTGTAATTATCTTTCCTATCTTATCTTTCTGTATTCAAACTACACTCTGTTTTGTACACGTCTATATAAATGAAATATTCCACCAGAGAGAAGTACGGTGGTTTTACAAATATTGTTATGGTATCAACCAGTCCTTTGGATTAACATCCTCGATCCACCCATGGCCGATTTTTCTTTCTCCTTCAACACCATGATTCACATGGTTACCATAAAACTTTCATCCACAAATTACCTTATCTAGCGTAATCAACTCCTTCCTCTCTTTCAATGTCAGAATCTCCTTTGCCATGTTGATGGTTCCATCACAGCGCCTCCACCCACTATCATCTCTGAGTCTTCTTCTTAACCGATTCTTAAATATGTGGAATGGAAACTTCAAGATTAACTTCTTCTCAGTCTCCTTTTCTCTTCATTGACTGAAGAAGCCATGGCCGAAGTCCTTGGTCTTACCTCCGCTCGTGATGCCTGGCTTGTTGTGGAGAATTCCTTCAGCCATATTTCCAAGACTCGTGAACTTTGTATCAAGGATGATTTGTAGCTCATCAAACGTGGAACTCAGACTGTCACTGAGTATTCCCGTTCCTTTAAAGCTTTATGTGATCAACTCACTGCAATGGGCCGCTCAGTTGATGACATAGACAAAGTTCACTAGTATCTCAGAGGGTTGGGTGCTGATTTTGCTAATTTCTCTACTGCCCATATNGATCAACTCACTGCAATGGGCCGCTCGGTTGATGACATAGACAAAGTTCACTAGTATCTCAGAGGGTTGGGTGCTGATTTTGCTAATTTCTCTACTGCCCATATTTCTCTCACCCCATTACCAACCTTCAAAGACTTGGTTTCCAAAGCTGAAAGTATTGAGATTTTCCAGAAGTCACTCGGGTCCTCCCCTGTTTCCTCTGCTGCTTTCACTGCCACCAAAAGGTCTTTTCCTCCTTCTCGGGGTGGTAGCAACTCCAAGTTCTGTCGTACTCGTGGCAGGCACAATGGAGGCCATGGTCACGAACGTGGCAAACGAGGTTCCTATATCCCTCGGTGTCAAATTTGCAAGACTGAAGGGCATACTGCCGATCGTCGTTGAAACCGTTACGAGCATATCGAACCTACGACACAGCTTGCTGAAGCTTTCACCACAGCTTGTTCACTTTCAAATGGCTCAGAGTCTGATTGGTTCACTGATACCGGCGCTTCCGCTCACATGACACTTGACTCTTCTCAGTTGGAAAAGGTTGAGCCTTATCATGGTAAGGACTGTGTAATAGTGGGCAGTGGTGCTTCTCTCCCTATTACTCACACTGGCACGTTCTCTCTCTCTTCCAATTTTAAACTTTTAGATGTTCTTGTTGTCCCTTGTCTTACCAAAAACTTGTTGTCCATCAGCAAATTGACCTCTGATTTTCCTCTCTCTGTCACCTTTTCTCATGATAATTTTGTTGTATAGAACCGAATCACAGGATGGCAGTGGCAACCGGTAAATGTGAAGGTGGTCTTTATGTGTTCAATCGTGGCAACCCAGCCTTTGTTTCTGTCCTTAGGAATAAAAATTTACATGCTTCTTTTGAATTATGGCATGCTCGCCTTGGTAAATCACTCTATTTGATCTCTTTGAATAAAAAAGGACAATTATTTCTCACTTCTTTATTGCCTAATCCATCTCTTTGCTCTACTTGACAACTCACTAAAAGCCATCGCTTGCCCTTTTCCCCAAATACTACTCGATCTAATGATATTTTAGTTCTCATCCATTGCGATATTTGGGGTCCTGCTCCCGTCAAATCTAATATAGGATTTATCTATTATGTGATATTTATTGATGATCACTCTCATTTTACTTGGCTTTATCCTATGAAATTGAAATCGGATTTTTTTTGATATTTTCCTCCAATTCCAAAAATTAGTTGAAAATCAACACTCTACCAAAATTAAAATTTTTCAAAGCGATGGTGGTGTCGAATTTACAAGCAACCGGTTTCAATCTCATCTTCAACATTTTGGCATTCATCACCAAATGTTCTGTCCATACTCTCCTTCCCAAAGTGGTAGAGCTGAGTGCAAACATTGGCATGTGATGGAAACTAGCCTTGCCCTCCTTTTTCACTCCCACGTTCCTCCTCGGCATTGGGTTGATGCTTTCAGCACAACAACCTACATTATTAATCGGTTGCCTATGCCCATTCTTGGTGGTCTTTCACCTTTTGAAGTTCTCTCTGGTAAGTCTCCTAATTATGAAAATTTTCACCCTTTTGGTTGTCGGGTCTACCCTTGCTTATGAGATTGCGTACCTCACAAATTTTCTCCTTGCAGTTTACCATGTATTTTCCTTGGCTATAGTTCTTCACATAAAGGTTTCTGCTGTTTTGAGACTGAAACTTCTCGCACATATATTACATGGCGTGCTCGCTTTGATGCGATTTTTTTTTTCCATTTTCAAACACTTCCCGTGCTACTTCTATAGCTAACATTGATTTCTCCAATTTTTTTGAGCCATGTTCCCTTGAACAAACTCCCAGCATGTCGTCGCCCACTACTACGCAGCTCTACCCTGCTGCTCCTTGTCATTTTTGTCCAGATGACCCTGTTGTTGAGTCTATGCAGGTTACTTCTTTTGATACGCTGTCACCAATTTCTTTGGCTGAAATTTCGCCAGGACCTGCACATGCTATGGACTTGGTTTCGTCTACCGAATCTATGGCTCCATCCGATGCTAATATTCCATCAGTTCCTTGTGCCTTTCATCCCATGGTTACTCGTGCAAAATCTGGCACTTTTAAGACACGACATCTAGTTCATCTCAGCCTTGTGCAGTCTTCACCATTGCTTCATGCTCTGCTTGTCACCTCTGAGCCTAAGGGATCTAAATCAGCTGCCAAAAATCCAGCTTGGCTTGCTGCCATGGATGACGAAATGAAGGCTCTTCACACAAATCATACTTGGGATCTTGTTCCCCGACCACCCAACACTAATATTGTTGGTTCCAAATGGGTTTTCCGGACTAAATTTCATTCCGATGGGTCCATTGATCGCTTCAAAGCGTACCTCGTTGCAAAGGGCTACACTCAACTTCCCGGTCTAGATTACACGGACACTTTAGCCCTTTGGTCAAAGTCTACACAGTTCGTGTTGTTCTTTCTCTTGTTGTGTCTCACAAATGGTCCTTACATCAACTTGATGTCAAAAATGCTTTCCTCAATGGCATTCTTCACGAAACTATCTACATGGAGCAACCCCCGGGCCGTGTTGATCCTCGCCATCCTCTCCATGTTTGCAAATTAAAGAAGACCCTTTACGGCTTGAAACAAGCACCCTGTGCTTGGTTTCAACCTTTTAGTTCATTTCTACTAAAACTTGGTTTTCTTTGTAGCCGCGCGGATCTTTTTTTTTTTTTTTGTTTTTAATTGGCAGGATGATCTTATTTATCTCCAATTCTACATTGATGACATTATACTCACTTGGAATAATTTAGTTCTCATAAATCGATTTATTACCCAGCTGCACGTCGAGTTTGCTATCAAGGATTTAGGTCCCTAAATCCCTTAAATTATTTTCTTGGCCTCGAGGCATCTTACATCCCAAACGGCATCTTCCTCAGCCAAGTAAAATACGCTATTGATATATTGCCCGTGCTCAACTACTGGACAACAAACCAGTTCCTACTCCTATGATTGTCTCTCAATAGCTCTCCTCCAAAGGTGCTCCATTTGCCGATCCCACTCTCTACCGTTCATTAGTAGGTGCCTTACAATACTTAACAATTACACGTCTGGANTCTCAATAGCTCTCCTCCAAAGGTGCTCCATTTGCCGATCCCACTCTCTACCGTTCATTAGTAGGTGCCTTACAATACTTAACAATTACACGTCTGGATCTTGCACACTCAGTCAACTCTGTAAGTCAGTTCCTTCATGCACTTACTGATGTTCATTTTCGGGCAGTCAAGCGAATCCTTCGCTATGTAAATGGAACACTCCACTTTGGCCTCCAGTTCACTTCATCCTCTTCTATGGATTTAGTTTCATACTCGGATGCTAATTGGGCTAGATGCCCGGACACTAGACGCTCCACCTCTGGCTACTTGATCTATCTTGACAATAATCTTGTCGCTTGGAGTGCTAAGAAACAACTTATGGTTTATTGTTCAAGTTGCGAATCCGAATATCGAGCTCTCACTCTCACTACTGCTGAAGTTTTATGGCTTACTCATCTTCTACGTGATCTTCGGGTCACTTTAACTCATCGACCTCTACTTCTTTGTGACAACAAAAGTGCTATTTTTTTAGCTCCAATCCCGTGTCCCACAAGCGCGCCAAACACATCAACCTCGATTATCATTTCTTACGTGAACTTCTTGTTGCTGGAACTCTTCGTCTTCAGCATGTTCTGTCCCACTTGCAGTTGGTCGATGTTTTCACCAAGAGCATTTCACGGGATCTTTATGATTTTTTTAGATCCAAGCTTCGAGTGTATGTTAATCCCACTCTTAGCTTGCGGGGGGCTGTAGAGGATTCCAGTAAATCAGTTATTGATTTACGGAATCCTCCTCCATCTTATCCTCATTGATTATAGGAGACATGGTTTTCCTTTGCAATTATCTTTCTTATCTTATCTTCCTGTATTCAAACTACACAGTTTTGTACACGTCTATATAAATGAAATATTCCACCAGAGAGAAGTACGGTGGTTTTACAAATATTGTTATGCATCATGCACTAACCTATGGGTAATTTGTGACATTTAAGTTCCTCAAACTACAATTCTTTCCTCGCCTACTTTGCTGACCTGACGCTTTGCTCATCTGATGCTCGCCTAACACCTTGCTCAGTACTTAACACTTGCTCACCTGACATCTTACTCGCTTAAAACTTGCTCATTTTTCCTCGCTCAACTCTCTCCTTTCATTTTCTTGTCCAACTTTATCCTCGTCTTTCCTTGCCCAACTCTTACACGATTTTAACTAGAACTTACTCATCACCAAATGAAAATGTAAACCTCGGTCTACTACTTGTATAACTCCGGTCCACTCATACTCACAACTCTCTCACTATTTTTTCTTGCTTCACTCCCCTTCCCAAACCTCTAATCTTGCATCTTAAAGTCCTTCTACGAGTCGGTATGCTAGGGGACAAAATGCATGAATTCGAGTGGACGGGTGGAACTTATTGCTGTGGTGCACGTAGACGTGGGGTGAAGATGCAGTGGGTTTTCTTCTTCTGTTCTTTCATGTTCTGGTAATTAAGCGATGATCGGCAACAGTACCTAAAGGCATGGTTACGAGGTGGTTCAGTACGTAAGGGTGCGCTACGTTAGCCTTTGTCCTTCTCTGTTTTCGGTTAACAAAAACAGGGCATACATGACGTGATCTGTGAGTATTACGTACGGTTGATGCATGATACCGCGATGTGAAAGACTTACTGGTGGTCCATATATGGCATACAGTTGGGATATTGCAAACGCTTGAACACGAAGACTTCGCAGTGAAAGACAATGTAACCTCTTGGAAATTCTCACATGAACGTTGTGAGTTTCTTCATGTAGTTAATCTGATATGGAACTCACAGTCGACACATGGTTTCTAATGATGCACAACAGCGAGACGAAGGAGAAGAAGATGAAAGTGAAACAACTTGAAAACTACTAGATTTGATCACGAAAGAGTAGGAGATGTATTTATAGGATGATTGATTGGCTGGATGTTCGGCGTTATACATCCCATGCATTTCATTCGGTGTAATTACTCTTGCAACTAGGCTGGATCTAGGGCTGTAATCGAGCCGAGCTAAGCCACTCTTTGGCATGCCGAGCTCGGCTCGATTCAAAATACTCAAGCTCGAACTCGAGATTTTTTTTTATTCTTTATTTGAGCTCGGCTCAACAAGTTATAAACACTCAACTCGAGCTCGAGTTCGAGCTCAAACTACGTATTTTTTTTTTAATTTTTTGAATAAGATTTAATAATTAATAAAATAAAAAAATAAAAAATCTAATATTGAATTTATGCAACTAATAAGTAGAACCTATATTGAATTATAAAATTTTAAAAAATTTATAAGTAATTAATATCTAACTAGTTAATATTTATCCAAAATAACAATATATTATATGCTTACATATATTATTAATACATACACTTAATATGATAGTATATATCTATTTCATATATGGTTTTCACATACTAGTATATGAAATTATTAAATTTTATCTACTAATTATTATACAAATTATAAAATATACTTATGAAGTACATTCACTATATAGACATAAATAATTAGATTACATACTATATATTTAATTATAAAAGTGGTATACTTATATTATTAGTTACTACATATATATGTGTGTATATATACATAGGTGTATGTATATATTTATCAATATATGAATGAGTTTTAATCGAGTTGAACTAACGAGTCGATTCGAGCATAAACGTAACGAGCGAACTTTAACCGAGTCGAGTCGAGTTTTGTCGGGTATGTGTCATTTACAATTCGAGCGAGTATCTGTTTTCACGATTGAACTTTTCTTTTTCATAAGTCGACGAGTTCGATTCGAGTTTAACTAAGCGAGTACTGAGCGGACTATCGAACAGACTGATTCATTTACAGCTCTAGTCGGATCGTCCGAGACGGTTATGCTCGAATAACTATGATAATAGTCTAGTTTATATATGTGGGACTTCCTGAATTCCATTAAAACTCTCAAGATCAGATTCAACATGATTCCACCGAAATCCAATCACTTTATTAAGTTATAGAACATTTTTTTACAGTAAGCATATTTTATGAATGCGGATTTGTACATATATTATAAAAGAGAAAATCAACTAGCTAGGATGGAAGGATAAGGACTCTCGCCGCCCTTTAATTTTATGTAGCTTTACAGCCTAGAGTGCACCATGCATGCACATGAGCTATTTAATTTAACCATAATTCTAAGATTTTTCCAATACGTACCAACTTTCACGTTGTTATATATTTTATTTAATTTTAGCTTTTTCACTACTTTTGTAATTTTGTTGACTGATATAATTAAATAGAGATCAATACAAAGCAACTTCGCTTTCTATAATATGGAAAATGTGCTTCATTAACTATCACCTCAGGGGAAGTACTTTCGTGCGGCCTTCTTCCCATGCATGCACAGCGCCTTTAGCAAACTAGGGCATGCTGCATCATGCATGTCCTTTCAGAGTAGATGTTGAACATTAATATTTCAAACTAAATTTCCTAAATGTCAAATTAATTGTCAGATCAACATGATATATATGCTGACTTAAACATCTTAATTATATAACACACGAGAGAAAGTTCAAAACATTGAAAAACACGCATACTTAATTTGTGTATGTATATAAATGTATTTATATTGATATGAGAAATGATATTATGGAGAGTAAAGCTTTATCATTTGTCATTACAAAAAGAAATAAACTGTTATTTCATGTGGATATTTGGATATTATATATATATATAGAGAGAGAGAGAGTACATTAATCCTTCAAAATATGATTATTTCTACAAAGCACCTCACTTTGCCCTCCACTTGCTGTATAGTTAAATGAAAAACTAAGGTCCCATTTGGATGTTTAGATGTCATCATCTTATCTAATTTAATCATCTAAATATCGCTCAAATATAAGTATTTTTTAATTTCAAAATTTTCATTTTTTTTATCTAATCATTACCTAATTATTACAATTAATTTTTCCAAACTTCCAAATAAAACATAAAAATAATTCAACTTTTTTAAATATCAAAATAAAAATAATATTAAAAAATAATATTCTAACAATATTTTAACTTTGTAATATTTTTATTCAACTTTTTCTATCTCATTTTCTAAACCCCATAAAATATCTTAATTCAAATCATTTTACTATTATTCACAAATCATTGCACCACTATTCACAATTTTCTTTTATCTCATTCCATTTCAACATCACCTCTACAAAAGCAAGACTCATCGATAGACATATTTTCTCTCTAGAGATATTAGAGGTGGTGTTTAGTCCATATTTATTTATTTATTTTTTCTAATTTGTGTTTAGTCCATATTCTTTTCGTGCATAAAAGAGAAATTTTTGGCCACTGTGTACTACGGCTATTTTTGCAAAAGATTGGATAGAAGAGGGCTCGTTTTGATAGTTAGATGAGATGAGATGATTTTAAATAAATTAAAAAAATATTGTTAGAATTATTTCATCATCCCATTTGAAACTGAAGCGGATAAGCAGAGACATTGATTCTTATTTATCATTAGCATATTCCCCTATAAAAGACATTGATTCTTGTTTATCATTTGTGGAAACCAATGCCATTGATGATATGAACACATTTTTACCGCACGAGTTCACATAAGAGGAGATAGATGATTAACCATAATTAGATACTGCCTTACTTAAAAGATCCACATAAGTTCAGACATAAAGTGGTATATAGAATCTCCTTAATACAGATACTACATAGTCAGATCAAATCTCTTATTTGCTCTATGGTGTATAGAGAGAGAGAGAGAGAGAGAGAGAGAGAGAGAGAGAGAGAGAGAGAGAGAATGTTTAGGCACTAGTAACTACTACATCTCTTATGCTTTGTTGGCTTTTCACTACAAGAAATAGGCCATTTTCCAAAGATTTTATTTCTTCTGTAAAAAAAATCGCCGTAATAAGATATTATTTGCAGTGATTTTGAATTCGTCTCACGTTTTAAAATTGAATCTTCATAAAAACACTGGGGCGGTCCCCACTTAATTATTTGCAGCGATTTAATGGATTTTAGCGGCGAAAAAAGTCAACGGGAATATAAAATCACAAGTTGCAACGACATGAAATCGATGGGAAAGGTTTGGGCGCCAAAACTAATTTATTTCCCCCTTTCCCTCCCCTCCCAAGCCTTACGCATTTCTAAAATCATCTATGTTCTTCCCCTGTACTTCCACATTCTTCCCCAATTCGGCTACATGTAATTAAATCCACCCACTTCATACACACGACTTCATCTCCATTTTCGAATACTCCCCAAAGCTTCTGCTTTGGCCTCCACTTCATTTTCCTTCCTCATAGAAGCTAGGGTCGTCGTTTCCTTTTTGCCTTACCAAATCTGTGCCTCCATCTAGAAATCTTGGAGTGACTTCTTCTGGGATTTTCAAGTATTGGAAGGCTAACATATTCCACAAAGACTCTTGGAGTGTATTCCTTTCGTGAACACAATTATCGCTTGAACTAATTTCCCTATCTCTCCACCTTCATATGTAGACTGGTTGCTTTACAACAATCGATACCATTTTCTTGTAGACTAATTTCTATCTGTTTGAGTCAGAAAGCTTGATGCTTTTTGCACGAAAATGCCACCTTTATATCTGCATTTTGTGTAGGTGTTGATGTGGGTATTAGATGTTAGTAATTTTTGGGTGATATTTTTAATTTGCACACCATAGATTGATGACTTTTTGCATGACATCCCTAATTTGTCAATCATCTTGGGGAAATACAATCATCACCTTCAACAAATAAAATGAAAATGAGCATACTTCCCACCCAGTTCAAAATTTATTGTAAAAAATAGATATTTTGCCAAGTAGGTTAACTTGTAATTAGTTACTAAATTATAGAAAACTGAAGTTTCTATACCTAATTGTTTTTGGGTGTACCTATTCTGATAACACAATTTTGGATATTAATGTTTTGTGTTTCGGTAACCAAGAATTCCAACGATAACCAAGGTGTACAAGTTGGGCATGAAAACTCCCTTACGAAATATCTTACAATTTTCACCAACCGAAAGTTTTATAGCTTAGAGAGAGAGAGAGAGAGAGAGAGAGAGAGAACTAGTTTGAAGTTGTAGAAAAGGAACTCATGTTTGTTTGGGCCAAATTCAGTTGCAGGTAAGTACTCATGATGTTTTCTTGGTGTATATGTACGTACGTATGATCTAATTAAAAGAGGAGTTAATACGATTAGCAACAATCGATCCGGCCTTTACCACGATAGTACTACTATGCCTTCGATTAGCTTTAATTCAAGTACTTGGCATGCATGAACAATATGTCTGCATGATCTTCATATAGCTAGTTAGCTAGTTCGTTCACTACATACATATATATATATATATATTATATACATGTCCAACAATTGGCAAGAAATTAAATTGATTTGTTCGTATGATAATTACACCCTATATTAAATTGATTTGTTGGTCTTTCAACACTTCAGTCATTTGGATTGAGAAACACTCAATTTATTTTATCTTATTTCATCTTACTGTATTTTTTAGGACTCTAGAATAATTTTGAAAGTGAAAATAACAAAAAAGACGTGGAGATCTCATTTGACAACTATAATACATTTTACACCACACATATTATCCACATGACATAATTTGATTTGTAGTATTTAAATTTTAATATTTATATTCTAAATCAAATTATATCACGTAGATGGAATAAAAGCTTTCAAATAAAATTATTTTTTATTATAAATCTCCTTTCCCTATAAGGACCATAATTGTATCTAACGAATTCACTAGTTGAATTCTAAAACCGTTGTAGCTGCGTTTGGATGTTGAGGTGAATTGAGTTGAGTTGTGAATAATAATATTTTGTGAGTCTCATAGAGATGATTTTAACTTTTTTAGGTTGAGAAGAGTTTAACTTTTTTAAGTTGAAATGAATTTAATTTTTTATGTTGAAATGTATGAAATAGGTTGAGATAAGTTTAATTTTTTATGAACAATTGAAAAAATAGTAGATTCTATTAATAATTAGTTTGAGATTAATTAAATTTGACTCAACAACCAAACATAGCTTAACGGTTGTTTCATTGACTTAGCCAATGACCCGGCCGTATTCAATTTGTTGGAGTATGATTATGTTTATGTCCTCTGTTGTATGCACAGCAACTGTTGCAAAAAAAAATTTATTAGGATCCCTCACTTTTATTTTTGTATCTTCATATTTACTTTAAATGAAAATATAATTAGAAAGAAAGAAAAAAGAAAATACTAACTTGCTCATAAATTTGACCTCTAGGTTTGACTATATTTTATTTTATTTTTAATTTTTTTTAAAAAAGAATCACCACTAGTAATTTGTGTATTTTTTAAAGAAAAATAATTAATAAAAATTTTAAATAGATAAATTTTTATTTTAAAAAATTATAAAAAAACTATTTTTTAATATAAAGACCCATTTTTTTTTAATAAAATACTTGCACGAAACTTATAACTTGTATGTAATATTATTATTTTTTAAATATTTAAAAACTGTTAAAAAATATTTCTTTTTTAAAAAAGGAATGATTGGACTAGTGAAAATGCAGTAGCTTTCGCCCAAAGAAAAAATATAGAAGTGGTCGAAACTTGTAATTTAAAGAAGAGCTTTGCTTTAGCCTTTAGCCTTTAGCCTTTAGCCGTTCTAGATGCATGGTGTAATTGGGAGGGACATCGGGCGTTGAACACGACTATACAACTCCATTAAGCAAGATGAAATTCCCATTCTGTACACTGATATAATAGTATATTACAAACTGATGTGCCAACAACTCCGGTTCCTACGGACACTGATGCAACGAAGCAAACTCTATAAAAGCATTTGGTTGCTTCTTTTTGTCCGAATATAAGCATCTCGTCGTACAATAAAGAAAATATCTCTAACATTTTTAAAATTATCCAAATTTCATACTTAATTGAAAAATAGACATGTCAAAATCAACCTTACTTTTTAAACAATAATTCATGTTCATTAATATTAAACTTAAAAGTAATGTTATATAATTGAAAATTATATGTTTTATTTTGAATAATATTAGGTACAAATTCTAAATAGATAAACTCTACGCAGTCTATTTGCGAAAAAGTGAGTCACTGACAAAGAAGAATTTTTTTTTAAATTTTTTCAAGATGAGATCTATTTTTTTATAAATATCTGCGTAGAACTTGTCTATTTAAAATTTGCATAAATTATTTCTCTTATATTTTATTTGTTTGTCTAAACTTTAAAGATCTTAAAATTTCAACAAAACTTTTTATATTCTTTTTCTTCTTCTAATTCTTTTCCTTATTTGTTTGTTTTTTTTCCCCTTTTTTATATCTTAAAGAAGTATTTAGTCCCATAATTAATCTATCCTCAAACTGCCAGGAACACCCAGAACTATCTTGATCTATTTGAACTCTAAAATCTAAAATAAAAGTAAGATAAATATAAAATAAGAGATAGATTAATACATGACTTTAGTAATTGCAAGATACAGCATGGTGGTCGACTTTCTAATGCTGCTGCTCATCATCTGGCCAGACAAGTATGGATTAATTCACAAATCAGCTGTGGTGGCACTTTGTTCTTGCTTTTATTGAACATGTTATTTATGTTAATCAGTTATCTAGAGTTGAGGTCTTTAGTACCTCTTTGCAATGAAGTTCAAACTTTATATCAAATATATCTGCCTATATCTTAAAAATGTCTATAACATCAACAGTAATAAACAGTTTAAAACAGTGCTCAATCCAACGTCGTCTTCTTCTTAGTTGAATGTTAAACATCTAACCCAACGTCGTCTTCTTCTTCTCCTCTCTCTCGCATGTTTCTTTTCTTTCTACGGCTCAATCGCATGTTTGTTTTCTTTTTTCGGCTCAACAACATACGTATATTTCTTCTTCATTTCTCTTCTTCCCCGTATGATTTCTTTCTTCATTTCAGATGTATTTTCGAATCTCGGTTTTGTTTCTTCTTCGTTTCTTTTTGGTTTGAAGAGAGGAACAGAGAGAGTTGTTGTGTGCATGTGAATGACAGTGTGCGACGGAGAGGGAAATGGAGGATCGTGGTGGCTGGGTCTGGTAGAGATTGTTGTCGGTGTGAAGTGGTGGAGGTGCGGTGGCTTGGGTGGCCGCGTACGACTGCGCTGGTTGAGAGAANGCTGGGTCTGGTAGAGATTGTTGCCGGTGTGAAGTGGTGGAGGTGCGGTGGCTTGGGTGGCCGCGTACGACTGCGCTGGTTGAGAGAAATGGGAGAAATCCATTTCGGATGGGTTTCCGCGGGGGACAGATAATGCTGTGCATGGGGGATATCGGTGGTGGCTGGGTTGGTCGTCGGCATGAGGGAGAGTCGCCTGTGGTGGTCGTGACGGTAGGTGGCCGCATACGGCGGCGCCGGTTGAGAGAAATGGGAGAAACCCATTTTCGAATAGGTTTCCGCGGGAAGAGTTAGGGTTGCACATGGTGGACATCGATGGTGCCTCGATCGGTCGTCGGCGTGAGAGGGACTCCCCGGTGGTGGCGGTGAGGCTGGTCGATGCACGGCGGTGCCGGGCTGGGCTGAAGAAGAATGGCCCGTGTGGATGAATCGGGCCACAGAGAGAGACAACATGAATAATTTTTTTTTTTTAATAAAATCATTATAAATTCACTACAAAAAATTAATATATACAAAAAATCATAAACAAATTATCAGCAGCTATCCTATTACTAAGACCCCCGTATTGTGCAATGCAGATGCTATATTAGCAAATTTAATTTAAGAATATTATCAAATTTTATTTATAAAATACTAGTATTTTATCATTAAATAAATGATGAAATGTTGTTAAATATTTTTTAAAAAGTAGAACTATATAAATATTTAAAGTTTTAACATAATTTAAATATGATAATATTCTTAATAAACTACAGAGAACTGCTACAACTAATAAAAAAGTAACCCGAAAATATATCCTGAATATGTATTTTACTTTTTTATTTTTCTTTTCTTTTTTTTCATGTATTTTTTTAATCATCATAAATATTAAAAAAAAAATAAAAAATTCACAACATCATTAAAAAAATACTTCCTCAATCACTAAATAAAAAAAAAAAAAAAAAATTAGGCAAACGTCCATGGACGTTACCGTACTGCTAGTGTGTATATATATATATATATATATATATATATGTCTTTATCTCATTGTTAAAGTTCTAATTAATAGAAATTCAAAGTGATATTTTTGTGTTTTTTATTATTTTACTTTTGTTTAGGGAGCAAGGGTTCCATAGTTAATTGGCCTCAAACGATCAGTAACACTCGGAGCTATCGTCATGTCTAAGGAAGCCAGTAGGGTCCCCTTTTCTGGGATTTGTGACCCACGACGGAAATGCGCCTAAAAAGAAGAACCACGAAAGGAAAAATAATGCGGAGCGAATCTCCCCATTCTCTTTATACCGCACCACCCGCCATTGTTGTAGCTTCCAAAACTCTCTCACCCGAATTAAACCAATGGAGTAGGTCCACCTGTCTCTCACTTCATCTACTTTTTTGCAGATTTCACTTCCATAGGTCCTTTTTCTTTTTTCCTTCGCCCCCACTTTTCCTTAATAAGTTAATATACTGAAAAGACGAGCGCGCAGTGTTTACTTNGTAGCTTCCAAAACTCTCTCACCCGACTTAAACCAATGGAGTAGGTCCACCTGTCTCTCACTTCATCTACTTTTTTGCAGTTTTCACTTCCATAGGTCCTTTTTCTTTTTTCCTTCTCCCCCACTTTTCCTTAATAAGTTAATATACTGAAAAGACGAGCGCGCAGTGTTTACTTCCCCAGGAAAATGACAGATATACAGCAAAGACTCATCCCTCCCTAACTCTATATAAACATCTGCACCCACTTTGCACTCCTTCATGCCAAATTCACATCCTTTACTTATTTTTTTCTCCGTTTGTCTCGGATTATATTCGACTTTACAATAATTAACCAAAGATGAAGAACAAAGCATCCAGGATATTGAAGCAGATAATAGTTACGTTGAGCTCAATGGCAAAGGCTAAAGCCCTGGATCTCAAGAGCAAAACAAGGGTCATCAATTCTCGCCTGATTATATTCTCGTTGCTTCACAAGAAGAAGTTCCTCATGGTCAGTTCACTCTCCCACAGTATTCAGCAAAGAAAGAGCTCCGTCTCTCAGAAGCTCCGTGCTTTGCTTGGTCATCACGACAAACATTCCCACGTTGAAGAAGATGTCTATGTTTCAGACCAAACCCACGCCATTGTTCCCTACAAGGATACCATTAACGCCATGGCCATCGAGTCCCTCCCCGACCCAACTCATACAGAGTTGTTTGAGGAGAAATATGACGGCTACTTGGACGAAGCAGATGAAAAGGATGAAGAAAAGTATCTGGATTTTGATGATCAAGATTCGGTAGATTCCATGATAGACTTGGTGATGAATTCAAAGGAAGAGGCAGGGGAAGAACTCAGCCTGCAACTGGAACACGATATAGATCACGTTGCAGACATCTTCATAAAGAGGTTTCATAGACAGCTGCGGATGCAGAAGCAGCTTTCCTTTTCGGACGTACCCGGAGGCATCGAGGCTGCAGAGGAGTGCGGAGTGTCTTGTTTGTTAGTTTAATTTTTTAGGAACATCTTTGAAAACGACATGTCGTTCCCCGTGAAAGCTTTGAAGGAGAAAGGGAACTCTGCAGACCTGACTTCCTTGCATGAAGTAAGCAGATCGAGGCTGGCTCTTCTTAAATTTGTAGGATGTATAATTTTTCTTTTACATGAATATATTAGAAACGAGGATGGAAAATAAGAGAAATCTGCCTCTGTATTGTATGCTTTATTATTGTATCATACATAAGTAAAATTGCATGTATGTTACCAAAAAAATACTAATATTAATAAAATAGGTATTTGTGGAGATACCAAACTGGTGTAAAACACACACACACACACGATGGATTGGAGTAATAGTAAATAAAATGAAATATCTCACATCGAGAGTGAGAAAATCTTTAAGAAATTCAGAAAGAAGAAGCTTCCATTACTTTCTGGGTGAAAAGCACAATACATCACTATCACCTTGCTCGCAAGGTGTGGGTGAGATTCCTTGATCTGGTCTTTAGAGTTCTCCCATTGGCAGAAAATGACCAACTGTCAAGCTTGCAAGTCTCAAAATTCTTCATAACCCAAAATTTCTTGATGACTTCATCAACATAGCTAATATCAGCACACATGGCCAAAAGTGTATTGTGGAGAACTCCATCCACAATCTCTAAATATTGAGTCCTCGCCCAGTGGCAACGGAGCTTAGTATGGGTAGCCTCTGCTATTCCATATATTACACCAAAACTAAAACTAACCAAAATGCAGACTGTAATGGTAAAAATTAGAATAATGGCAAAAATCGTAATCCAAGCAGGATAAACCAGAGAGTCCACCCATGAGTCATTGGCCACTTCTACCGTCTTTTTAAGATAAAAACCATGCAGTGGAAATGTATAATTAAGAACTTCCTCCACCTTTCCCAAAATATGGAAACATGGGCAACCGTAAATCCGGCCTTTCTTTGTCCATGACTTCACCAAAATTGTGTAAACAGTCAGGAATCACCGCTAAAGTTGAACTATTTGCTGGCATATTAAGCAACTGTAGTAAGTTCTTCATAATACTTAGTATTGGACTAGGCACATGCACTACAGAGGAAACTTGAAGACCCAATAAAGCATCTATAATATGATTCACAAGCTTCACATCTTCCTTGACTTTATCCAAAGAGCCAAGTTGCACAATCCCATGCGGAACAACAGCCACAACAGGAGAAGTAAAATATACACGCTACATGAGTTGACTCCTCCCAAGTCTATCAACTACAGGATCAGCTGCTCTAGTCACGATTATCTTCCATAATCCAAGTAAGATTGAGAACGTGACTTGATTATGTCTCAACCTTCTCTCACACCTTTCATCAAACTACTTCTCAATATTCTTATCTGGATGTAAAGCACCAACAAAACCCCATAAAGGCAGATCATCCACAAGCAATTTAAGCCAGTAATTATTCTCAATGGCATCCTTGAACTGTTTAACATTCGCTTCATTAAGATCCAGAGAACAAATGACAATCAATTCATTTCCACCAAGGACCTTGCCTTTGATATTTCCAGATCCGCCCATCTTTTCACCTACATGTCTTTCCATTGTGATTTTTGTTCTTGTAGATTCTTGAGCCATCTCAACAGCAGGTTCATCCAATTCGATGGGCACTCTCTTGCTTTATCACAAATTCACCAGCATAACAACACGCACTCAAAGGTTCTCCTATACCCCAACACCCAAACCACAAGTCACAAGCCGAAGGAATAAACCATAGGATAGCAAGAATGAAAGCAGAAGCACCTATAAACCCAATTGAAGCCCAGCAATGGCGATTTGCAGTGTCTTAGCCACCTCGGTAGTGCTGAAATGCACGAAGAAAGGCGTCGAAAAGCCCACCAGGGTCCTCTCTCTCTCCCTCTTAATTCAACTAGCGAGCTGGATACCCACGGTAACCCACTTGGCATGAATGGCACCGAGGTTGGTGTCCTTGGTCATGTCCATCATTTGCTGCAGAGTGGAGAACAATGGAGAATCCACACCCATGATTCTATGATATATTTCCTTCTTCTGGGCAGGTTGGTTTCCTAACCGACGCAAAATGCTAGAACTTTCTTGGAAACTTCGGAAATGAGATTGATCGATTTACTCTCCAGAGAGATGCAGAGAAATGGGATAGAGAGAGATCTACGAGTTGGGATTTAGTATGAGGAGTCGAGAAACTGAAAATCAATCCCACCGGGGTCAAACTTCCATCTGATGGCTAGGCCTTCTCCTTTTACGGTCAGTGTATAGTTTGTGCTAGGGACAGCCGATGCAAAGGAAGGAGAGAGGAAATAATTTCTGAGAGGAAAAGAAGGTGTCATGAACCCAATTAAATTGGCTCGGACTTTATGGGCCTCCCACTTGTTATCTTTTATCTTACTGAGTTGTTAAGTTGTTAGTGGCCCATGGGCCTAGTTAGTGTGAGTAAGAATTGGCCCATAGCCTTGGTTTTGGTTGAGTGAAGGTTATTGTCTTCTAGTATATGTACTGGGAAGGGGGTCTTTGATGGGGGATCTAGAAGAATATTGATCAAGTTGCTTTTTGTTTTCATGGAGGTTGAATATTCCTAAAAAATACTCAGTTTATCATAATATCATTTACATACATTTCTCTATCACTTCTTTAGTAATTTCATATCAAGTTCATTACAAGTGATATCTAGAGACAACAATCTTGTTATGGAGTTGAGTAATGAATAACTTTATGAATGTTTTCAGAATTATCACCGTGCACTCTATGATGATTTTTATAGAGATCCTGACCAAATGGTACTTACAGTGAAGTATTTCAAAGGTAAAAATATAAAAATTTTAGTCGATTCTTCTTTCACTATTTATTATGCGAAGCTCAATATTAAATATGTTTAAGGGAGAAATATTTATCCAGAGCAACAACAAGTGAGACACATAGGAATTCTTTTAGAAGATGATTATATGATGAGAGAGACGACGGTATTTGACGATGGCTATCTTCTTCTTGATATGATGAGTGAAAAATCCAGATCAGAAGAATTCATAGAAGTGAAGGAAAGTGCGACGACAGAAGAAAATGGAGCAAAGAATGAAGATGTACTCGTGGAGAAGGGAAAAGAAAAGGCACCAGTGATGGAGCTAGCCAAGAAATCCAACCTTGGCTCTGAGATAGCCAAGTAGGCTGGTGAGATCCAGAAATTTCCAATCCAAGAGGAAGCCGTGGCGTCTGATGCGGTTAAGCTTAAAGAAGTAGAGGAAGGGTACATAGTGAGTACAGTGATCGATGGCCACAAGCTTCGCATGAATCCACACTCGGTTCTTCCTCGATTTGGTTCTTCGGTTCTCTCCTTCAATGTCATTATGGTGGTCACAGATGTTACTCCCAAAGAAATATCTCCTTCATCTGGAAACCCAAATTCGAAACCAACAGTAGAAGGAGAAAATCAGGCAATCAGTATCCCTCCTAAGCCTCCTCCTAGCAAAGGCAACATTGCTCTTCGGCATCAACAGCAATCAGCCACCGTGCAATTAATTCAAAGACGTCGCTCGTGGGATTTGAGGGAAAACGAGCATGGAAGTCTGTTCTATTCAATTTTCTCTTGTAGTACTCTATTTACTTCCCAAGAAAGTGAGAAAAATATAAAAGATTTTACTCGTATTGTGTTGATATTCTTGCTTTGGGTTTGCCAAAATGGTTCTTTCCCAAGGCTAGATGATAACAAAGATGGGCATTACATGTTTGAGCTTGGAGAAGATTTAACTTCTCACTACAAGATCCACATCAAAATGGGTGAAGGTACTTTTGGACAGGTTTTGGAGTGCTGGGATAGAGAAAAAAAGGAAATGGCTGCCATCAAAATTTTCCCTGGAATTAAGAAGTATCATGAAGCAACTATGATAGAGATTGAAATGCTGCAACAAAGTGGTAAACATGATAAAGGGGGCAACCGGGGTGTGCAAATACAGAACTGGGTTGACTATAGTAACCATGTCTGTGTTATGTTTGAGAAGCTTGGACTAAGTTTATACGATTTTCTATGGAAACAAAATTATCGCTCATTTTCCATTAATCTAGTCAGTGAGATAGAGGGTGATGCTGCGATAGATAGCACAAATGCCTTTACCTTTTCTCCGCAATCCAATTATTATTTTGACGTTAACACCGATTGGGTTGAAGAAGCTTTGGATAGGTTTGATCAGTTCTTATTTAAACCTTTGATGTCAGTTGGTGTTACTACGAGGGAATTTAAAGAGGGAGGGTTCCAGAATATAGACAAGAGGCGTGGCAGTGTTAATAATGGAAGGTACACGAGATGTTTGGTGAAAGGCTTCAAGACCACATGGTTAATTGATATGGGTTTGGGCTTCAAGGGAATTTCTACGGGTGAGTGGATCAACTATATGTTTGACCAGAATTTTGTGAATTATCAAATCTTGGTTGTTATCTTTGGGAGTAGTAAACAATTTGATATAGTATGGGAATTGTTTGGAAGAAGACTTTTTAACTTTGAAGGTCATGAAGCACCTGTGTATTCCATTTTCCCTCATCAAAAAGAAAATATTCAGCTTATAATTTTTACAATGGTTGACGGGAAAATTAATTTGGTTCCAAAGATAGTGAAGCAAAATGCAGACTAGGAAATTAATTCTCAAAACTGGGATTTAGAGAATGCTACTGAATTTGAAAGTGACCATGTAGTTGTTGAGTGGTAGAAGTTGCGTTCAAAGAATGGTATTAAATTGGATGAAGTGGGGAATATTGCACCTCAAATGTTTCAAATATTGACATTTAGGAATGTTTTGTGGTGGGATGGAATAGATCTACTAAAAGTCTGGAAATACCATTGGATAAAGAAACAAATCTTGTGGCCCTTTGATAGAGGAAAGAGAAAAGAAACGGTAGAAACGTTGGGTGCCAAGTTCACTTTTGTCTTCTCAACACTCGAAACCAAGGTATTTGTAGAAGGATGGATTGATGAAGGTGGCAGCTTGCAGTGTGTATACCATGGTTGGTCATTTGATGGTTGTGGATCTTGTGCAAGGATCCCTCAGGCTTCAGCTGAAGGTCCTGAAGCTTGTGCTGTTAAGTCTTCAAGAGCATGTGTTACAAGTTCCCTACGATGCAGTCACAAGGCCTACTCTCTATTTGGCTGGATGAGAATGGATGGGAAAGAGCACAAACTAACAAGCTTCCCAGGCTGCCTGATGACTTTGATAAACCTGCGTTTTCATCTGTGACAAGTCAGCGCGTCTATTCTATGGCTACGATATCCTCATGGAGAATGTATCTGATCTTTCCTACATTAAATTGCTCATAACCAACAATCTGCACTTGCTCGCCAATACCATGAAGTTGCATCAACATCTCAACCTTGAGGACAAGGTTTTTTAAAGTGGGGGAATTTGTTATGAACCCAATTAAATTGGGCCTGACTTTATCAGCCTCCTACTTGTTATCTTTTATCTTATTGAGTTGCTAAGTTGTTGTTAGTGGCGCATGGGCCTAGTTAGTGATAGTAAGAATTGGCCCATGGCCTTGGTTTGGTTGTGGTTGAGTTAGGGTTATTGTCTTCTAGTATATGTACCGGGAAGGGGGTTGTTGATGGGGGATCTGGAAGAATATTGATCAAGTTGCTTTCTGTTTTCATGGAGGTTGAGTATTCCTTGCAAGTACTCAGTTTATCATAATATCATTTGCATACATTTCTCTATCATCCATTCCAGTATTTCACTTCTTTAGTAATTTCATATCAAGTTCATTATAGAAGGGAGCGAAAGTCGAGAGGAAAATCTGATTATTGAGAAAATAATTTCCAATTGCTAAAGGGATTTACTGCACGTTCTTCTTCCTGTATTTCACAGCTTTGGTGCTCCAGATAGTTCGAGTTTTCATTCAAACAACTCCTAAATTCTCTTATTTTCTGTTGGACTCGATCTTGAGTTTGTAGTGATTGTTCTACCGTCTCCTTGGTTTTGAGCAGAGCTACAATAATTTCTTCCATGGTTGATGGCACAGAGATCAGTGTGTCTCTGATACCACTTTGTAACACACACAATGGATTAATAGTAAATAAAATGAAATATTTCACTTTGAGGGTGAAAATATGTCCAAGAAACTAAGAAGGAAGAAGAAGATGGTATGAAGAAGAAGAAGTTTCTATTACTTTCTAGATGAAAAACACAATACATCACTACAACTTTTATGTAAGAATTACCTACGGATTGCCTCCCATCTACTGGACCTCATGGGTCATGATTTAAACTAAAATAAAGCAACATAAGTAAATT
This sequence comes from Juglans sigillata, assembly GCA_003123805.1. Lineage (NCBI taxonomy): Eukaryota > Viridiplantae > Streptophyta > Magnoliopsida > Fagales > Juglandaceae > Juglans > Juglans sigillata. Next base: position 36,109 of record QEOY01002950.1, read on the forward strand.
AAGAGGTTCATTACATCTTAAAGCTACTGGGATCAAACCCATTACACAAACTAAAATATACTAAGTTCCATTCCAGTTTAGAAGCCCTGCGTGGGAGCCCAAGCCGTAGCCAATGTGCCCACAACCATGGGAATTGTTACAACTGGGTAGCAATTTATATAAACTTTGATATTTGTAATTTAGGTCTTTAGTTTTTCAATGGCTGATAATTTTCAACCATTATTCTATTTATGAAACAAATTAAAAATTATTTCATGTACATAGAGCTCTACATCATGGTCCAAATAAAATGGGATCTCGTTAGATCTTGATAAGTTTAGGTGTTATCTCCATGTTAGAGCTACCCTAAAATCCTTTTAAAAAGAAAATCTCTCCATCCATAGCCTTGACTGGGATCCTTCTGTTTTCCTTTATAAGAACAACTAAAAATTGAGAAATGAATCTCGAGTCTATATAAATATATATTGAGTGTCAGTATATATATTTTTATTACTATAACTTATTGTCTCATTCTCAGTATGGTACTATTGTATAAAAAAAATACCATTTAGTGAGAATATGGCAATACTTAGACAATCACAATTCTGGGTGAGCAAAGGATTAGAAAAAGAGTAACTAANACCCTAAAATCCTTTTAAAAAGAAAAGCTCTCCATCCATAGCCTTGACTGGGATCCTTCTGTTTTCCTGTATAAGAACAACTAAAAATTGAGAAAATTGAATCTCGCGTCTATATAAGTATATATTGAGTGTCAGTATATATATTTTTATTACTATAACTTATTTTCTCATTCTCAGTATGGTACTATTGTAAAAAAAAAATACCATTTAGTGAGAATATGGCAATACTTAGAAAAGCACAATTCTGGGTGGGCAAAGGATTAGAAAAAGAGTAACTAACGAATGAAGTAAGCACCATAATAGATAGGCAAAGAAAGGGATGAGAGTTCTACATTGGGTGAGTAAAAAAGGGGCAGGCGACACGCAAGGCTAGCAAAGCCTAACGAGTACAATATAGTGAAGGCAATAGGAATGCAATGGGCAAGCAATGTGTTGCACGAATGCATTTCGAGGCAAGCAACAGACAGTGTGATGTGAAAAATTGGAGTTGCCAGAACACAACGTAATAGTACTAAGAGGGTANCGAGTACAATATAGTGAAGGCAATAGGAATGCAATGGGCAAGCAATGTGTTGCACGAATGCATTTCGAGGCAAGCAACAGACAGTGTGATGTGAAAAATTGGAGTTGCCAGAACACAACGTAATAGTACTAAGAGGGTAGCAAATAACCTCACAAAAGATTATACTTAAATGTCGACGTTTCCACTAGAGCACACATGGTAAAGGAGTATCACAAATTTGTGCACCTGACCATGTGCAGAAGCTTTCGATCACATGGGTGACATTCACAAGCAACAGATTGAGCGCCCCTTATCTTTGGCCGAAATTCTCAGACGCGCAGAGCATGTCCTTTCCATCCTTGCCACCCCATTCATCCGACATACACCTGGATAGTGGAGGACTTGCCGATTTACCGGGCAGCCAACGTCGAGAATTGTGAGATTCTGATAGGCCACATGCTTTTTATAAAAGCCTCGCCTCGCCGAACTCTTTCTTCATGCTTTAGGATTTCTGAAAGATAAAATACACANTTGGAGTTCCCAGAACACAACGTAATAGTACTAAGAGGGTAGCAAATAACCTCACAAAAGATTATACTTAAATGTTGACATTTCCACTAGAGCACACATGGTAAAGGAGTATCACAGATTTGTACACCCGACCATGTGCAGAAGCTTTCGATGGGTGACATTCACAAGCAACAGATTGAGCGCCCCTTATCTTTGGCCAAAATTCTCAGACGCGCAGAGCATGTCCCTTCCATCCTTGCCACCCCATTCATCCGACGTACACCTGGATAGTGGAGGACTTGCCGATTTACCAGGCAACCAATGTCAAGAATTGTGAGATTTTGATAGGCCACACACTTTTTATAAAAGCCTTGCCTCGCTGAACTCTTTCTTCATGCTTTAGGATTTCTGAAAGATAAAATACACACACACACACACAC
>QEOY01002950.1:38340-122882 GCA_003123805.1 Juglans sigillata
AACAATTTATGGTTCGTCATATTCTAACTATGATGGTGATGTCTTATCAAACGGACAAGGTGAGTAAAACCCTCATTTGGGCAATACTCAGACAAGCGCAATCCTAGGTGGACAAAAAATCAAGAAAAGAGTAACTATCGAATAAAGTAAACACCATTTTGGGCTGGCAAAAACAATGTGACCAAAAGGATTCGAGTTCTATATTAGGATAGTAAAAGAAGGATAGGCGATGCGCAAGGTTAGCAATGATGTGGGCGAGCAATGGGTGAGTGACGATGTGGGTGAGCAATATGTAGCGCGAAAACATTTCAAGGAAAGCAACAAGCATCATGGTGTGAAAAATTGGAGTGCCTAAAAAAAGCATAAGAATGCTCAGAGAGTAGAAGAAACCTTGTAAAATATTATGCTCAAACGAAGACGTTTCTATAAGAGCAACCATGGGAAATGAGAGTCACAGATTGCCCGAACATGTACAAAAGCTTTTGAACACGTGGGCAACATTCACAAGAAACATACTAAACTCCCTTTTCTCCCATGCAAAAATCTTGAGATGCACAGAGCGCTCCTATGTCGAGAACTGTGAGACTCGTGATAGGCCGAACAATCTATATAAAAGCCTCTCCTCGCTGAACGCTTTCTTCAAGCTTCAAGATTTTCGAAGAGCTTAGGGAAGACCCTCTCTCTCTCTCTCTCTCCCTCCCTGTCATTTGGTCTAATGGTCGAGGGAAGGCAAAGTAGGAGTAGTACTAGAGTTAGTTTAAAATCACATAGGAGTAGTACCAAAGTTAGGTTTAAAATCACCTAGGAGTAGTACCAGAGTTAGGTTTAAAAGTGTAATAGGTTTGAAATCATAGGTGTAAGTGATGATGGGTTTAAGTCCTATGATAGGATAGTCGACATGGTGCGCCCTAGATTAACAAGGAGTGAACAACCATAAGATGCATGTGAGGAAAAATACCCACAGGGGGATGGAAACTACGTTATGAGCTAGGCCCTAAACTGGATGATGGACATGTTGCAATGACGATAGAACCTCTTTCAACAACAACTTTTACAACAATGCACATATATGGAGTAGTAGCAACATGCTCAATCCCAGGGTCCCGAACAGCGATGATGCTCATACGGTCATACAAACATTTTCTAGCATATCAATATCTTGCATGTGAGGGTCCGAAAATGGATCATGGATCTGAATAGGATGTTTAGAATACGTGGGTGCACTGAGGACCAGAAGGTGTTGTACATGGGGTACTTGCACAAGGAGAGATGGCTATATGTTGGGACATGAAGCAACAATTGCTTATTATGGAGCTAGGATCAATAGAGGTCGTGACCTAGTAATGGTTTAAGATGGAGTTTGTCGATTGGTTCTTCCCTGCTATCATGAAATGGTAGAAGGTGAGGGAGTTTTCGAGCTTGGTCTAATGAGGAATGATGGTCAAATAGTATACGACCAAGTTTATGGAGCTAGTCAAGTTCGCACCTCATCACATTGCTATAGAGGAGATGCAAACTAAATGATTGTAGCCACGAATAAGATCTCAAGTGGNCTTGTCGATTGGTTCTTCCCTGCTATCATGAAATGGTAGAAGGTGAGGGAGGTTTCGAGCTTGGTCTAATGAGGAATGACGGTCGAATAGTATACGACCAAGTTTATGGGGCTAGTCAAGTTCGCACCTCATCACATTGCTATAGAGGAGATGCAAACTAAATGATTGTAGCCACGAATAAGATCTCAAGTGGCCTGCCTGCAGATACCGAGCTTTCAAAGGCTAGTGGAAGTAGCATCAATTGTAGAAAAGAGTGTTGTAGTTTGACGGCCTTGATGAGTGGGCAAAAGAGGACTTGCACTAGGGAAGGCAGTAGTTCAGGGTCTCCCCCGAAATTTGTGTCTAGAACATACGTGTGGCTTACTCTGGTGAAGATGGCAATAGGAGATGCACATTGGAGGAAGAATGCCAGTATGCAGCCAGTGCAAGATTGATGACATATTGCTAGCACGTGCTTCAGATGTGGACAAATTGGAAATTTCTCCAAGGAATGACTCAGAGTGGCTCAGGGAGGAGGCGGGACTGGCCCATCAAGAGGAAGGACGGGCCAATGGAGGCCAGTGCAGGTGTGGGTGTATGTATTGGTGCAAGAATAATTTGATGAAGATGCCCTAAGACCCAAGATGCTGGTGTTGTTACAGGTAAGAACCCTCTCGATTAAAGTTAAGTATTTGTTGAATAATAAATTTTGGTCATAAGATTTAGAGGGTTTAGTTGTATAAGGACGAGTCAAATTGTTTGGGTAATATGCGTATACCTTGATCAACTCGGGTGTGTCAACAACATTTGCCCAAATCTATAGTTTACAAATGGTGATGATGCCACATAGTGTAGTAGTAACCCTAACCACTAGGGAAGTAGTAGAAAGCATGCGAGTGGCCTTGAGTTGCCCTTTGGATCTAGAAGAGAGAGTGTTGAAAGGAAATTCGATAATGTTTAAATTAATCGGGTTTGACATTATTCTGGNGGTGAAGATGGCAATAGGAGATGCACATTGGAGGAAGAATGCCAATATGCAGCCAGTGCAAGATTGATGACATATTGCTAGCACGTGCTTCAGATGTGGACAAATTGGAAATTTTTCCAAGGAATGACTCAGAGTGGCTCAGGGAGGAGGCGGGACTGGCCCATCAAGAGGAAGGACTGGCCAATGGAGGCCAGTGCAGGTGTGGGTGTATGTATTGGCGCAAGAATAATTTGATGAAGATGCCCTAAGACCCAAGATGCTGGTGTTATTACAGGTAAGAACCCTCTCGATTAAGGTTAAGTATTTGTTGAATAATAAATTTTTGTCATAAGATTTAGAGGGTTTAGTTGTATAAGGACGAGTCAAATTGTTTGGGTAATAGGCGTATACCTTGATCAACTCGGGTGTGTCCAAGTCATTTGTGTCAACAACATTTGCCCAAATCTATAGTTTACAAATGGTGATGATGCCACATAGTGTAGTAGTAACCCTAACCACTAGGGAAGTAGTAGAAAGCATGCCAGTGGCCTTGAGTTGCCCTTTGGATCTAGAAGAGAGAGTGTTGAAAGGAAATTCGATAATGTTTAAATTAATCGGGTTTGACATTATTCTGGCGATGAATTGATTGTTCTAGCACTATGCTAGTATAAATTGTCAAAGTTGGGTGCTTAGCTTTCAACAGCCCAAAAGAGAAGTGATGGAGTTTGCCGGTAGCAGGCTTACAACATTGCCAAAGGTTATTTTACCCTGCAAACTAAGAGAGATCTGGCCAGTGGAGCAGAAGCATACATGGTGCAGATAGTGATTAAGCCAACGAAAAAGAAGTCAATAACAGGTAGTCCCTATAACAGTTAGCCATAAATTCAAGGGATGAATTTCTTTAGGAACCTCGTGACCAGAAAATGTTCATGAATTGACTCAATCGCATAGATTTTAGTCTGTCAGTGTAGTTAGTGTAGCCACTCACTATGGTGTCTAAAGTGTGACTTTAATTATTTGAGATACCTAGAAGTGTCAGAATGAGATAAGATCTGCGCCATTGGACTTAGGAATATTTAAGATTTTATGGCACAATAAAACAATTTAAAATTTTTGGACGAAGCGTTTATTCGAAACTGTGTTTTGTTTATTTCGAGAACTTCGAAGTCGATTTTGAATAAACGACTTGCACCCTAAGGTTAGTATGTATATTTAGGATTTTGCAGTGCAAAGTTTATTTTCACTTTTTCTGGAGTGAATAGTAACTTCGATAGTAGCACCAAGAGCAGTGTTTTCAAAATCATAGTGTGGAATGTCCAAATTAGATTAGAGAAGTTTTACTTAGACACTTGGTAAGATCTTTGCCATAGTTGGTGAATAATATTGGACACTTGAGACCAAGAGCAACTATGAGATGGAAATGTGATGGAAATTAGTATTGAGATCATGCCACCTAAGCAAAATACTATTCCATCCAATCATTCAATTTGTGCCAAACCAAATGCGGTTTTAACCCTATTGAAACTCCAAATACTTGAAATCCACTTGAAACGCCAAAATTTTGGAGAAAACAGAAACCCTAAACGGTTTTCCCAAACCCCAAATTTATTTACAAACCTTAAATGGATCCGGTTTCTAGCTTAGAGTTTAATCACTTGATAAATCACTTTCACATGCTATTACTCAATAAAATTCATGTTATGATATCATTATTCAATCCTTTAAACCTTAAAATTTTATTGGGCGAAGAAAAATTACATTTGGGCTTGATAGCAACGAAAACCCTAGCCAGACCCTCTTTAAACCCCATATTAAGGCCCATTCAGTTAAGGCCCATTAAGGTGAACGAAATTGAGCCACTTTTGCAAGGTTTATGGAGGAATTGTTCTCCATCCATGGCTAACCAAAATCTTTCCAGAATAGCCCCAATTTGTACTTGATTTGAAGGTCAAAGCCTTCTCACTCACCAAGTCTCACTCGATAGCTCTAGGTAGCAATACCATGGGTTGGTTTTGCCCATTGTTTTGGGCTAACATAGGCATCACTCAAGGTCATTCACAACTCTCTTATCGCCCCCTCAGTCCATTTCCCTTTCATTTCATCCATTTCTAACACTTTTCTTGGAGAGAAGCCTAAAGGTTCTCTTGAACAGTTTTCCTGAGTTAGTTTGCACGCCATTTTTGAAACTTTTTTAATTTTATCTCACGAATTTCTCTTCACAAGAGCTGTTTCTATTTGAGTATAGTTTCTTTGAATATCTTTTGTATTGATTTTCATGGCCATTTGTCGGTCAAAAGCTGTTTTAAGCTTGTAACGGTCATCCTAAGCGATAAACTGGACAATGCTTGTTATTTTGATGTTTTTGACCAAGTTATTGGAAAGATCTTGGTCTGAGACTTTTATGGAGTGTAGTTAACATGTTTATATGAAATTGTTATGAGGAGTCATTTCATGTTATAAGCTTTTGATGAAATGTTTTCTTAGATCTAAAATGTTGGAAACTGGAAGGAGTAAAACATTTTATGTTTTATGAAAACTTGGAACTTTTGTTGTTAAATCATGTTCCAATGGTTTTGATATTTTTATATGATGATCATAAGTATTTGATGTACATGTTAAGATATTATTTTGAAGATTTTTTATTTTTATTTTTAAAGATATGGTTTTTATGCGCGAGGAAACTCGGTTAGGCCATAAAGTTCAGGTTTGTGGTTAGATCCATGTTTTGGTTTAATTTTGGCCATGTGATTTTGAGTTTAATGCTTGGATCTAATTTAGGACATGTTTTTAAACCATGTGATATTGTTGGTTTGTGACTTTGTCATGGTATGTTTCGGATCAAGTGGTTTGATCAAAACCAAACATTGAGAAAATATGTTTTTGAGTTTTAAGTGTGGAAGTCGAAAGTTTGGGGATGGATTTGTGATTTTTGGTGATTTTTACTTGATGATCCAAAAGATCATATTTCTTATGTGTATGTTAGGAATATATTGGAAGTTAGTTTTGAACTTTAGAGTTCTTGGAAATTTTTTAAAGGAAATCAAACCTTGTGAATCAAAGGGTTTGTTTTTAATTAAAGTTTGGAACTTTTTGTTCAAAAGTTTTGTGTTTTTATGAAGTGGATTTTTATTTTTATTTTTTTTATGTAATGGATTTTTGTTGGTTGTTTTAGCATGATTTTTAAGCATAGATGTGATGATTTATGTTGAAATATTTTGGTTTAAGCATAAGTTATGAGGTTGGATGGAATTGCAACAAAAAAATCAAAGTGTTTTTGCCTAGAGGTTTCGGCCTTAGTTATTTGTCATTGGTTGTGATTTGTTTTAAAATTTTATAATTAGATATTTGGATTTATGAGGACAAAAAGTACATGAAAAATGTAAATTTTGGTGAATTTTGAAGTTAGGATGCAAGAATCCTTAAGTTAGGAGTAAAATGGACATTTTCCCCCATGTAGAGGGTAAAATGATATTTTTACTCTCAGATAGTATTTTCATACTTCTAAGTTATTAAGTGATGAAATTATAATGTTTAGAAATCATTTCTTATAATTTCTCGTGTTTTGTGCTTTCTCTGTAATGCGACAATCATTGGAAGTGAGCTTCTAACTTACTGGTAGATTACTATGTTTGTGTGATTGGTAAGGAAACTATTATTTATGTTCTTATGTTATCATATATTCTATGCTATGCTATGTCACTACATGTTTATCTATTTCACATGATATTCTGTCATGACATATTTATTTGTTACATGATATATTCTGTCACACAACTTTTATCTGTTATATGATATATTCCATCACACACTATTTGTCTACTACATGTTATACCATGTCACATAATGTTATCTGTTACACGTTATGTCATGTCATGTAATGTTGTCTGTTATATGTTATGCCACATTACACAATATATGTTTGTTTCATGTTATGTCAAGTCATGCATCTCATGTACATGTCATGTTACGTTACGTTAGACCATCTGTCCTTTCATTTCATGTCACGTTATGTCTTGAGTATAATTTGTGTATCTCAAAAACAGTATTTCCACGTCCGTCAAATCTGTTTATGTTTATCATAACCCTAAATTCTAGGATGAGATAATATCCTAGTGGAATTCTTTTGTTCACGCTAGAGTGTCTAACTAGTGTGAAATTCTCTGGGTTGAAAAGGTAAAGATTAACAGGCTTTGGATGAGACCTAATTAACTGGTCACCGAAGCGAAGTTAGGCACTAACGTCGATGGTGTCACCCACATTTCAATTTCATTTTATACGTATTCGTGCTGGTGCAGATACTTGACACAAAATACGTACATTATGTGTTCCATAGGAGGTGCAGATATCTGTGAACTGGCATGTATGTTAACGCACTAACAATTGGTGCAGATACCTATGCTGTAATGAGGTAATTGATAGGGACACACGGATCAAGGGGAACCGTGTAGCACCCATATGATCACTTTTATTAATTATGCTTAATTATTGAAGAAGACTCCATGTTCATATATTTCACGTTTATGCTTATGTTATTTAACGGTCAATTCAGTTCATGTTCAATTTCAGTCAGTTCACGTTCCACTTGTCATGTTTAAGTTCACGTCAGTTCAGTTCTTCTCATGTTAGTTCATGTCATGTCAAGTTTCAAGTTTATTCCATGTTTTCTTTAAATCATATCAATTTATGTCATGTTATATGTCAAGTCACGTCGTGCTTATTTGTGATTATGATTATGCATACATGTCTTTACTGTCATGCCTACATCCGTAAATTGTATGTTAAGTTTCTTGTTAACTTGCTGAGATTTGTACTCAAATCTTACTGTGGTAGTCCCAACTACTATTCCTCACAAATGATAGACGATGTGCCAGGATCAGGAATTGCAATGTACTATGACTGATTGGAGACGGTTGATTAGGTGACATAGACACGACGGGAAGCTCGTAGCCTTAACGATCAGATTTATAGATAGTATTTTGGCGTTCTTAGTCGAGTTACTCGACGAACTGTACTGGTAGTTATTTTATGCATGTACTTATGGAGCTTTGTCTCCAGTAATTTTGAGATTACAGATGTTTTAGACTTGTGCTGTAATCATGAATATGCATCACTTTCATGTTTATGTAATATGGTTCTAAGTTATTTTGGGATACTTATAGTTTGGTGCATAGTATTGCTCAAAGAAAAAAATTATCCACCACGAATATTGCATATTTCTAGATGTGTACTAGGTGCATTGCATCTTTAATTGTTATGAACGGGGGTAGATAACCTTATATTGCATGTCCAGACGCTTCAAATGTTCGTCCGATCCCAAGCAAAAATCTCGAGACGTCACAGTCCCGTCGTCAAGAAAATTCTAGAAGTATTCGCTAACGATCTCCCTGGATTGCCTCCAATTCTAGAGATTGAATTTGCAATTGATTTGGAATCGGGAGCACTCCTGTTAAGATGTTGACATTATGCAATATTTTCTACGTATTTGATTTGGGAAATGAACAATTTATGGTCTGTAATATTCCAACTTAGATGGTGATTTGACTTATGGATATTATTTTGGCAGAGTTAAGTATACTTCTTTGGTATTGATATTTCTAGATACGACATGCATTATTCTTATATGCAAATGCATGTATTAGGTGTTGCCCGTGTGGTGAGCATCCTGGTGTCTCAGCCCCCCGCCATATATGAAGCGAGGATTGGGTGTGCTACAATATGGTGGCTACTCGGGCCAACTAATGACAAGTCGAGTAACGATCAGATTGATGTTGTTTGTATTTTGCTAGGCGACTATAGGAGTTACCAAAAGTGATTTGAAAATTAATTAAGGTTAGTAGTNGATTGGGTGTGTTACAATATGGTGGCTACTCTGGCCAACTGATGACACCTCGAGTAACGATCAGATTGATGTTGTTTGTATTTTGCTAGGCGACTATAGGAGTTACCAAAAGTGATTTGAAAATTAATTAAGGTTAGTAGTTTTTGGTTAAAACTTCCTATTTAGGGATTTTAATAACAATCTTAAATAGTCTAACTTATTTTAAATATTGTATAATCATTATGTGGCAACTTCTTGTTTAAGGGTATACATGGATGGTAACACTCGCTTCCAAATTAAAAGTTGATAACGTGGAGAGGTCATTAATATTTTATAAATTATTATTTATGTAGCACTCGGACCCAATCGAGCTTAATTTTATTTATTTATTTTATTTTTATTCCACACGTTACCTTCCCCACATGTTTTATTTATTTTTTCTTTCCGTCTATATTTTTCTTCACCCCTAGGTCTTCCTCTCGTCCACGACATGCATACACATGCACGACTCAGTTTTTCAACCGCACGCACATCTCACTCATCCCTCTAGGATTTTCGCATCACATATATATATACACTTGTTCTTCATGTTTTGACAAAAACCTAGTATAGCCGTTCTTTTTTTTCCCCTCTCTCCTCTCCGTTTTCCCACTGCCGAAACTCAGTTTCTGCCCTCCCCCTCCATCGCAAATCACCAACATCGAGGGATTAGCCACTGTAGAAGACTCCTCCACGCACGACCAGTGCAACACCCTGTTTAGCCACCGTGTGAAACTGTTCTACTCCTTGCACCGCATTTAGCGACGTTGACCAGCATGCTGGGGTTTCCCACGCACGTCGTAAGCCACCGAGCCACTTTTTAAACCTCCACTGCTCTGCCCTGCACCACCATAGCTCACACTTAGCCGCCCAACGTAGAAGCTTTGTTGCACGCATCAACACCCCTATTTCCTCATCTCAAAATAGAGCAATTGGTTGCTCCTCCAAGCACGGCAAGTTTTGCGCTTTGACCAACCCTTTCGGACGTCTCCTTTGCGGCGCAAAGGGAACCCATAGTCCAGCATCTCAGCCATGCCTAGCCGTGTCACTGTCGATAGCCCCCCAGGCCGTTGCCGCGCGTAACTCTCTCGATAACACCTCCATGCACACGCCGTGTTTCACTCTGTATATCATGACTTTCTCCCTCTCTCACCGTGCATCTCTCTCTCTCTCTCTCTCGTCCAGTGCATAGCCATCGAGTGCACCACCTCCCATCACACTGTGCGCCGTCGTATGTTACCTTCTCAGTGAGTCCCTGCTGCCGCTGCACTTCAATGATTCATGTGTTTATGTTCATCGCTAGTTTTATTTCATAAGGTGTATTTATATCTACTATATATATAAACGCGAATGGGTGAGGAACAGTATTTTCGTCTAATTTTTTTTTCCAATTTTACTCCTGCTTTTATATTTACTTCCCTATTCTATCCTTCGTTTCCGTAATCTACTGATCATTTTTTTTTACAGTTTAATCCTTCTTTCTGCCAACTATTGATCTTTATCTCTCATTTGTTTTCTTTTANTTCTACTTCTTGCACCGCATTTAGCGACGTTGACCAGCATGCCGGGGTTTCCCACGCACGTCGTAAGCCACTGAGCCACTTTTAAAACCTCCACTGCTCTGCCCTGCACCACCATAGCTCACACTTAGCCGCCCAACGTAGAAGCTTTGTTGCACGCATCAACACCCCTATTTCCTCATCTCAAAACAGAGCAATTGGTTGCTCCTCCAAGCACGACAAGTTTTGCGCTTTGACCAACCCTTTCGGACGTCTCCTTCGCGGAGCAAAGGGAACCCATAGTCCAGCATCTCAGCCATGCCTAGCCGTGTCACTGTCGATAGCCACCCAGGCCGTTGTCGTGCGTAACTCTCTCAATAACACCTCCATGCACACGCCGTGTTTCACTCTGTATATCATGACTTTGTCCCTCTCTCACCGTGCATCTCTCTCTCTCTCTCTCTCTCTCTCTCTCTCGTCCAGTGCATAGCCATCGAGTGCACCACCTCCCATCACACCATGCGCCGTCGTACGTTACCTTCTCGGTGAGTCCCTGCTGCCGTTGCACTTCAATTATTCATGTGTTTATGTTCATCGCTAGTTTTATTTTATAAGGTGTATTTATATATATATATATATACGTATATTTATATGTAAAGTTTTAACCTAATATATATATATATATATATATATATATATATATNTCACTTTGTCCAATTAACGAACACTACAATGTGGTGTCCCCACGTGACTTATTAAAAAAAAATAAAAAGATTATTTGTTATGCATTATTCATGAGATTCTGTTTAAGAAGAAATTATTTTCTGTCATGACTGGTATAGACATGAGCTTATTTTTTTACATTCTGTTTCTGAACTGTGAAAAGAGAGCGAATATGAAATTTTATGCATAAATTATGATGTGATATGATTTTGCTCTGTTTTGAAGATTTTCTATACTCTGATATGATCTGATGTGATTTTTGAAAAACCTCTGACATAACATTCTGTTTCTGTTTCATTCTGACCTCCTTACGGGTATAAAACTGTGGCCTCTGTTCGGGTTGGTAGCAACTTTTCTGTTTCTGATGCACCCACTTTGGAAACAAAGTAGTTTTCTGTGTGGTCTTTCCTATGTGCACACTCAGGGCCCCGAGAATGATTAAGGGGAAGATTCACATTCTGTTTCTGTTCGGTTAGCTACTACGATTTGCACAACCCTACCACAGGAGTTAAACGTGGTATTTGTTCTAATATGATAAGATAAGATGTGATGTTTCAGTTTATGCTATGCCAAAGGGATTTTGATTATGAATGTTTTCGAACTTTCGCTCTGATATTTTTATAACATGCTCTGACTCTTCATTTTGAAAACAATATTCTAATTTCCACATTTATAAATTTGGATTGGTTGTGTCAGTTTCCACAATGACTTCATCGACTTGGGGGTGCCTTCACTTTCTGTCTTGGCTGGAATTTAAAATCTGAAGTAGTACTATTGACTTGGATTGAGGCAAACTTGACCTGAAAAGAGTGGAGTTTTCGGTGATTTACCTAGAAAGAAATATATAAATATGCGTGCCCTACGTCTACTATGTATATTTATACCGCTCACTTTGTCCAATTAATAGACACTACAATGTGGTGTCCCCAAGTGATATTAAAAAAAATTAAAAAGATTATTTGTTCTGCATTATTCATGAGATTCTGTTTAAGAAGAAAGTATTTTCTGTCATGACGGGTGTAGACATGAGCTTATTTTTTTACATTCTGTTTCTGAACTGTGAAAAGAGGGCGAATATGAAATTTTATGCATAAATTATGTTGTGATATGATTTTGTTCTGTTCTGAAGATTTTCTGTACTCTGATGTGATTTTTGAAAAACTTCTAACATAACATTCTGTTTCTGTTTCTGTTTCATTCTGACCTCACTACGGGTGTAAAACTGTGGCCTCTGTTCGGGTTGGTACCAACTTTTCTGTTTCTAGTGCACCCACTTTGGAAATAAAATGGTTTTCTGCGTGGTCTTTCCTATGTGCGCACTCAGAGCTCCGAGAATGAATAAGGGGAAGATTCACATTATGTTTCTGCTCGGTTAGCTACTGCGATTCGCACAACCCTACCACGGGAGTTGAACATGGTATTTGTTCTAATATAATGGGGAAAGATGTGATGTTTCAGTTTATGCTATGCCCAAGGAATTTTGATTATAAATATTTTCGAACTTTCGCTCTGATATTTTTATAACATGCTCTGACGCTTCATTTTGAAAACAATATTCAAATTTCCACATTTATAAATTTGGATTTGTTGTGTTAGTTTCCACAATGACTTTATCGACTTGAGGGTGCCTTCACTCTCAGTACGGCTGGAATTTAAAATCTGGAGTTGTACTATTGACTTGGACTGAGGCAAACTTGACATCAAAAGAGTGGAGTTTTAAGTGCTTCACCTAGAAAAAAATATATAAATATGCATGCCTTACGTCTACAATGTATATTTATACCGCTCACTTTGTCCAATTAACGGACACTACAATGTGGTGTCCCCACGTGACTTATTAAAAAAAAATTGAAAAGATTATTTGTTCTGCATTATTCATGAGATTCTGTTTAAGAAGAAATTATTTTCTGTCATGACTGGTGTAGACATGAGCTTATTTTTTTACATTCTGTTTCTGAACTGTGAAAAGAGAGCGAATATGAAATTTTATGCATAAATTATGCTGTGATATGATTTTGTTCTGTTTTGAAGTTTTTCTATACTCTGATATGATTTGATTTGATTTTTGAAAAACCTCTGACATAACATTCTGTTTTTCTGTTTCATTCTGACCTCCCTACGGGTGTAAAACTGTGGCATCTGTTCGGGTTGGTAGCAACTTTTCTGTTTCTGGTGCACCCACTTTGGAAACAAAGTAGTTTTCTGCGTGGTCTTTCCTATGTGCACACTCAGGGCTCCGAGAATGATTAAAGGGTAGATTCAAATTCTGTTTCTGTTTAGTTAGCTACTACGATTTGCACAACCCTACCACAGGAGTTAAACTTGGTATTTGTTCTAATATGATAAGATAAAATGTGATGTTTTAGTTTATACTATGCCAAAGAGATTTTGATTATGAATATATTTGAACTTTCACTCTGATATTTTTGACAACATGTTCTGACGCTACATTTTGAAAACAAATATTTTGATTCTGCATTCTGAAGGAAAATATTTTATTCTGCATTCTGAACTCTGCTTATGTCCTCTGCTTACTGAGTTGTTGATAACTTACCCCTTATCTCAAATTATTTTTCTGATAATTTTGATAGTTCTGCTGGAGAACAAGAGTAGGAGGTTTTAGTTAGGGCTGTACAAGAAACCATAAAACTGACTGGGACCAACTCAAACCTGCTGTCGGAGCTCGGAACTAGCCGAAACTGGCGTAGAACCGAACCGGTCGGTCGGCGGTTAGATTTGGCCAAAACTGATGTCTAGCGGTTCGGTCCTGGTTTGATCTGGACCGAATCGCTGAACCGACCAATACTTCAAATGTTTTTTTTTTTAAATTATACATATATGAAATGACGCCGCTTCACTTAAGTGAGTGAAACGGTGTCGTTTTGGGACTTAGTGTTTGAAAAAAATATAAAGGAAACGGCACCATTTGGCTTAAACCAAACGGCGCCGTTTCACTCTAGGTTTTAAACACAACACTCACCATTCTTCTTCCTATTTTCTTCACCTTCTTTTTTATTTTTCACAGCGCTGCCCCCGCCTTTCTCTCAATCTCTCTCTCTCATGGCGTGAGGCACATGCAACCATCTCTCTCTCCGTGTCTAACGACGCACCTAGTCGCAGCCACCTCTGTCGCCATCTCTCTCTCTCTCTCTCTCTCTCTCTCTCTCTCTCTCTCTCTCTCTCAAATCACACCTCGTAGCTCGCGACATCATCTCTCTCAAATCGCAGTCACCTCTGTCGCCACCGAAGACGCTGACAAACCGACCGGTGTTACATCGAGACCAATGTAGACGGTTTTCTCCCCCTTCACTGGCTGGTTTCGGTCGAGATTCACACCATTTCAAGATATCGGTGCGGTTTCGATTTTGGACCGAAATCAAAACTGAACTTTCGGTTTTCACCCCTAGTTTTAGTAAGGTGTGATATCCGTAATGGAACAAGTGTCCGAGGGTACAAGTACTTATTTGAAAGTCGTAGTTAGAAAACTGTTTTATTTTTGATTATTTTGATTTGATGAGTTAATGATATTTTCGAGTTTTGGAGAGTTTTTAATTTATGTTATTGAGAATTTCTTGGTTGTCCCTATGAATGAACATAAATATTTGGATTGATTAAATGGATTAACATTTTATGGAGTTTTCTGGATTTTATAGTTGTGTTATGGAAGTTTGATGTTAAGTATTAAGATCTAACTCTCCGGACCATCGAGAACGGGACGTTACAATTTATCATTGTTTGAAGGGAAAGTTACTACTCAGATTCTTGGCTTTGAACTTTTTCAAAATTGGTATTTGTGGTTTAAAAAGTTTAGAATTAGCACCTATGGTTACATTGAAGTTTCAAAATAACTGTCTCGTTAGTTTCCTAATAGAAAATGTTGATTTGGCAGTTGATCGCTATGTCATGACTAATCACAAAATGGCATGTGTCATGCAACGTACAACCAATGTTAATTTAAAAAAAAAAAAAAAAACATATCATGCCACGTTAATACGAACAATTAAAATTTTTTTAAAAATAAGAAAAATGGAAAAATCATTTTAAAACAAATAAAATCTATACACTTAGAAAATCATCAAAATAAAAGAATACAAACACATAAAAAAAATTTAAAAACATTAAATTTTTATTAAAAAAAGGAAATTAAAAAACTTTATAAACTTATTTAAATAATAAAATATTATAAAAAAAATAAAGTCACAAATGTTTTAAAAAACAACTTAATTCAAAACAAATACACATAAATACAAAAAACTATTAATTTTTAAAATACATAAATAAAAATAAATAAATAAAAAAATTGGTAAAAATTGTTATAAAGAATTAAAGAAAATAAAAATGCAATTCAGATCAACTTGAAAAAGAAATTCAAAACAATCATTAACTAATTTACTAAAAAGAGGAAAAAATAGTAGTTGGCCACCCCCGAGAGGTGGTCGTGGGTGGCTGCTGACGGTGTGAAAGGTATTTGATGGTGTCTAAAGCGTCGGGACATGCAGCATAAAGTTACACACCTCTCATACATGACAGTTAACATGCAATGCACCTAACATGTTTANATAAAAATGCAATTCAGATCAACTTGAAAAAGCAATTCAAAACAATCATTAACTGATTTACTAAAAAGAGGAAAAAATAGTAGTTGGCCACCCCCGAGAGGTGGTGGTGGGTGGCTGCCGACGGTGTGAAAAGTATTTGATGGTGTCTGAAGCGTCGAGACATGCAACATAAAGTTACACACCTCTCATACATTACAGTTAACATGCAATGCACCTAACATGTTTATAGCAGTATGCAATAATCGTAGCGGAATAAATAAACTAGTAATGGTTTGAGCGATTTAACATGTACCAAACAAGTACTAGTAATCCCAAAAGTAGTTATTTAAAACATCCCTACAGATGTTAGGGTCCCAAAATTATGGCCCTTCAAATATCCTTAAAAAATTGTTCCACATGAAATTAAAACATTCACTTGTCTTTCTTTTCCAAAATCTTCTAAATGTCTTAAAAAAGATCCAAAATATAGCATATGATTTTTTCGGCTGCGTCGAGCCAACCTACTAACGAAGGGTCCTCGAATCTTACGGGACTCTTAGTGCTTTCCTTAACTATTGTGGACTCTTCGTGCTTAGGCTTCTCCATCTGGCTTACTGTCTTCTAGTTTTGTCACAATTTCTACCATTCTAGGAGGAATGATAGTGGAAACTATAATATTGAGACTTCAAGAAATTCCAGCAAGTTATGCGAAAAATATACACAAAAATAATATAAGCATGTAATAGGTAAACAACAACATGAAACTTTGTCAAAGCACGTCTTTCTCCCATCCAGATTCATTTTTCTCAACATTGAACTTGTAACACATAACAATTTGACAATTCTTTTTAATCACTTTCCCTTGTTCAATATTACAATGTATAGATACCTCATAGTTATTCCTATGAACCATGGGCTCCCTGCTAGTTACAGCATTACATCACCAGCCCTTTAACCAATTTTCACTATGATACGACAGTTTGTACTCCGCCTTCACCGTATTTACAATGTGTTGCACCCAATAACATTAGGCGCTACTACTTTGTTCCGGAACTCTTTAAAATGAATTCACTCAAAGTCCATTGACTATACTTCGTCAACCAAATAGTTAACCACTCTAATTTAGTCACTTTGGAGCGGACATGGGATTTGACTAGGATATTTCTCCATCCTAGCATTGGGGTCGTGTCAAAACTTGTTTAATGCACAACTCGAAACATAACATGTAATCATGACCTGTGAACTTATTATGAGATCACAGCATAATTTGTAAACTTAACATGTGATCATGGCATAACATGTGATCATATCATATAATCATACTCAACATTTGGTGAATGCAACATGTGAATGGCTTGAAACAATTAGAACAATTGTACATAAAACACATGGGCATATCATATGGTGATTCAACATGGCATCTGACAACATATACAAGGGCCAAACATGTTATCCAAGCACAATTCCAACAAGCCTATAATCAAACATATCATGAAAAATCTATCATACAATGTGATGGATACTGAGCATACAATGTAACATTTATGAACTTGCATTCATCAATCGATACACATATAAGCATTGTTTACGTAAAAACATAAAGTTGTTTTGAAATTTAGGTCTAAATGCAGACAAACAAGAAAGTTGTTAATACATGTTCTAAGTGTTAGGTTCTTGAAGGGAAATCTAATATCTAAGCATTAACCCATGCATTAAGGGGATCAAAAGTCCTAATCTTAATTCAGTTTTAGGGATCACACAACCTTCCAATCCACTCTTATTTCTCATACCCCTTGTATCACATCAATACATATGACAAAAAACCCTAGGGAGGCCTAATGAGATTGAGCTTGTCATCAAGCTTTCCCTTCGCATGGACGAAATCCCAGTGGTTGAGTGTGTGACAAGTAATTTTCGTGCATGGTTAAAAACACTAATGCTGGATGTTACTAGAGGTATAATACATCATTCTAGGTCATGTATTCCTCACTTGGTGACTTAATGTAAATATTTTATGAAAATTGTAGTGATGGTCGACTAGCGCTCAAGCATTCCAAGAGTTTTCTCCAAACAACTTTTCTTCAAGTGTTCGGGTTATGAGAGCTCTAGAGGCAAGACCATACTCGAATCGATTTCAAGCATGACCCATCCTCTCTTGGTTGAACTCATGCTTTTCCTTCCATTTTCCTTTGTTGCATTTTGCACCCACAAGATTACACCAAACACTTCTTACTTTCACAACCCAAAGCCTCTAGCCTCCTGCCCCTCAGATTTTTGTGATGTGAACTAGAAGGTAAGGTTTGAGTTTCCTTATCGTGCTAGAATCCATGAGTTGCTTGGATCTTCCTACATCGATTCTTCTAGCAAGTGAGGCCTGTGTGTTGGTTGGATGGATCGAAGAATCAACTAGTGGTTCTTCCTTTGGAGGTTGGCTTGAGAATGGAGGAGGAGGAGAGGATAAAATGCGATGGATGAGACAATGACTGTATGGTTTCTCTTTAGGGGGTGTAATAGTGTGATATAAATGCACCCTTAATTACCCTCTCACCCACCGGTTCTCTCTCTCTCTCTCTCTCTCTCTCTCTCTCTCTTACATTCACATGATTGCTTACCTAGAGAATACTAAGAGCCTCATTGCATGTGTGTCATGTGTCACGACCTCTCTCTCACCTAGTGTTAGAAGTTTTTGGAACCCTAAGTTCTTCCACTGAAAATCTCTTTTGTCTCTTGCTTTTCTTTCCTCATTTCTATTTTAAACCCTAGGAATCATGGCATGGATGCCATGTGGCATGATCCTAGTCCAAACCATGCACCTCTTCATCTTCTTCTTACGATTGCCTTCTAGAAATCCTAAAAGTCTTCTTACATGAATGCCAAGTGGCGTTGGCTCTTAGAAAAATGAAACCTTCTTCTTCTTCTTCTTCTTCATTTTTGGGAACTTAAGAGCCATCTTGCATTTTTGCCAAATGGTGCTAACCGAAACTCCCCCGTATCTTCTTCATGATTGAATTTTGGAAACCTAGGAATTTCTTATGCACATGGTGCCAAGTGGAAAATCCTTGCCATTATTGAAACCATTATTCTCCCTTCATCATTGTCTCATTGAAAACATTTTCACAAGAGACACCCCTTGAATGGGTGCCATGTGGTGCCATCTCTATGCTATCTGAATCACTCCTCCCTCTCTCTTATCATTGTTTGCTCTTGAGAACTCAAAGAGTCACTGTCCCTGGTTGCCAATTGGCGAAGACCATGAGGGCGGCATATGCCTCTTCTTTTCCCACTTATTTAAAGCTCACATCATCTTATCATTAGTGATTGGGCTAGTTGAAGCCCTAATATGATGGGTTCTCATTGTGACATGCGTGGGTTTCCTTCCCTAGATCTCATAATTGATTTATTGGAACCTTAAGGAACTTGTAGCATGCCATGTTGTCCTCTTTCCCTAGATGGTAGAAAATCACATGGGCCTAAGGACTTCATGGGCTTGGGCAACTGCCTTTTTCCTAATGTAGGGTAAATAAGCCTATTTTCAAACAAGGTTCTAACTATAACAACCCTAGGTTCAATGATTTTGTAGTCACTTAGGCCTAATAGTGACTTAACATAACCTCCAAGTCCTAACCTTCGATTGGTGTTTCACATGCGGCTAGCCAAAGATGGTGGACAATGTCTTCCACCCATTCATTTATAAGTTTTTTTTAATTATAATTTTTAAAATTTTTTATTGTTTCGTCAATTATTTTTATGTTTTGATTTTGTTGATTTTCTAAACTTTATAGATGATTTTTATTGATTTTTAAAAAAGTTTTTATGTTTTATTTGTCCTGTTGATAGTACATTTTTAAATATCAATTGTACATAATAGGACACATATTGTCTTCTTCTTGATCATTACATAGCGATTAATTATCTCATCAGTATTTTCTGACTGTGATGAAGTCATGATGTAGTAAGACTTTATTATAACCATAGTGCTAGTTCTAAACTTTGTAAACAATTGTACTGATTTTGAAAAACTACAAACTATATAGACTTGAAAAGTAGTCATTCATGCCTTCAGAAGTGCCAAGTCTACAAAAAAAAAAAAAACTTTAGAAATGTGAACTTACAAACTAACGTGGCTTGATATGAGACATTAGATTTACTTTAACAATAAAATATCTCACATCTATCCATGTCAGTTTGTAAGTTCATTTTTGTAAGATTTATGTATAGACCAAATATATCAATTTTTGTAATTAGGCCATTAGATTAAATAACTAATAAATATATAGTACAAAATAAATAAGAGAACCCTCTTGACATATACAGTGTTGTGATTTACACACTCCAATTTCCATTAGCCAAAAAGAGAGTCTACACTTTTTAATAAAAAGTTAAACCACACCATATAATTTACACATTCTAAAACTCTAAAATAACAAACCCTAACTTGACCCTAATTTATTTTGTACCACCACCAGCCACCTCTGGGCAATGATCACTTGAGTAGTCTTCAATTCTAAGATCTAGATAGTGGTTGGTAGCTGTGAGAACGTGGTCTCTGAGGAACTCAAGACAGACCAACACCCGAAGCCTTACAAACTGTCATGGCTGAAGAAGGGCCGTTAGGTCACCGTCGACCAACAGTGTTTGGTCTCGTTTTTTATTGGTTGAAAGTATTTTGACAATGGGTGGTGTGACGTGGTATCCATGGACGCTTGCAATCTATTGCTAGGCAGGGCATGACAATATGATTGAAGCGTGATTCACGATGGGCATAAAAACACCTGTTCCCTTTGAATTAAAGGGAAGAAGGCCACCTTAGCACCTCGTAGGGAGGGAGCTTCTTTTGCTCTTGAGGATGAAAAGGGACAAAATTTTCTATCAAAGGCTAGATTCTTGATGGAGGCAAACAAAGAAGGCATGGTGTTTGCGTTGGCGCCATGTGATGACCATATTAGGATGGACCATGAGATACCGCCACCAGTTTAACAGATACTATCTAAGTTTGTAGATACTCTTCTGGTCAGAAGACCTTCTCCCTTTCCTTCCATCCATGAGAGATATACAACACCAGATTGACTTGGTGCCAGGATCTAGTTTACCCAACGGAGCAACATATCGCCTCAGCCTTAAGGAATCAGAAGAATTGCAATGCCAAGTGCTGGAATTGTTAGAGAGGGGCTACATCCGTGAGAGTCTGAGCCCATGTGCAATTCTCGCCCTCCTAGTACCCAAGAAAGATGGTTCATGGTGCATGTGTCTAGACAGCAGAGCCAGTAATATAATCACCATGAAGTACGGATTCCCAATTCCCCGCCTCGATGACATGTTGGATCAGTTGTCGGGCTCTAAGATCTTTTTCAAAATTGGTCTTAAAAGTTGGTATCACCATATACAAATAAGCCTTGGCGACAAGTGCAAACGGTGTTCAAGATGCAACACGGTCTCTACGAGTGGTTGGTCATGCCCTTTGTGCTATCCAACGCACCCAAAACATTTATGAGATTTATGCATAAGGTATTGCGGCCATTTATAGGAAAGTTTTCTTCGTCTACTTCGATGATATACTCATATAGAGTTTGACGTGGGAGACACATGTAGAGCACCTTTGAGATGTTTTCGAGACGTTACGAAAGGAGTGTTTGTTCATCAACTGGAAGAAGTGCTCATTTTTTGCCACTTCTGTTACCTTCGATGGATTTTTTTGTCTCTACAGATGGTGTCCACGCAGATCAATCCAAAGTAGAAGTCATTTTAGAGTGGTAAACACCCAAGACCCTACATGAAGTGCGAAGCTTCCATGGATTGGCCTCATTTTATCTACGATTCATCCGCAATTTCAGCACTTTAATCACTCTAATTACTCCCATTACAGAGTGTCTGAAGGGGCGGTCATTCCAGTGGTCCGAGGAAGCAAAGACCAGTTTCTGGCTGGTAAAGTAGAAGATGACTGAAGCACCAATTCTGGCACTCCATGATTTTGACAAGATCTTCTAGATGAATTGCGATGCTTCCAGGGTGGGTATTGGTGGAGTCCTGAGTTAAGAAGGACGACCAGTTGCTTTTGTCATTGAGAAACTATTAGGATCAAAGAAAAACTACTCCATGTACAACTTGGATTTCTACGTCATTGTACAATTCTTGAAACATTGGCGACACTACTTTGTACAAAAGGCGTTCATTCTAATTAATGGCCATGAGGCGGTTAAGTACATCAACATGCAACACAAGTTGAGTAGATGACATGCCAAGTGGGTCGCCTATCTGCAAGAGTTCACGTTCTCGCTAGGCACCAATTGGGGAGCTTGAACCAGGTTGCGGATGCTTTAAGTCGACGCGTGGCACTCCTCACCATGATTATACCTGAATGGCGGGCTTTGACACTTTCAGAGATTTGTACGCCAAAGATTCGTCCTTTGGAAAGATTCTTATGGAAGTAACTAAGGGTAGGAAAAGTGATTTTCTTTTACACGTCGGTTTTTTGTTCCATCGCCTACAGTTGTGTTTGCCAGACTATCCTTGAGAGAGCACATTATATGGGAATTACATGGTGAGGGGCACTTTCGGTGAGAAAAGACTTTGGCTTTGATCACCGCAGATTACTATTGGCCAAAGTTGACCAATGATGTGACACGATACGTGTCGAGATGTTTCGTGTGCCAAAGAGCAAAGGGATCGCTCACCAATGATGGCCTATACACTCCATTACCTGTACCTGATGGTCCGTGGCTTGACGTCAGTTTGAATTGTCTTTGGTTTACCCAATACCCAACACGCCATGGATTCAGTCTTCATCGTGGTCGACCAATTTTCTAAGATGTCACATTTTGTAGTTTGCAGAAAGACCATGGACGCCACCCAGATCGCTCACCTTTATTTCATGGAGATTACTCACTTGCATGGTGTTCCTCAGTCTATCACCTCAGACCAGGAAACAAAGTTTATGAGTAATTTTTGGAAGAATTTGTGGGAAGAGCTCGGAAGCTGAACTCTAGAAGTGCCTACCACCCCCAA
This sequence comes from Juglans sigillata, assembly GCA_003123805.1. Lineage (NCBI taxonomy): Eukaryota > Viridiplantae > Streptophyta > Magnoliopsida > Fagales > Juglandaceae > Juglans > Juglans sigillata. Next base: position 60,459 of record QEOY01002950.1, read on the forward strand.
ACGGACGGGCAAACTGAGGTGGTGAATTGACGTTTGGGCAACCTCTTAAGAAGTTTGGTGGGTACTACGCCAAAATAGTGGGACCTCGCCTTATCACAGGCCGAGTTTGTTACAACTGATCCAAGAGCCGGACTACTCGATTGAGTCCATTTGAAGTTGTGTACAATCAGAATCCACTGGGTGTCCTTGATTATGCCCTTGTCCCACGGATTGGTTTCCTAAAATTTAAGGTTGTGGAGATGGCAAAGCACATTCGGGGAGTGCACGACCAAGTCAAACAAGCAATTCAGGTGAGCAATACAACGTACAAGGTTCAAGCTAATAGTTGTTGCCGCCAGGTACTTTTTGATGTTGGAGATTTTGTTTGGGCTGTACTAACCTGTTATTGTTTTCTTGTTGACGAGGACAATAAGTTGAAGGATAGGAAGATTAGACCTTGTGAAGTTCTAAAAAAGATCAACTACAATGCATAGACTACGTCTTCCCAGTCCTGTGAGGACTTCGGGTTGATTCAATGTCAAACACCTCAACCCTTGCTTTGTCGATGATGGCATGAACTCGAGGGCAAGTTCTTTAGCATAACTCCTATTTTGTTTCGTCCGTTGTTTAACTAGCCATCAGAATAATCTCTTATTGTCAATTTTCCTGGTGTGAATTATTATCCATTTTCGTGGCTGGTGGTAGAGGTCGTGGTCAACGTGGATAGGTTCCGAATTAGGAAGTCCCTCCCCACGATCGTAGTGTACAGTACGCGATGATTGTAGATTTGCAGAGGCAAATAGCAGAATTATCCTAGCGTCTAAGGCAGAAAACCTAGAGGGTCAAACTTATGATCAAGAGTCTAATCCAGTTTTGAGAACCCATATCACAATCATGCTCCTTTTTGAGAGTATTGTGGTAGGGGGAGCGAGATGGAGACATAGGCTTTAGAGTGGATCTACCATAATTTTTTGGTAATCTGCAGGCAAAGGGCTTCAAATTGATGTTCCAGATCATATGAAAGTGAAACTAGTAGCCATGAAACTAAAGGGTCGAGTGTCTGCCTGGTGGTAGCAGTTGCAACGATCTCGGGAGCAAGATTGGTGATTGGGAGAAGATGAAGAAAAAGATGAAGGATCACTTTTGTCCTTTCAGATATACTCAAACCTTATTTCAACGACTTTACACTCTAGGTAGGGAATGAAATCTGTTGATGAGTACACCGAGAAGTTCTATTAGTTGGTGGCCCGAAATGATGTTTCCAAAACTGAAGAGCAATTGGTGGCACATTATTTGGGTGGTTTACGGAAACCTTTACAGGTCGTCGAATTTGAGCTATTAATGACTAATTTCTCAGTTGGGCGAGAAGACTTATTCCTCGGTTGGGCAAGGAGAAGGGGCGACATTAGTATTTTAACTATAACTTTGGCTACAGGTGTCAGAATCGCACATATGACCACAATCCAGAAAGCTCTCTTCGGCACGCACGTTGTGATCACCATGCTTGTCGATCCCAAAATTAACCGTTTTTCCTTCTGAATCGTCACTTTTAGTTAATTCTTCAATTTTTGGTGAATTTTATTTTATGGTAACGTTTATCTTTGGTAACAATTTTATTCTAGATTCTTAGGCTAAATTTTAACCAAAGTCATCTTATTCCGTATTCCATTATTAAGCCTTAATTACAATTTTGCCATTTTTTGTTATCTATTTAAGCCTGGCTAGTGGGTTTCAGAAGATCATCATTGAATTATTTTATAGTAAAACCCTAATCTCAGAGTTTATCTTTCTTTGCGATTTTTCTCAATCTCAATCTTTAACTTTCCTCCATTGTTTAACTAGCCGTCAGAATAATCTCCTATTCTGCCCGGCGTCAATTGGCATTAGAGCTTTAGCGTTTTCTTAGGGTGAATTATCGTCAGTTTTCATGGCTGGTGGTAGAGGCCGTGGTTGACAAGGATGGGTTCCAAATGAGGAAGTCCCTCCCTGCAATTGTAACGTATAGGACGCGATGATTGTAGATTTATAGAGGCAAATAGAAGAATTATCCTATCATCTAGAGGCGCAAAACCTAGAGGCTCAGACTTATGATCAAGAGTCTGAATCCAGTTTTGAGAATGCGTATCACGATCGTGGTCCTTTAAGGAGTACTGTGGTAGGGAGGAGCGAGGTGGAGACCATAGCTTCAGAGTGGATCTACCAGAATTTTCTGGTACTCTATAGGCGGAGAGCTTTATTGATTGGTTGCACAAAGTGGAACGTATCTTTGAATACAAGGATGTCTGTGATCATATGAAGGTGAAATTAGTCACCATCAAGCTGAAGGGCCGAGCATTTGCCTGGTGGGAGCAATTGACGCGATCTCAAAAGAGACAAGGTTAAACTAAGATTGGCGACTGAGAGAAGATGAAGAAAAAGATGAAGGGTCACTTTTTGCCCTTCAAATATACTCAGACCTTGTTTCAGGGACTTCTCACACAGAGGCAATGAATGAAATCCGTTGATGAGTACACCGATGAGTTCTATTAGTTGGTGGCCCAGAATGATCCTTTCGAAATTGAAGAGCAATTTGTAGCACGTTATTTGGGTGGCTTGCGGCAACCTTTACAGGACGTCCTCGTCCTTCACTCACTGTGGGCTATTTTTGAAGCCTATCAAAGTGCTCTAATTGGAGAGAAACAACAAACCCGGCTACCTGTGCCAAGGGGCGATTAGAACACATGGGGGTTCCGTTCGCAGGAGACTTGTCCTACTCCACGGTCCACTCAAGGTTTGAATTCGAACACAATTATTCGATACTTTAGATGCTGGGAGCCCGGCCATAGGGCGACAAAATGCTTAAAGTGTACCAACCTAAAAGGGGAAAAACCTTCTGATCAATGAAGACGACACAAAGGATGTTGAAAGCATGGGAAAACCAATCTATGACGAAGATGGCGAGGAAGGGGATCTCTTGCATGTATATGGTAACGAGATCCTTGTCATCAGAAAGAGTTTACTAACTCCCAAGGGTGATTCGGGCGAGGACTGGTTGATGACTAATATATTTCACACTACCTGTATTATTTTCGAGAAGGTGTGCAAATTGATCATACATAGTGGTAGATGTGAGAACAAGATCTCCGGGGAAGTAGTTCAAAAGTTGCAACTCAAGACAAACCAACACCCGAAGCCATATAAACTGTTGTGTTTCATCGCCAAGTGCTAGAATTGTTAGAGAGGAGCTACATCCATGAGTGTATGAGCCCATGTGCAGTTCCCACCCTCCTGGTACCCAATAAAGATGGCTCATAGTGCATGTGTGTGGATAGCAGAGCCACTAATAGAATCACTGTGAAGTATAGATTCCCAATTCCCCATTTGTATGACATGTTGGATTAGTTATCAGGCTCTTATATCTTTTCCAAAATTGATCTTAAAAGTGGGTATCACCATATCCGAATACGCCTTGGCGACTAGTAGAAGACGGTACTCAAGACGCAACATAGTCTCTATGAGTGGTTGGTCATGCCCTTTGGGCTATTCAACACACTCAGTACATTTATGAGATTTATGCATCAGGTATTGCAGCCATTTATGGAAAAGTTTGTCATCATCTACTTCGATGATATCCTCATCTATAGTCCAACGTGGGAGACACATGTAGAGCACCTCCGAGCTATTTTTGAGACGTTATGAAAGGAGTGTTTGTTCGTCAACCGGAAGAAGTCCTCATTTTTCGCCACTTCTGTTACCTTCGTTGGATTTGTCGTCTCTACAGATGGTGTCCACACAAATCAATCCAATGTAGAAACCATTTTAGAGTTGCCAACACCCAAGACCCTACACGATGTCGGGAGCTTCCATGAATTGGCCTCCTTTTACTGACGATTCATCCGCAATTTCAACACTCTAATCACTCCCATTATAGAGTGCCTAAAGGGGCGATCATTCCTGTGGTCCGAGGAAGCAGAGACCAGTTTCTGGCTAGTCAAGCAGAAGATGACTGAAGCACCATTTCTATCACTCCCTGATTTTGAGAACATCTTTTAGGTCAATTGCGATGCTTCCGAGTTGGGTATTGGTGGCGTCCTAAGTCAAGAAGAACGACCAGTTACTTTTGTCAGTGAGAAACTATCAGGATCAAAGAAAAACTACTCCATGTATGACTTGGAGTTCTACGCCATTGTACAGTCCTTGAAACATTGGCAACACTATTTTGTACAAAGGACTTCATTCTGATTAATGAGCATGAGGTGCTGAAGTATATCAACAGGCAACACAAGCTAAGTAGACGACATGCCAAGTGGGTTGCCTATCTGCAAGAGTTCACATTCTGGTTGAGGCATAAATCGGGGAGCTTGAACCGGGTTGCGGATGCTTTAAATCGACGCGTGACACTCCTCACCACCATTAGTACCAGAGAGGTAGGCTTTGACACTTTCAAGGATTTGTAAGCGAAATTTCCATCATTTGAAAAGATTCTTAAGGAAGTAACTGATGGTAGGCGAAGTGATTTTCTTTTGCACGAAGGTTTTTTGTCTCTTCACCTATAGTTGTGTATCCCATATTGTTCCTTGAGAGAGCACATTATACGAGAATTACATTGCGAGGGGAACTTTGGGCAAGAAAAGACTTTGGTTTTGATTGTCGCATATTACCACTAGCCCAAGTTGACTAGTGATGGGGCACGATACGTGGCAAGATGTTTCGTGTGCCAAAGAGCGAAGGGAACCCTCACCAATGTTGGCCTTTACACTCTATTAGCTGTATCTGATGGTACATGGCTTGACATCAATATGGATTTTGTCTTAGGTTTACCCAGGATCCAATGCACCATGAATTCAATCTTTGTCGTGGTCGACCGATTTTCTAAGATGGCCCATTTTTTAGCTTGCAGAAAGTTCATGGATGCCACCTGGATTTTAAGGATATTGCTCGCCTACATGGTGTTCCTCGGTCTATCACCTCAGATCGGGATACAAAGTTTATGATTAATTTCGGAAAGAGTTTATGGAAAGAGCTTGGAATGAGGCTGAACTTTATTAGTGCCTACCACCTCCAAAATGGACTGGCAAACCGAGGTGGCGAATTGAAGTTTGGGCAATTTTTTGAGAAGTTTGGCGAGTACTAAGCCAAAATAGTGGGACCTTGCCTTATCATATGCAGAGTTTGCTTAAAACCAATCCAAGAAGTGGACTACTCGATTGAGTCCATTTGAAGTTGTGTATGGTCAGAATCCACTGGGTGTCCTTGATTTGGCCCCTATTGCACGGATTGGTCGCCTGAATGTTAAGGCCGAGGAGATGGTAGAACACCTTTGAGGAGTGCATGACCAAGTCAAACAAGCAATTCAGGCAAGCAATGCACAGTACAAGGTTCACGCCAATAATTGTCGCTGCTAGGACACTTTTTTATGTTGGAGATTTTGTTTGGGCTGTACTAACCTGTGATCGTTTTCCTATTGGCGAGTATAAGAAGTTGAAGGATAGGAAGATTCGACCTTGTGAAGTTCTCCAAAAGATCAACGAAAATGTATATAGACTACGTCTTCCCAGTCATATGAGGACTTCAGATGTGTTCAACGTCAAACACCTCAACCCCTGCTTTGTCGACGATGGCGTGAACTCAAGTGCGAGTTCTTTCCAACTTGGGGAGGCTGATGCAGGGGATTCAAGTCCGAATCTGAGTCCGATGAGATTCAGCTGACAAATGCAACATTAAAAGCACTGAGCTACTTTGAGAAGGTAGACCAACGCCAAACCTGGGAGGAGATGAGTATTCCTAAGATTCGGGTGTGAAGCGGCAGATTTGGGCGAGAAGCAGTATTCATCGGATTGGGGCGAGTAACGACTTATTTCTCAGTTAAGCGAGAAGACTTATTCCTCAGTTAGGCGAGGAGAAGGGACGACATTAGTATTTTAACTATAACTTTGACTATGAGTGCCAAAATCCCGCATATGACACCAATCCAGAAAGCTCTATTCGACGCGCACGCTATGGTCACCACACTTTACCTGGTGGGCCCCTTGTTGACCCCCAAATCAGCTATTTTTCCTTCCGAATCGTCACTTTTAGTAAATTCTTCCATTTTTGATAAATTTTCTTTTAATGGTAATATTTATATTTGACAACAATTTTATTTCCGATTCTTACGCTAGATTTTAACCATAGTTATCTTATTCCGTATCCTATTGTTTGGCCTTAATTACAATTTTTTCATTTTTCGTTAGCTATTTAAGTCCGACTTGTGTGCTTTAGAAGATCATCATTGAATTATTTTATAGTAAAACCATAATCTCAGAGTTTATTTCAGGGTTTTTCTCCGTTTGTGATTTTTCTTAATCTCAATCTCGAACTTTCGTTTGTTGTTTAACTAGCCGTCCGAATAATCTCCTATTGTGTCTGGCGTCAAAAGAATATCATTGAAAATATACATAAAAAAATAATTTGGTTAGAACGAAGGAAATAACGGCCATGTTGTATAAAAATAAACCTATTCGAAAAGTGCACGTTATAAATTATGGTAATTAAAATAAAATATATTTTATTTGATTAGAAAATATAGTGTAACTAGTAGATCTACAAAATATAATGAAAAGAATTTAGTTAAAAATAATAATAATAAAAGTTAAAAATAAATAATAGTTTATTATATTATATAGAGTTTAGATGAATAATCTAATGTGAAATTAGATTTTAAATAGTTAGTATATGTAAAAGATAAAGAGTATGACACTAGAAAAATTTTAGTTAGTAAGATAGTCAAACTGATGCTAATGTTTTTCTTGGAGGGTATAAATAAACCTTTTACACGGATATCTTGTTTTAATCATGGCTTGAAAAAAGGGTTTGATTTACGGCGAATTGGTCTGAAACTGAACTGCTTTAATGAATTTTTGAATCGTTTATTGAACTATTTTAAGTTACGTTTAAATATTGAATTGAGTTGAATTGAGATAATAAAATATTATTAGAATATTATTTTTTAATATTATTATTATTTTAAAATTTTAAAAAATAGAATTATTTATTATATTTTGTGTTAAAATTTAAAAAAATTATAATAATAAATTGAGATGAATTGAGAGAGATTTAGTAACTAAACAAAACAGACCGATTTAGAGCACTGGCATTGACTTAGCCAAATGCTAGTGCTCAGTCAAATATAAAGAATTTGTGGGTAAATTTACTGGCATTGGATTAGCCATAACATCTTCATCCGAATTTTGATCTACAATCATTCTTCAAATTCATATTTGAAGAATACTGGAACTCAGTCATTTTATTTTTTAATTAATATTTCTCACCAAACACACTTCTTCTTTCTCCATTTCGTTTCTTTCCCACCATTTCTCTTCTCTCTCCACTTCAGTTTCTTTCCTACGGATAAAAAATTTTACATTTCCCTTTTCATTCCCCATCTCCATAAGCAACTCAGTCCAAGACAACCCACTTCTTCCTCGTCGCCAGCTCCTCCTTCGTATTGCTCACGCCAAAGCCCATTCTCACAGGTGAGTTTTCTCTTACTCTCTTTCTCTTCATTTTTCATGTTCTTGATTGAAAATTTCTTGTGTGAAATTTGAATGAAATTCGTAAGTGAAATTTGGGTGAATCTAGGTTGAGCTTAACGGCTAAAATTTGGGTGAAATTTGTTGGAGTTAGTGGGTTGGTAGGAATTAAAGATGGGTCGTGGTCCATGGCTAAAACAGCGTAAGGACCTGGGGTTTGTGTTGGTGGGAATACTGCCAGGTCTCTTCTGTTATGATTCCTAAGTTGTCCATGCTCTCTATTAGCTCTCGATATTCTATAGGTCTGAGGTCCATTGCTTTCCTAAAGTGAATATTGGAATCTTCCTTCATCTTTGATGTCCCCTAGCGCTTAGTCATATCAGGTGTAAGAACCTGGGGTTTGTGTTGGTGGGAATACTACTAAAGAGTAAGGACCAGAGTAAGAATATTGCTAAAGAAATTCAAATATGATAAATGATATTGAACAGTAACGTAGTCCATGGCTGAAACAGAGTAAGACCTAGGGTTTGTGTTGGTGGGAATACTACAAAAGAGTAAGGACCAAAATACTGAACAATAACTATATCACTTAATACCCATAATATTAAATTCAATCGTTAAGAAAGACATATGCCCTTAAGATATACTCTGGAACGTAGTTATTACAATCCTAATCTAGATCATAAATCTTACAATCTTATAAATCTTATAAAGAAAAAGATATTAACAAGAATCTTAATACTTGGGGCATATTGTTTTAAATATTTACTGAATTTGTTTTGTTACAGGAAGAAACTTATTGAAGTCAATGGTCAAATGACTACCTAATTATTTGAGTCAAAACAATTATTACATATTGAATGAGTTCAATTTTCTTTTGCAACATAGAAACATTCCGAAAGGGAGCTCGTTTATTTTCAGAGATGAGATGAGATGAGTTGAGATTAAAATTAAAAAATTGAATAAAATATTGTTAGAATATATTTTTTAATATTATTTTTGTTTGGAATTTGAAAAAGTTGAATTGTTTATTTTATTTTATGTGGGGATTTAAAAAAGTTGTAATGATGAGGTGAGATGAGATGAGATGAGATGAGATGTTTCCTAAAAACAAACAAAGCCTCAAGCTCAGATTAATTTTTCTTTATGAGTAGAAGATATTAGATATAGCAATGTTTCAGCACCAAGGGCAGATGTGGATTTTTCTCAGATTTCAACACCGTATACTAGATAATTGTGTTTTTGATTTTGTTGGAAACTGGAACTTAATAGTTCACATTTGATGAGCATGGAAACTGTATAAATTTAGGAAAAGCAAATGAGGGTATTGTACTGGAAATATGTAGACTCCTCTTTGCATAAAAGATTAGTAAATAATAAAAATAATGGTTGTAAATATCAATATATTTATTTCCCAATGATGAACATCATGTGTTTTTAGATTAGTGATCTTACTGCATGTGTTTTTAGATTAGTGATTGCACAGGTTGTGATAACGTGGGCAACAACTATATGTATCCATGAGCTGAATGTTTGCCTTTGTTTTCAAAGACTACATTTGATATGGTTGTTCATTGAATTAATGTTTGCCTTTTTACTCATTATCTACATATAATCTATGTCTGATTTTGTACAATAATAATCTCTTTAAGGATGAACGCCACATTTGATGAAGATCTCTTCTTCACCACCCTATTGGAAAGTGGTGAACAAGGTATCTCCAACACTCTAATGGGTAGCAATAATGATAATGTTGTACTCCAACCAACACGACTGGAAGGTGAAAAAAGGCCACCTAGTAAGAAATCTGCACGAGATGTGTCTTTCACCGTAGAGGAGGACAACCTCCTCGTGTCGGGTTGGCTCAACGTTAACATTGATTCTATTCGAGGAACTGACTAAAAATCTACACAAATGTGGGATAGAATATTGGATTATTACAATGAGTATAAGAAATCTAGCAATCCAGAACGTTCTGTTGTGTCACTGACCAATCGATGGTCGGTGATCAAAAAATATACAAATAAGTTTTGTGCTGCTATAGCCCAAGTAGAATCATTGCATTCAAGTGGTGCAACGGAGCAAGACAAGGTATAAATTTCGAACTATTTCAAATATGCAAATTATTTAGAGAAATTATATTCTCACATTCTCCCTTGGCATATTTAGATTGAAAAGGCCAAAATCATGTATAGAGAGATTGAGAAATCCAGCTACACCATGGAACACTGACACCAACCAAAATGGCAGCAACATGTGTCAATGTTGTCAACAAGAAGGAAACTACCTGGGAAACGTTTAGCTATTGCAGACTCGACTCCAGTAGGAGACAACACAGTAGGTGAGAACGTTGAGGTCATTATTGAGAGACCTCCAGGCAAGAAGACTGAGAAAAAAAGGGAGAGAATGAGGAGGGCTACGGAAGTTTCAGACTCTGAATTTCATGCCTCCTTAACTCAGATACACGAGGATAGAGTCATGTTCATGCGGGAGAGAAGGCAAGAGGCCATCAAAGCAAACTCTGATAGGTCTGAATTAGTATCTGAAAAGAAGAGGAAGACCGATATGGAGATAATAAAATTGGATCTTGCTGGTATGAATGCAATGCAGCGAGAGTATTTCCAAAATCTTCAAAAGGAAATTTTTGAGGAATCTAAGAGGCGGTTTTCGTCTACATCTACATCTCCATCTCCATCTCAACCTTTCAGGGGTGTGTAGTCATTTATTGTCTATATTTTGGTTGTTGTTATCTATTTAATATTATAATAAAACACTTTTTAGCTAGTTTTAGTGGCTGGGCAGCCACTATGTGCATAGGAAGTGCTGTATTTTAGGCTGTGATGTGGGCACTGTTGTTGTTATATTTTGCGTATTGCTGTAATGTGGGCCTCATGGGTACTGCTGCTGTTATATTTTGTGGGTAACAACTATATGTGAAATAAACTTCTTGGTTTTGTGCTAATTTTTATAAATTTTGAGGAGCAACTATATGTTTCTGTTGTTATATTTTTTAGGTTGTTGTATGTGGTCAGCAACTATGAGCTGCTGTTATGTGCGTGCTGCATCTTCTTAAGCTGATGTTATGTGTGGGCAGCAATAGTGGTCAGCAACTATAAGCTGACTAGTACTTCTTTTTGAGTTGTCAGTTCTTTTTATCTCTTTGTAAAACTTGTGATTTGATTTGTAGTTGTCTTGAGAAGTTTTGTTTGAAGTTGTGATTTTATTTTATCTGTAAATTTTGGGCAACAATTGTGTAAGTGCTGAAAGTATAGATTGTTGGATTGTAAACAATAGTGGTAGTATTTAAATGATAATAGCAGTAGCACAACTTGTTGCTCAACTAAAAATGCTTGTGGGAGAGAGTTGTGAAAATAAAAAAGAAAATAATTATTGAGGTTTGTTGGGAATAGCTAGAGATTATGAAAAAATAAATAAATTAAAAAAATTATAGAAATTAAAAAAAATTATATTAAAAAATATATTTAAAAAATAATAATATTTTATTATCATAGAGAATGAAATAGCTAATTCAATGTGAAGTGAGAGTTTTGAGTCATTAGTTAAAAGCCAAAAAGTCATCATATTAGCCAAATTTTGACTTGGAGATAGCTAATCCAATGTGAATGCTGGCGGATTCTAGCCGATTTTATACCGCCGATTTAAAATTGAATTTATTTTTAAATTGTATATGATTTTTTTTTTATAATTTCTTTCTAAAAAATACGATAGAACTTTTAGGGCGTTTGGATTCGCAAGTTATCTCAGTTCATCTCAGCTCATCTCAACTCATCTCACTATTATTCATTACTATTCAACAACTTTAACTCATAAATCTCACTACTATTCACAACTCATCTCATTATTATTCACAATTAATCTCAACTCATCTCATCTCATCTCATCTCAAGTTATTTCAAGTCATCTTCGAATCCAAACATCTAAGTCTCTTAATTTTCCTTCTATTTATGGTACCACACGTGCGAAAGGATTATTAAAAGCTTATCAACCTGAAGAACCGTCGTGGAAAGCTGGGCATAACATATTAACAACAACATCGGACGAGAATCCGACGAGGTTTGCGTTGGAAGCCTCCAGATTGTGGCTAAGCAGCGACTTAATTGATCTATAAAGATTGGTATGTCTTTCGATTAAAGCTTCCTGAAAACTTGAAAGAATTTCTTTCATTTGTTACTTTTTCTTTTGTACTCTAGCTTCACATTTACTATCCTAAACCCTAAGCTTCCGTGGGAAATTTCTTATAATGTTTGTATTCATTGATCCATCACACAACTTTTATTTTGCTGATAAATTTTTCTGTGGGGTTGCAATGCTTAGGGTTTCGCTAAGCTTGTTTCTGGTTTTCTGTTATCTTGGATCTTCATCGAGTTCAATCCATGGCAGACGGGAACGAGGATAATCAATGCAAGAGTCCAATGGTATCAACCGATGTTAGTGTATCCACCGGTAATATTAATGCAGAAACTCTTAAATGTTTAAAATTTTGATTGTTTCTGAAATAATAAGACATCAAAAGAACACTTTGATGATGTTCATTTGCTTCACTGCTGTAGTTTTTGGCTGATCGCAACACACTCGTCTAATTGTTTTTACATTGCCATATCTATGTTTTCTTCTTAGCAATCCAACTTGTTCCTATTTCCTCTTTTTTCTTTTGACAGGAATCTATTAAGCTGAGCTTTCTTTTTGTTCTAACTTATATAGTTGTTTTTTTTTTTTTTTATTGTAGATGATATTATTGAAAAATACTTAATTCTTAATTCTAATTTCATCAGTATGATTTCAAATGAAACTTCATGTGGAGTGACGTCTCTGGTCTTCTTATTGTTGGTACCCCTATGATTGGTCTCGTTAGAATGATTACTTTTATATTCTGATTGACAAACGCTAGTACCCAGGTTGATTTTCTCTGGAGCTGATGTCTTTCAAATTCTTAGATAATGCATTTCTTTGATTTCTTTTAATGCTTTGCTATTGAAGTTTTTAAGTACTGCGTGTAGAAGTTTTTCTTTTTACCTATAAAAAAATATTTGTATTTTTTTTTTTTAAATCTTGATGTAGCAGATAAAATTAAAGAGAGGTGTACAGACCAGAGAGAAGCCCATGTGGGGGAGCCTAAATGTGTTAGGTGTGGCCGCTATGGAGAGTATATATGTGATGAGACAGATGATGATATTTGCAGTTTGGAATGTAAACAAGCCCTACTATGCAGGGTTGTCAACTCACAATCGTTAGTTGGTATCCAAACTCCTCAAATATTACCTGCAACTGATGAGTGTTTTTATGTTAGAGAGAACAGTAACTCAGGATCTCAGTCTTTAACTATGGATGAGACNCATGTGGGGGAGCCTAAATGTGTTATGTGTGGCCGCTATGGAGAGTATATATGTGATGAGACAGATGATGATATTTGCAGTTTGGAATGTAAACAAGCCCTACTATGCAGGGTTGTCAACTCACAACCGTTAGTTGGTATCCAAACTCCTCAAATATTACCTGCAACTGATGAGTGTTTTTATGTTAGAGAGAACAGTAACTCAGGATCTCAGTCTTTAACTATGGATGAGACTAAGTCGCTTAGAAGCAAACTTGAAATTCAGGTGAGGGGTGAATTGGCTGTGGCACCCATCTTATCATTCTCTTCATGTAATCTTCCTCAGAGGCTTCTTCAAAATATAGATGCAGCAGGATATGACATGCCCACACCTGTGCAGATGCAAGCAATCCCAGCTGCTTTGATAGGCAAAAACCTTCTTGTTTCGGCTGACACGGGCTCTGGGAAAACAGCTTCCTTTCTCATTCCTGTTGTTTCTCATTGTGCAAATATTCGCCTTGAGAGGTCCTCAAACCGGAAAAATCCATTAGCAATGGTTCTAACACCAACTAGGGAGCTCTGTATACAGGTTGAAGAACATGCCAAGTTACTTGCAAAGAGTTTGCCTTTCAAAACTGCACTTGTTGTTGGTGGTGATGCTATGGCTGGTCAACGACATCGCATTGAGGGAGGAGTGGAACTAATCATTGGAACTCCAGGGAGGCTTATTGATCTTTTATCCAAGCATGATATTGAACTAGAGGATGTAAAGATATTTGTACTGGATGAGGTGGATTCCATGCTTCAAAGGGGTTTCCGAGATCAGGCCATGCAAATCTTTCAGGCTCTATCGCAACCGCAGGTCTTGATGTATTCAGCAACAATCTCACAAGAGGAAGTAAAGATGGCTAGCACTATGGCAAAAGATATTGTTTTCATCTCTGTTGGCAAGCCTAACAGACCAAGTAAGGCTGTGAAGCAGCTAGCTATCTGGGTTGAGTCAAAGAATAAAAAGCAAAAGCTTTTCGACATTTTAATCAGTAAGAAGCATTTTATGCCACCTGTTGTGGTGTATGTTGGTTCGAGAGTTGGGGCAGATCTCCTATCTAATGCAATTACAGTCAGCACTGGGATGAAAGCTTTATCAATCCATGGGGAAAAGACCATGAAGGAGAGGAGAGAAATCATGCAGTCGTTTTTAATGGGAGAGGTTCCTATTCTTGTGGCCACTGGGGTTGTGGGTCGTGGTGTTGATCTCTTGGCTGTGAGACAGGTAATAGTGTTTGACATGCCTAATTCCGGCAAGGAGTACATCCATCAGATAGGGAGGGCGTCCAGATTGGGAGAGGAGGGTACAGCAATTGCATTTGTGAATGAAGAAAATAAGAATATATTTCCAGAGCTGATTAAAATCTTAAAATCTGCTGGAGCAGCTGTACCTCGGGAGCTTTTTACTTCACGATATGCAGCTGGTTCATTCTCTAGTGGCAAGGGCCAGAAAAGGAGAAAGCATGGCTGCTGAAGTCTCAATTGCCTTATCTATTTTCTGGCTTCAAGTCAACTTGTTGGAAATATTTTATGAGTCACACAGACAACTTCTCATAGGATAAGGCAAAACGAAACTTGTGGACTCACTGAATACTGAATAGCCGCATAATGCTGATAGCACTCTCCAATGCTAATATAATTTTGTTGTGCAGTTGTGGCAAAAAGTACATACAACCAGTCCGATCCTGCTTGTACTCAGAGTACAGCCAAAAACTACTTTGATTTGCAGTCTAGAAATCAGATGTTGGACATAGGTTGTGAAATTCGAGGGATTCTTATGGTTTGTAAATATGCTGTCCTGGGAAATGTTTGTTTGCATGATGAAGTGAACAGAGTGCATATTGGAGCACTATTTTGAATAACTGAGGGCAGTGAGCAATTTCTATTGGATTTGTGTATTAAGAAGAAAATGATGCACGTCCCTTTCTCTGGTTGCAAAAGGTATGCTGAACAGTATTCTGTACAATGGGTCTACGATTTTTTTCATAGCATGAGAGACAAATTTTAAAGTAAGATTCTTGCCGTCTTGAGCATATCCGGTCTAAACGAAGAGCTTTAACAGACATTAGTTGGTCAACTTTCTGATTGACAGTTGATAGCTCTATATGCCAAACTATAAGCCGCTTTTGATGATTCTAAGATCTCCATTAAGCATTATTGACAGGAATTTGTAGCCGTCTGCTGGCTTAATTGGTTTAGGATTTACAAGCACAAGGCGAGGAGGCTACAACGATCAACCATAGTCTTCCAACAAACTGGTGAAGAGAGGAAGCAGATATTGGACAACCTGGACTTATGGATGGAGTAAACAGAGATTGGGGCAGTGAAAACCAAATCAAAGTCGTTTCTCCAAACAAAAACGAACTCGCTGTTCTTGCCTCAGGTGGACTTTGAGCAGAAGAGAAAAGATACCTGAATGTTTCAGAGGAGACTGAGAACTGTGATTTTTTTTTTTTTTTTNCCTTCCTTTTTCATTCTCTACTAGTAATGACCAGAAGAAAGCATTGGAGAATGAGAACTTTAGAAAAAAAAAATTACGTCAGCAAGAATAGCCTACTCTTTTGCGAGTCCAATGATCTTCAGGATTTACTAGCTGATTGCGAAGATAAATAGATAAATGGAAAAATAAAGATTGAGATGTGGTCTCGAGTTGTGAATGTGTTTGAGAATGTTAAGAGATTTTTTTTTTTTTTTGTTTTTACCAGTGAGAATTTTAAGAGATGTTTTTCATACTGTAAGAAGTCTATTTATATATTTATTTATGTAATTTATAAAAGCATTTGGGTTGTGGGTTAAATAAATGAGTACTGCTACTGAGTCATCTGAAACTTATCACTCAGATGACCTTCTTGACGTGGCACTATCATATAGTGTCACGTGGTTTATCGAAAAAATACAAAAAATTATATTCAAATGAAAAGACCGTCCAAAAATATAAAAAAATGAAAATTAAAACTCTAGGTTTTCTCTATCCCTTTTGTGTGTGTTTTTAATTTTTTTAATAAATCATGTGGCATCACATGGTGGTGTCATATTAAGAGGGTCATATGAGCAGTAAGTTTTATATGTTCAAGTAGCATTATTTTAAATAAATATAAGACCACAAGGCGTTTGGGGGCACCAATGGTGTCAAGAGGACTAAAGGCCATGTTTGGTCTGCAGAAGGACTATTCCATAAGCATTCTCACTGGATTAACAATTCCAAAAGTCAAAATTTGGCTAATATGTCACTTTTTATTTTTGGCTAATCACTCAAAACTTAAATTCCACATTAGATTAGCTATCTCACTCTCAATAATAATATTATTATTATTTTTTGTTTACATTTTCATAATCTCCTACAATCTCCAATAATCATTTTCATTTTCACAATCAAACAATCAATACAATTAGCATCTCTAGTTGAGCAGCAAATTGTGCTACTTCTGCTTTAATTTTTATTTTCATTTTCACAATTTAACAATCTGCTTGCACTGTATGCATTGCTTGTGCTACTTTCATTTTCGTTACAGAATCGCCGAGAGCAATATGACCCATTCCCCACATTTGCAGAAGGCTTGATATTATATAAACATTGAATAATTCTTCTCATCAGTTACTATTCATTACTTCACACCCCACATTCTATGAAAAGGAAAAAAAAATTATCAAATGTGAAATGTGAGGATGAATAGTGACTAATGTATAGCAAAACCAATAAACAAGCTATGGATGTGAAAAAGGAGATGCATAGCAATACAACCCAAAATAGGAGATTTCAAACTCTGGCCTCTGCTCTAAGCAAGATCTGGGCTCTGCATAGACACCACATTCACAATATTCCAGCATATGCAGTCCCATGTACGCATTCCCACTATCACCACATTATAACAAAATATAACAGCACCATTTGAATATTTGAAAGTACAGAGCAGAGTCCACTGGTCGAAGTTTGGAAGTACAGATCAGCAGTAGATATCATCCTCAAGTACTTATTCTGCCATTAAATTCCAAGTCAAAGTAATATAAATTTCTATCTAAACAGCACAATTGTTAAATATGACAGATCCATGTTTAACCTTAGATGCTTTAGGCCTCGTTTATTTTTATAAATGAAATGACTAATGAGATGAGATGAATTGAGATTAAAGCTAAATATTAAATAAAATATTATTTGAATATATTTTTTTAATATTATTTTTTATTTAAAAAAATTGAATTGTCTATTTTATTTTATGTAGAAAATTTAAAAAATTTTAATGATTAGATTAGATAATATGAGATGATATGAGATAAATTAAGTTAAGATGAGTTATAAAAATAAATGAGACAATCAAGTCATACGATAACACGAGTCTCGATACCATAGGTTTGATATAGCAAGTTAAACTTGAAGAGAAGATACCAGGTAATTTTGCTGCCCCCTTTAGCTCCATTTTGAAGAGAAGATATGAGTCTCAATACTATTGGGTTTCCATTAGCTCCCTCAAACCTTATTACAATTGTCCCATCCTCCCCCTACAGGAACTCTAGCATACCATCTGCAATGCCAACAGGAGAATAGATATAAAGTTAATATAGAACCTACATTATACACCAAAAAAAAAATCTCTCAGAATGTGTATAAACTCAAAACAGAAAAGCTAATAGAAAGAAAGTGGACAAATTCAATGTACTGAAATTTTTTTAAATTTAGGTTTACTTACTTTTTTTTTTTCTTGAAAATTTCTTCTCATCAGTCACTATTCACCACCCCACACCATACAAAAAATACCCTCACACCCTATGAAAAATACCTCAATACCCTATGAAAAAATTATAAGTGTAGAGTGTGAGAGTGAATAATAACTGATACATAATATTTCTCTTTCTTCCTGCATGAACACGTCAAATACTCTCAATCCTCTAGGACCATATGTATTTATAATTTCAGCAAACTAAAGATCAACAATAGTTCCCAGGACTCAGGTTGTTGAAGAAGTAACAGAAATTTTCAAAGTTCTTAAAACATCCCCACCTTGAACAAAGCAGTCGTGTTGAGGCTGAATATCAAGATTGCGTTCTTCTTTTAGTGCACCACTACTAGAATTTACAAATATTATTCTACATCAGTCAGTATTTACTTTCACATCTCATATTTATAATTTTTTTTTTAAGATGTGAAGATATTTTTTATAAGATATATAAATATTTTTTATAAGGCGTAAGGTGTGGAATTAATTGATTTACACGATAAAATAACGTGGGCTTACAAAGAATTTGATTATCAAGCCATCAACTTGAATATAACTCATGATTTCTGTGAAGGTAAGTGAAGATACCATCGTATAGCGGGCATAACCATAAGTGGAAAGATACATGATATGGTCAGACTAGTACGCATCTTACTGCCGTAGGATCTTCTAGAATAGATGTTCCAAACCATTCCAACCAATTGATTGCTCTAACCGTCATCACGGTAAACAATTTACTAGGGTCTACCGTTTTACTACTCAACTTTTTTTTCCTTCCGTTTGAATCTGAATTAAAAATTTTAAAATATGAAATTTTTTCGTAACTTAGGAAAAAATAAATTTAATCAATCAATGTTATCATATAATTTAATTAAAAATAAATTTAATTTTATAAATTCATTTTTAAAAAAATAAATTTAATCAATCAATGTAATCATATAATTTAATTAAAAATAAATTTAATTTAATAAAAAAATAACTCAAAGAGCAAGAATGTCACGCTCTGGAAATTTTAGTCCAAATTCAAATAGCAAAAGAAAAAAAAATGAATAATAAAATAATAGTAAATAAAGTGTAAGGGTATCATTCCCTTTTATTAGGTATGTATTGTTATTGAACTATTTACTTAATGCTCAAGTAGCATTACCATGTAATGTCATGTGATTTATTAAAATATATATATTCAAATTAAAATGACGTTCGAATAAAATAAAATAAAAATAAAAATTAGAGGTTTGAATTCAGAGATGAGTTGGGATGATTTGTGAATAGTAGAATAAAAGTTGAATTATTTATTATATTTAGTGTGAGAATTTAAAAAAATTGTTTTGAGATTTTAAAAAATTGAATTGTTTATTATATTTTATGTGAAAATTTAAAAAAATTATAATAATAATATGAGATGAATTGAGATGAATTTTAAATCCAAATCTCACCTAAACTACTTCTACCTTTTTATGTCAATGGTACTGCGTCAAGAGGACCTTCTGAAAAGTAAATTGCAAGTAAGCGGGTAATATTATTCTTATTAGATTCACTTCCCGATTTGTTACTACCTTAGTTTTTTGCGTTATATCTACTATGTAGCGAGGGTTGTTGGGCCTCCATAGCTCTTGACGTATATGTTTATCCATTATTAATTTTATTTGAGAAATGTTTGGACAAAATATTTTATAAAATTAAATTTATAAATTATCGTGATTTTATATACTACATTAAATTATAAATTTTTTTATTATTATAAAGTAGATTGAAAATTTCAAATCCGTGAGTTTAGATTATTTTAGATACAAAAATACTCTTAACTCATTTTATTTCATCTCATCTCAACATTATATTTTTTATAAATTCTTATATAAAATATAATAAATAATTTAATTTTTTTAAATTTCAAAAAATAATAATATTTTAATAATATTTTATTTAATAAAAAATTATCTCATTTCATTTTATCATTTAAATGAATTTTTTTTTATTTTTATAAAATCATTTATAAATGGCGGCATTTCTCTTTAATTTTTATCCACGTAATAAATAAATAAATCATTATTGGTAGGATAATGCTGGAGCTCCCGCTGGGGGCTCCCGCTGGAGCTCTAGTGTATTTTATCATGTGTATTTTTTAATTCTTTTTTTATATAGATGTTTTTAATAATTTTAAATATTTTTAAAAAATAAAAAAATTTATAATATTATTAAATAATACTTGCTTAATCACGAAGTAAAATATAAAATATTTTTTTATGATTTTTTATTTTACTTCGTAATTAAGCAAGTATTTTTTTAATAACTTTTTTTTTACTTCTTGATTAAGAAAGTATTTTTAATGATGTTCTAAATTTATTTTATTTTTTAAAAAATATTAAAAAATATTATATAAAAAATAATTTTAAAAAAAAATACATATAATTATGCCTACAGCCCCCAGCGGGAGCCCTCAGCGGGGGCTGTAGCACGATCCTTATTGGTAATAGCGATATAAAGTTACGATGATGTGTGTCGTAAGAGATGGAATTATTAGTTAAGGGAATTTAACAACTGTAACCTACTTTCCTGCCTTTTCTTACCCCCACAACTACTGGAGGGTTACACCTAATTAAAGTAAGTAAATCGTAGCTCTAAAGTCAAAGATTTCACACCCGTTCTGACAGATAGACTCTGTAGCTGTCGCCGCCTTTTTCCCTCTCCAGATCCAGCAATTCATATTTGAAAAAATATATATATATATATATATATATAATTTTGAAAATCTTACGAAAATTCCCCTAAAGGTAAATTTTTTTAATACATCTGAAATTTTCTTTTGAAAGATGATGAAAAAATAACTATGGATCTCAATCCATCTTTTTTAATTATTAAAATTTTTTAAAATTTTTATATATAATATAATAAATAATTCAATTTTTTTAATTTTAAAATAATATTTTATTCAACTTTTAATTTTCATCTCAATTCATCTTATCTCAATTTACTATCCAAACTGAGTTTAAAATCTTGTTTGAATAGTGAATTGAGATAAGATGAGTTGAGATGAAAGTTGAATAAAATATTGTTAGAATATTATTATTATTTTAATATTTAAAAAAATTAAATTATTTATTATATTTTATGTGAAAATTTAATAAAATTATAATAATTATATGAGATAAGTTGGGAGATATACAATTTTGTAACATTGGAAAAATGTGGAATTTTTATATCTTAGAATCCAAGGATCAAACAATTTTTTTCCTTTAAAAAAAGAAAAAAGAAAAAAAAAGCGATAATGAAAGAGGGCCGAGATGTTATATTCCCTATCACGACATGGTCATATAATAACATTTGCTACCGAGTCTCTTGTGAGTATAGTTGTGACTCGTATTCGTAGGTCTTGTTTATATCGTATCAAATTATAGATATTTGATTAAATTTGCCAACTCCAATTTGAACAATTTAATTAAATGAATTAGACCATAAAGCCCTAATATGCGTATGTCTACAAGGGACTGTTAATTGAATTCATCCGTATTTATAGCCCCACTTTTTTATTTTCAACCGATTAAAATAATTTTACATATAATATAACGATAACTATATAAATCATTCACAATTACAATTATATACGTGTTAAAATATATTTTTTTATCAATATTCAAACCAATAATATATAAAAATAAATAAATATCTCCAAAAAGTAAAATTGCACATTAAGAAAAATGTTAATAGTTTGATGTATTAAGTAGCATAGCAATATTAAATCTCAATACAATAAAGGCATATAAAACTAAATATTACATATATTAAAAATATGATTTATGCGAGTTTTACGAGTTGGTTGCAAATTTCATAGATTGACCCGCAATTGATTTATTTATTAATTAATTGTATTGTATCGAGTCAACTCATACTCGTTTATATGAGTCAAATTTACTTATTTTGTGTCGTATGCATATTGATTTCACAAGTTGTATTATATATTGGCATAGTGCCTAAATTAGGCTAAGTACCAACTGAGTTAGAGTCGGTATTCAGGAAATTTGACTCCAACTTTGTCAAAGTTTGTATCTGAACTCCGACTTCGACTTACATTAACTCCGATCTGACTCTAACTCCGATTTATCGAATCAGAGTTGGAGGGCAGGAATTTGAATTTTTTTTATTTCATATTTAGTCCATTTCTAAACAAGACTTTACATAATTATGGCTGTAAAAATAAATTAGAGAACTAGAACACTGGCCTGGACCGGTTGGTTCGGTTCAGTCCGGTTTTAGACCAGTTCGATCTGGGACTGGTTCCTCCATTTTAAAAACTAGTCATAACCGGTCCGGTCTTGATTTTATGTTTTCTCGGACCGAACCGAACCGGTTCGCGTATTTATATATTTTTAATTAATTTTTAATATTATATATATAAATTATAATTATATATGAAATAATGTTATATTTTAATTAATAACATAAAATTTTAATCTTAAACATAAACATTTATTTAATCAAATGTTTTAATTATAAAATATATATTAATTATATTTTATGGCTTAATAAGTTCTCAACATATTCCTTTTAATAAATATATTAGTAATACTAATATACATTAATATATTAATTACTATATCATCACTAACATATAGTAATAGTACTACTATACCAATAGGATTACTATATACTTATAGTATTAGTGTATTACTAATATCTATATATATTAATATATATAAGTATAAGATATTAGAGATTTAATATATGTTAAAAATTGGAAAATCGGATCGAAAATGATAAAATCGAAAATGCTGGTTTAGGAGGGTAACATGTGTGGTATCGGTTCTTGAAAATGCAAAACTGGTGTATATCGGTTCAGTTCCAAAATTTGTCCAAAATTGGACCAAGCCGGACCAGTTACACCCCTACATATAATGGATATTTGTTTTGGGTTTTCAAGTTTCAAGTTTCCTACAAGCATTTAAAAAACATATTTTAGATATGCAAAAACAAAAAATATAACTAAAAATATTTCATATGCTATGCAAACCTGAAAAATAAAAATAAGAATTTAAAGAAATTTTGAAAGATACAATAAGCTCTTAGGCTATTCTTGATATACAATCATTCGCAAATTTATATTAGAGTCTAGACTCCCAAATCAACTAAAAACAATAACATGATTGTTCAACCATCTAGCCAATGCCCAAGTTAATACCCAAGGCCCCAAATAACAACTAACAAGTAAAAGATGAGCCATCATGGTCCAATGGCAAAGTCCATCATCCAATCATTCACTGTTGAATAAATTACAAATAGGAAACACAACCAACCACTCAAATACAAGCCAAATATTGTATTCGAATCTGGTTACATACTACTATATTAGAATCTAGATAATAAATTAATAGTCTTACAATATATACATTATAAATGGTACATGACTCATTATTAACTAGTCAATATGATCTTGCTTATTCTTGAATTTAACTATATAAGTTCTATACTTTTTATCAATACATATTTTATTAATATATAAATAATACATTTTTACTAAAGTTGGAATTAAAAGTCAAAATCGGATTTAGAGTCGAAACTAACGTCAAAGTTGAAGTAGAAACAACAAATTCGACTCCGACTTTGAAATACAAAAAAAAATCGGAGTCAAAGTTTTGGATCGCTAAGGGTTAGGAATGGTACACGGATTCGTGTACACAAAATCCTTATATACACAATAATTTATTGTTTATTAATGCTCATGTAAACAGTAAAGTACTTTTTACAGTCGATCCACATGTGCCACTAGGGTTGTAAAAATTTCAGTTTGGATTGAATCGGAATTCACAATTGTCGATTTCAATCCTGGGGTTTGGGATATTTTGAGAATCAATCTAGTCCTAGGGTGGCTTTTTACCCCAAACCAGACCGGTCGGACCCCAAACCCGACCGGACCGACCGAAAAGTTGATTTTGATACAAATTCATACATTTAATACAAATTCCTCCAAGTTGTCTAGAATACAACTTTTCAACACGAAAACCAATACTAAGAGATCAAAATAAGCAGCAGCTCCACCAAAATGGAATACAAGCAGTCTAGAATACAAGAGGCAAATGACCCAAACAATTTTTTTTTTCTATTCCTAAAAACAATCATCCAATCAAATGTTGCACCCAATTAAATAACGATAGCAACACAAACAACGACATCAAGCACTGTAACTTGGACTGCAGTGTCTACAGACAAACAAAATGTTGCATTCACTGGCCTGTAACCTAAGATGTCACATGCGCACCTTGCCTCACTCCACCAATGGCAAGAAAAACAAGATGTTGATTTCTTCTTGGTGGAGTTCCTTAAGGTTGTTGTGAATACTCAATACACCACAAATTTTACATTTACTAGCTTGTAATTTGAGTCATCACATGCTTGCCACCAACTACAAGAAAATTCAGAGATTGCTTGCTTGAATTCCTGAAGGTGGTTATGACCACTTTTGTTTGTCTATATACACTGGTTGTACTATTTAATTTACAATGCCATCTTTTTATGGTCATGCTCTTATCATTACAAGAGGCAAATGACCCAAACATTTTTTTTTTCTATTCCTAAAAGCAGTCATCTAATCAAATGATGCACCCAATCAAACAATGACAAAAAAAAAAAAAAAAAAAAGACAGCAAGCACTATAAATTGGTTTTGCTTGTTCATCAATATTTTGTTTGAACTGATTTTACTTTACAAAACAAAATAGGACTAATCACCCACTGATCTGATCACAACGATAAAAAGGATAATAAAAATTCCTAGTGATAATAAAGAGGACTCATCACCCACTAAAGATTCCTCCTAGTGATGATAATAAAAAGGATCTAACGATACAAACATGCCCCACAACAAATCTATTCCAACAATGATCACAATGATCACAACAAAAAATCTGTACTCGATCTCTGAATCCCTAAACTTAATACAAAAAATTTTTCTAAAAAACCCTAAAATGAACCCATTTTAAAAATAGTAAAGAAAAACCCTAAAATCACCCATTTAAAACAACAATCAATCGAAAAATGTTGTTTACCCTAAAATCTCAAGATTGAAGAGATCGAATTTACCCTATATTCGAGATTGAAGAGACGCAACGGTGATGAAGTGCTGCACCGATGGAGGATGCTACAGTCACAGTGAGGATGACCGTGAGGATGGCGAAATCAGAGAGAGAGAGAGAGAGAGAGAGAGAGCTTTTGTTGGTGTCGAAATGGAAGCCTTTCGCAGTCTGTGTTGGTGGGGAGAGAGAGGAGAGAGAAGTTTCGAGAGAGTTTTGTTTCCGCTGGGAGAGAGAAATAATTGGAGTGAATAGTTAGTAAAATAATTGGTAAATAAGATTTGGGGGAGTGAATAATGCATCTACAAATTTGGAAAATTATTGTTTATAGCTATGTAAATATTTGGAGATGCATAATCCAATGCAATCCAATTTAGGGTCATATTATGTAAATATGTAGATGAGTTCCGCTGCAAAGCGGTCGGGCTGATTTTCTTTGTTTAATAGCCTTCCATACATATGTTGTCACCTCAGAAATTACACCAAACTTACAATACACTTATTCACATGGGAAACAAAAGAGATACACCAATCCTCTGTGCTTCCGATTTCTCAGCACCGTTGCACGATAGAAATCCTAAGTTCTACCGCCACCAATCCGACGACAATGGTTTTGGGCGTGAAAAAAGAAAGGAAAAAACCACCACCCCAAATACAAAACGCCAATGCAAATTCCTGTGTTCCTCTAGTTTCTTAGCAACCAAACAGAACGATTATATTCAAACACCAAATAAAATACATATACTATGGGAAAATCTATCACAGAAGCTGAAACAGAAACCCTAATTTAAAATTTTTTACCTTAATATTTTCATAAACAGCAATCAGAGACAAGAGGAAAAATGTAAAATAAAATTCAATAAGATCAATTCCGAAATGGACATAAGAAGAAATATACAACAGAGAGATTTTCACATACTTGTTGAAAACTAAAAATTAAAATTAAAAAAATTTTCTTTGATCAAGAACTTTCTGAATTCTTTGAAAATCTGAAAGCTGAAGGAGCTAATTGGAAATAAATATTGGGAGAGAGGAAAAAGAAAAAGGGTCTCTCGCAGTTGGGTGCCGTGGGTCCGAGGAGCAACATCGGGAGTCGAAGGTCTCCGAGGAGAAGCGCAGCAAGCTCCAAGGCCTCGTTTCTAAAGTACTCCTCAACGAGGCCCCGTTTTGAGACGCTGCCGGCAAGGGTGGGCGAGGGGCTCTAGATCTCTGCGTTCGCCATCGTCTGCAAGGGGCTCCAGATCTCTGTGTTCACCGTCGTCTGTGAGGGGTTGGGATGGGCTACGAGGGACTGAGAGGAGCTACAGGTGTGAGAGGGGGAGCGAGGGGGAAGTTGAGATTTGAGTGTGAGAGTGGTTTCCAAGGGTCCGGTCACATTGTAGTTGAAATGGAAAGCCTAAGTGGCACTTACTATTGAAAGATTGTTTTTTAATGGAGAACGGTCGGACCGGTTATAAGGTTTCCTCTATATAGATACATATGCAAATGCATAATCCAATTTTAGTGCTCTAAGTAGGTTTTTATGGCTAGATGGATTGTAATAATTTTTAAGTATATTTTGTCCTTTTAATTTTTGGTTTTTCTCTTTTATTTGAAATCTTGACGTTTGGACATCATATTGCACTTTTTTAAAAATTATTTTATTTTTTGTTTTTAATTTTATTACGATAATTGATAACCTTCATGTATAGATATGGATAATTTTTGTGTATATTTTTCATTTTCTTTTCTTAATTTTTTTTTTAAAAGTTTTTTAACTTTATTATGAAGAATGGATAGATATGGATTTTTTTTTTATCATTAGAACAACTTTGTAAGGTTATTTTTAAGTAAAAAATGTGCAAATAAAGTTAAATAGATATATTATTCAAAATTTAAACATTGTGGCTTTTTATATATTAATGGTCTGAAAATTACACATTGTGAGCTTTTTTATATACTTTAGGAGAAATTGAGAAATTGACTTTTTGTATGATTGGCCCCCATTTGAAACCGGCCCAGGCCAATATGGACCAACCGAATCAATCATTAACGGTCCAGTCTGGCCCCCTATAGATGATCGGTCAGGTCCGATCTGGAAAAATAATAGACAGAAAGTTTCAATCTATCATTTCCGAATCGGACTGCTTACACCCCAGTGCTACTAATTTCGATGAGTGAAAGCCAAAGACACTCTCCTACAAAATACACTATTAAACTGTGCAAACTATAAACAACAATTAAAAAGCTCCGCAAAGATTATCATAGAACGATGGAAACTGAATTCAATTTTTAAACAGCATTCTCTCCAAAATACTATTCCTTTCCTGTTCATTTTACCTCCCTTTCCTTTTGTGATTGGACAGAAAAACAAATTACTGAGCATATTCACTCCGACAAAGAAAAGAAAAGATCCGCCAGTAGAGTAGAATACAAGGTGCTTTTCCTGTCGTGATTTGGTGCAAGTGGCCCCGCCAATTCATCCATCACACGCAAAGGACGAAGCTACTTTGTTCGCCACCATTATTTCACAAATTTCTAAAGAAGCAAAAACCCACCGACATTTTTATTTATTTTGGACAGAAAGGCAAAGGATGTCATTCCATAGTCTCTTTGATATTATAAACGTGACAATCCCTTCTAGAGCTGTCTCTCTCTCTCTCTCTCTCCCTCTATTATATGGACAGGCCTCCACGAACTCGTTGGTTAGCCAATATCCCTTGAAATATCCCCACATCTCATGGGGAGATGCAAACGTATGTAATAATCAACTGTAGGCTCCAGCTCATTCATAATTCACATCCAAATTATTTTGCAATATCAACCTAACTCTTATCAATGATTTATCAGCCCATCTATATAGCAAGCAGAGAAGACAACATAAACAAAAAACAAACGAGAGAGAGAGAGAGAGTGAGAGAGGACATAAATCTCCTTTGATTTCATCAGCATTACATTTAAATAAATAAAAAACTATCAAAATTGTATTGTATTGTATTGTAAATCGTACACGATTATTCTAACATTTGTGATTCTATTCACCATCATGAACAGACTCCTTGAATTATTACAATGGAGCCCAAAATTAAAAAAGAACAACAAAAAAGCAAGTAAATGGAAAGTGGGGAAGTTGGGGGAGGAAGGGAAATAGCAATGGGTCTAAAAACTGGCCAGGATTCCTCACGTTTTAAAATAGTTTGTAGTTATAGTTTTTGTTCCCTTCCTAAACGTACATGTGGATTTAAGCCAATGTACCAGGCCATGTAACATATTTACAGAAGAACACGGCAAAAGGGACAAAAATCTACGATCTGCTTACTACAATAATAATAAAAGAAGAAACAGTAGTATTTATACAGCCCTCGGAAAATACACTTAGGAACAAAAAGTACCTGCTTTTTCTTTTCTTTTCCTTTTTCTTTTTTCAATCCCACAAGTTTCCCTTTCAGACCTTAATAGATCTGTCCAAGCCTTCGATTTCGAAGAAATTCTGGGTTGGGTTTGTTGTGGGCACTACACTTTCCGCCTCTTCAAAAGCGTATCCCCATCCCCACGAGTCGAATTAAAAAAGGCTTCACTGCCCCTTTTCAACCTGTGAAAATCAATTCAAAGGACTCTGTAGAGTTAGAGCTCAATCACAAAGACACAAACTTAAGGGAAAACCAAAACCACGGCCTCGTTTGTATTCGTAACCCATTCCAACTCATCACATTTCATCATTATAATTTTTTCAAATTTTCTCAAAAAATATAATAAATAATTCAACTTTTATTTTTCTATTCACAAATCATCTCAATCCATCTCAATTTATCTCTAAATTCAAACCACTCTTAAGCCATTCGAATGGTTCTTAAATATTCCACCTAAGAATATAAGACAATGTCTTCTGATAAAGAAAATGATGCAGTATGTACAAGTTGCAGTTGACAGGTTCCTGCATAGAAAAGAGAGAAATCGACCGAAAATTCAAAACGAATCGGAAAAAAGTACCGAGTTAAAAGTGCAGGTGGACAGGGTTAGGGACACGGTTTTGACGCGCAACAAATCAGGGTGTAGAGAAAAGTGACTCGAACGATTTATGCATGTAATGGTATCAGCCTCACTCACCCCTAACTCACGCGTCGACCCGGAAGGAGTCCGAGTCAACTCCAAACTCACCATATTCCACAGAACCCTAACCGAAAACCGGAAAAGATAAATTCACTCACCAGATGCAAAATTCAGTCCCGGAAAATGACCTTCTCGGCGATGCCCATCAAGGGTTTCAAGCAATCGGGGGTGAATTTCCTTGCAAACAAGTAAGACTCCGAGAAATTCGATTGCCGAAGCTGATGGATCAGCTGGGGCGATACCTCGGCAGGCCGATACGTGTACGGGTGGCCATTGACCGTGCCGGTCCAATTGACCTTGGTCAGGGTGTAGTGGGTGCACCCGTTGGGGTCCGCCATTGATAACAAAGTCGGGAAATAGTGCTCCTCCGGATAGCACTCGTCGTCCCGATAACACGGAAGCTTGAATTTCCTCCAAAGTGTCCGATCCTTGATTACCACTAGCGCGTGCCGGCGCATGAGCACGAAGAACTGAGATCCAACCCTGAATTTATCAAAGGGGATCTCCGGCATCAACGCGAATCGGCCCCTGGCGGTGTATCGCTTCCAGAGTGTGTGTTCATTGGAGAGAATCTCGATGAAGCTCTTGTACCGGAACCGGACGCCAAACCGAGTCGACCTGGCATCGGACTCGGTCCGATCAAAGGATGTAGAGGTGACGACGGAGTGGTAGACGTAGCGGAAGGAGTGGAGGGGGATGCAGTACTGGGAGAGGACGGCGAAGAATCCGTTGGCGGGGTCATCAAGGAGGGCAGTGGCGAGGAGACGGCGGGTGGCGGAGATGAGGGTGGGGGAACCGCGGTAGGTACGCTTGGAGGAGATGAAGCGGTCGAGGAAGACACCGTCGGGGCGCGTGACGTTGACGGAGGGATCGGCATGAACATAAATGTTGTAGAGGTGGGAATTGCCGTGGAAGAAGCGCTGCCATAAGGGGGAGAAGTGGAGGTCGGAGTTGGTGAGGAAGAGGAAGGCGATTTTGAGCTTAGGATTGGTGGAGAGGTGGGAGAAGGAGGAGGAGGGGCTGGAGAGGGAAGCGGCGCGGTTGAAGAGGGAGAGGTCGTCGCGCTCGTCGGTGAGAGGTATGGGGACGGAAGAGTGGCGAGGAGGGAGGAAGCGAGGGCCGATGAGGAAGAGGATAGGGAGGGAAAGGAGAAGGGAGAAAGAGAGCACAAATGGGGTGGTAGAGAACATCGAAATAGTTCTCAGAATGGCTGGGAAAGGGAATGGAGGATTTGGGTCTGGAATTTTGAAGGATTGGGTAAATGGGTTTCTGGAATTCGGATTCAGATTTAGATTGGGACTGAATATTTGGAGGTCTGTGAGATAGGGTTTGATGGGAAGTGAAATGGGAGGGAAGGAGAGAGGGAGGGAGGGAGAGGTTTTTGTCTTGTTCTGTTTCTCTGTTCCTTATGCAGAACTAATCCGCAGTGGACTCTGTCTTCGAGGGCACGGAGAGAGAGTACCATTGGCATTGGATTTGGGTGTCACTGTGACGAATGGTGGTATGGTTACTCCGAGACTGATCCGTACCGAACCGAACCGCCTCAGTAAAAAGAAATCTATCTAGATTTTTTCGGATTCAAATTGTAAACAACTTCTTACAATTAATTAATAATATTAATACTTATGAGAATCATAATAAATATATATACTGAAAAGTATTAAAATTTATTTATTTTTAATTATACAAATAATATTTTTTAAATGAATAAACAAAATTAATGGTAACATATAAATGAATAGATCTTAGGTTCAATATTTTATCCCTGCATATAAGGACAACCACTATGCTTTAACTATTCACCTGTTTCCATATTTTTCTAATCATTAACAATCATTTATTTTAAATAATTAATTCAAAAAATGATAAAAATAAATTTATAAACTGATGTGATTTGATATGATACGTCATATTATAAAGTTATTTTTAAGATGCGTTTAAATGTTGAACTGAGTTGAATTGAGTTGAAATGATAAAATATTGTTAGAATATTATTATTTATTATTATTATTATTATTTTGAGATTTAAAAAAGTTGAATTGTTTATTATATTTTATATTGAGATTTAAAAAAAATTATAATAATGAGTTGAGATAAGTTGAGATAAATTTAATTTTCAAACAAAATCTTATTGTAAAATAGATTTAACGAAATACATGAAATTACGTTAATTTATAAATTTATTTTTATAAAATAATTTTACGACAAACTTCTCATTTTAAATATATTTAAACTAAAGGAAAATATCATTCTCGCTATAAAAAATAAGGGAGAAAAAAATCTAAATTTGCAGAGTAGATCAATATCAAAAAGTCACGTTGGATAGATAGGCTGATAAGATTTCAGTTTGCGTCTTGTTAGTACGTGATTTTGCGTACTAATAGGATTTTAATTTGAATAGCAATGAAACTTTTTTAATTTTTATGCTTTCAATTTTATGCAAATGGTTTAAATCTTAATAAGTTGAAGATTATGCTAAGAGGCTCTTCTCGACCTATGACACTTTATTTAATAATAATGATAGATAATCATTTTTACAATTTTTTATATTATTTATTTTTAAAATAATAACATTTTTACAATTTATTTTATACAAATCTTTTATTTAAAATATGATTATGTAAAGGGTTTTCTGTTTTTGATTTTTCTTTAACAATTATATATGACAGAATTTAATAAAATTTATGCCCTTTGATTTCTTCAAGATTTTGTATTTTCTTAAATAAAGAAAACTTTTTAATTTAGAGAATCGATGTGCGTTTAATTTTGTATTTTTTGTTCTAATTTGATTGAAGGTTAATTTAAAGAGCTCAATGAGTTCAAATGTTTCTTATATAAGAAATGATATTTGTAATTATAGAGTGAATAAATATTGTGTAATTTTTTTGAAAAAAATTGAGCAAATATGAGATTTATATGAAAAAAATTAATTTTTTAATAATAAACTCTATTCTTTTTTAAAAAGATTGTGCGACGCTTGCACACTCTATAATTGAATGTAACATCATTCTTTTTATATTATTTTTAAATATGGCTAAGTTTTAGATAGATTGGATTAATTGGACGAGATATACATGTCTCTTTTTATGATTTATTCGATGAGATAAACCTTTAGAGCATCTTCATTGACTTGGTTAAATGAGGAGATTAGTTAAAATTTAAGTAATTTGTACTAAAAAGACTCTATATTGGATTGCCCATCTTCAAAATAATTTGAATTTATGCTATAGTGATTAGTTAAATATAGAGAACCACACTTGGTTCACCAAATATTAAAATAATAATTTCTCATTTCAATTAAGTTAAATCTCAATTTTTTTTTATTAGCATTAAATGACATTAGAAAATATGATTTTTTTAATAATAATTTAATTAGAATATAATTATTATTAATATAAAATTGGTAGAATTATAAAATGTGCTACAAATAAATTAAATAAAAAAATTATTAATTTAATAATATTTTATTATTATATAGAGAGTGAATGGCTAATCTAACGTAGAGATTAAATTTAAATGGAATAGATAAATGTAAAAAAATATAATATTGATTAAATTTTAAAGATAAATTTAACCATTCTAATGAAAATGCTAAAAGTAAATTCTGATAAGGAAGCACGACTATTCGGTTTCTCTCCCAGAGTTACGGACTTCAGCTTTGGCGGGCAAGTCTCAATCTTCAAATGCATCCATAATAAAACTTGAGGCAGTGGTAGCCTAATAGCACATTCACAATTTATTGATAACTTAGATATAATAATATTTTTTATTATATTTAAATGCATCAAATCAAAAGTAAAAGTCAAACTCAAATTTAAAATAATATTATTTTATTAGATAGTTGTATACAAATTGTTATTTAATAAAAACTTTATCATTTTCATAAAATTTTGACTGCGCACTTTTCATTCTTTTGGGATTTTTTTTTGTTTAAATGAATATTCTTTTATTGATCAATTCCTTTAGAGCGTAGGAAAGAATACATGAAGAACAGTCCACCGTATCAATAATAACATCATAAATAAACAAGGCATTTTTTGCCAATACACTAGCAACTTCATTAGTTTCCCTTCTAACATGATGAACTACCACTTGGCATAACTTCTAACCTTCTCCTTAATTTCCCTAATAAACATTCTAGCATTGGTCCAAGGCTCCTCAACTTTTGTTATATCTTGAGTAAGATGTAGTGAGTCTTCTAGGATGATGTTCCTCAAGTCCCTCCCAATTTGAGCCTAAATAAAGTAGCTTGAAGAGCCCCAAATGTCTATGCTAGAAGAGGATCTGGAAAAAGAGTTTGGTTCATCCTCATTGTGGCTATAACTTTGTCTTCCCAATCTTGAGCTATGATCCCTATACCAATCTTGCACTGAGTTCTATCTTCAGCAACATCCCAATTTATCTTAAAAGTATCTTGAGGAGAAGGCTCCTATTTCTGTGCTATGTCACTAGATAGGCCTAACTTGCTAGATCTTAGTGATTGTAGAGCCTTTAATTCCTGCAAAGTGTCTTTTGATTGCTTCACCACTATGCTTGGATGAGTGAACTCAGCTTGGAAAACATATCCATTCTATTTTGCCAAATTCTTCTTGCAACAATTGCTATTTCCTCTAGCTGATCTTCCTTTCCAAAGATAGCACACATGGCTTCTATTATTTCCAAAAACGTTTTCTTGCAAAAGTTACTCTTTTAGATTCTCTCATAACACTGGCCCCAAATATCTTGTGTTGAATACATCTCCATAAAACATGAACCAATAATTCTTCCTCCTCTAAGTAGATTGAACATTTTGGACTTTCACAACCTTCTTCTTAAACATATTCAGGTTTGTCGGAAGAGCTTCTAGACATG
Source organism: Juglans sigillata (assembly GCA_003123805.1). NCBI lineage: Eukaryota > Viridiplantae > Streptophyta > Magnoliopsida > Fagales > Juglandaceae > Juglans > Juglans sigillata. The sequence goes on from QEOY01002950.1 coordinate 94,020, forward strand.
CTCTCCACAGAAAAACCTGATCTACTGAGGGGATTTTCAGTTTCCATATCTCAAACCAAACTTGCCTCTGATTGCTACTACAGGAGGCCTGCCCTTGGATTGTGTTTTCAGTTCTTTGTGCAGTTGATAAGCACTCCTCACAATTGATTTGCCATTAGAAGATCATTTACAAATTAACTTATCAGAGCAATTATAGTGACTTAGTGGGATCATTGTTATGATTGCAGCCTCATTAAATGAGAAAATCCCTTCAATCAAATCAGATCTCCATTGCTTAGTATCAAAATCAATAAGTTCTTGCACTTTTGTACTTTCGTTAAGAGTCTTAATAGCACTTTGGATTCTGAAAGAAGTTGGGTTGGGAATCTACTTGTCTTTCCAAATCTGAACCTGTTTTCCATTCCTATTCACCAAATTGTTCCTTCATCTAGTAAGGATCTTGCTGCAATGGATGCTTCTCCCTATAGAGGATGGTGTGATGCCAAGCTTTGCATGAAAAAATGACTCCTCAGAAAAGTATTTCACCTTGAAAACTTGAGAAGCTAAAGAATGAGGGCACTGAATTAATCTCCAACCTTGCTTTGCTAACATTCCAAGATTAAAGCTTTCCAAATCTAAATCCTAATCCCCAAGCTGATTTGGCCTTCCCCATTGTGCTCCAAGAAATCCAGTATATCTTTCTCTCACTCCCTTGTCGTCTCTACCAATAGTTTTGCATAACTTTATTAATATCTTTGAGTAGACTACATGGAAGTCTGAAAAATCTAGTGTTGTAGGTGAGACGGGCTTGCATTACTAATTTAAAAATGATTTCTTTCCTACTAGAGAGAGGGTCTTCACTTTGTGGTTACTAATCCTTTACCTTACTCTGTCTAGAATACTTTTAAAGGAGCTAGATCGAGATCTTCTAACAAGAGCTAGAAATCCAAGGTATTTTTCATAAGACATTGTGGATATGACTCTAGCTATGCTCAGAATAATGTCTTGTGTGTTACTCTTGCAATATTTCTGCTGAACTAGATTGAGGTTTTCTCCTTATTCAACCTTGGACAAGAAGCCTTCTCATAAGTGCTCAGAATGCTGATCAACATGCTCCATTCTAGAGAGTTGGCTTTATATATATATATATATATATATAAGTAAACAAACTATCATCTATAAAAAAGAAAAAGAAAAAGAGATGATTCATGTGAATCTTGCCTCTAGCAATAAGAACACCTATTATAGACCCTGATTGTTCTGCACTATTGAGGAGAGAGTTCAATGCTTCATCACATAAAATGAATAGATAAAGTGATAATGAATCACCTTACCTAATCCCTCTTGCTGGTTTGAAAGAACATTGAGGATTGCCATTAATAAGGATAGAATAGGAAACATATTCAATATATTTCATCACTAGATCAATCTATCTCTTATCAAAGCCCGACTTCCTCATTATTGCTCTTAGAAACTTCCATTCTATACATATGCTTTACTCATATCCAATTTTTAGGTCATTTCATTCTTTTGGGAGTTGTATGTACATCCATTTCATTATTCTCCCCACGCAACCATAGAGATTAAACGCTTGGTGCAAGTTGGTTGAGGAAAGCACCATGAAAAGAGATTGAAATGGAGACATCCCCTTCCGATTTCATAAGGGTTTGAGCCACTCTAAAACATTCTAAGTATTCAAGAATATTTTACCTTATTTCCTTGGCTAGTTATAGTGGAGCCTTGATCACAAGTCATAAGGTGTTCTCGAGATGCATTTTATGCCTTTGTGTGCTACATTAATTACTCCCTTAATGACTTTGTCTTTAGATTAGGATCTCTAGCTACGTGGAGCCACATTCAACTCATGTCTGAGTCTTCTTATTGAACGGGCATGTCATATGTCCCTTCAAATTAAATGCTTTTATCTTTTTTTCTTGTTGCATTAAATATGCCTCCCACCAATCTCATTGTTAGATTGAAGGAATGACGTCTCTTACTTTATACTTTTATTGTAATTGGGAGAGGCAGCGAGCTAACCCTCTTGTCTTACCTTTTATGAGGCAAGATTGCCTTTCTGAACCTTTAGAAGATGGGCCATCGATTCTCATGGGTCTATGCAGCCCATTTACCCAATAGGTTTGAAAGTCCCCCTCCAATGATCGCTTTGCTTCATCGATAAACATGCTTACTCTTCTATTTGATGGAATTCTACTTTTATGCTAATGTTCTCTGAAGCTAAAATTCAGTGTTTTTTACTTTCATGCAGTCAAGGTGGTTTTCATTTACCAACGCCTAGGTGGTCTAAGTTCCTATGGTGTGTCTAATTTCTTGCTCATATGAACATCTTATTAAGGAGGTCTCTATAGCCGGTTATTGTCAGTAGTCCTCTTTTTTTTTTTTTTTTTTTATCATTTCCACATTTTCATCACTAGTATATAAGAACAATGCAAATGGATTATTACAAGAATATTGCACACCAATCGTTTTCTAACATCATTTGGGTGGGAAGCACACTTTCTTAGTGTGTCTTTGAAAAGGTTGGTTTGATATTGCTTCAATAATTTCTCGATTATTCAAGATTGTTGGTGATATTAATGGTGGTAGACTATGTTGGGTTGCGAGCCTAGTTCGTGACTCGAGCGGAGGTGAACCAAGAGTTTACTCGACATTCGCTTGACATATAGTTCGAGCGAAACTTAGGCAGAGAGTTTGCTAAATACCCACTCGACAGTTGACTCAAGTGAAGCCCAGGTAGATAGTTCGCTCAACACTCGCTTGATAGTTGGCTCGAGCGAAGCCCAGGTAGAAAATTTGCTCAACAAATCGCTCGAGCGAATATCAGACAGAAATTTCGCTCAAGGCTTGCTCGACACTTTACTTAAGCGAATAACCCGATAATTACCGCTTTAGGATTTTCACGCCGCCGTACATATATATATATATGTTTTAAATCACAGAAATTTGTATGAGAGGCAGCTTTGTGAGAGACAGGATTTCTTCATAAATAGAAAGGGAAAGGTGCTAGAGAGAGGGAGAAATTGTGTGTGAAATTCTTATATTTCCACTGTGTATTTCAACTTCTCTTTAAATAAAATCTTCTGCAGTGCCGTGGATGNAATAAAATCTTCTGCAGCGTCGTGGATGTATGCACGTTGCTGAACACATATTGTGTCGTGTGTTATTTTTCTCTATATTTTTGCACTACTCTTTCTCCTTACCATTCCTAACAAACTATATTTTAAGTTTTAACATATATGGTTAAAAAGGAAGGCTTGGTAGAAAAATCGAGCAGTGTTTGGCCTCTTGCAGTTCTCCAGGTTGTTTAAGTTTTATTTGGACACAAAAACTAAAAGCTTTGAAGGTGTTTGAGAGTAACAAGGCCTTGATATGGTTAAGGAAGATGAACCATTCCAAGATGAAGAGAGGCTGAGGAAGACCATGCTTATTAGCATCTTGAAAGAAGAACCCTTATGGTGGAGTTATGCTGGAGATAAAAACAAACAAGGATATTTTGGCTTTAGAGGATAGAGGCGGTAAGTTCATTCACAGGGTTGTTATTTTGAATTGAGAGAATAATCTATTGATTCCCTACTTATGAATAGAATTTTTTCTTTTGACCTTTTCGCAGTTAGGGGGTCATATTGTGCAGTTCTATCAAAGTCATGGAGGCCTAAGTTGGATGTTCATCCTTTTGTCTCTTGAAGAGGCCAAGACTCCATGGCTAGAAAATTTGAGGAGAGAGAGGTGTGGGATGGTGTTAATGAATTTAATGAAGGTAAGGCATCGAAATTGAATGTTTATTCCATGTCTTTTTCCAAGCTTTTAGGGATGTTGTAAAGGAAAACATGATAAAGATATTTCATGAGTTTAAAACAAAATAAAATTTTTAGAAAAGATACAGATTTTAGGCCTAATAGCCTGAAATAAGAGAAATGAATGTAGCATTAAAACTCTTTTAAGGGGCACCTGGATATATAATTTCGGGCCTATTCGCCTAGTGGGTAATGTCAAAGTACCTTTANTAAAGGAAAACGTGATAAAGAAATTTCATGAGTTTAAACTAAAAGAAAAATGTTAGAAAAGATACAGATTTTAGGTCTAATAGCCTGAAATAAGGGAAATGAATGTAGCATTAAAGCTCTTTTAAGGGGCACCTGGATATATAATTTCGGGCCTATTCGCCTAGTGGGTAATGTCAAAGTACCTTTATCAGTGGAAGGCAAAGTCTTGACCCTATTTTTATTGTCAATGAGGGCGTTGATGGTATGTTGAAATCAAGACTACTGGAAGGGACATTCAGTTCGCTTATTGGGCTAGGCTTAACCCGTCTTGTGGGCCCAGCGGACGAAGCCTAATCGACCCACGAGTTAGAGAAAGGGGAAAGAGGCCCAAAACCTATGTGGGAGAATAAGGATGTGGAGCAGGAAGACTCGACCAACTCTGACATAGTTCTACAGGCACTCATAGTGTTTGGCCTTCGTCGCACTCAGGAATCAGGCTCAAGTTGCAAACAGAGACTGTGACAAGATCTGTTATCCCTAACAGGGTGCAAGGCGGGGTGTCTGCACTCACTTGCCACTAGTAAAGACCACCTCGATAGAGAGTATAAAAGCTTAACTCCAAGTTAGATCTATGGACTATGCTCTCGGGCGTACTGGAATTCTCTCTAAGGAACAAAAGTCTAACTTAGGCATCGAATGTGACCCTTCAACCCCAAGCCCTCATCTTCTCTATATTGCAGGTAACTGAGCCCAATACCCGNATTGTAGGTAACTGAGCCCAATACCCGATTTGAGAAACACATCTTTAACAACTACTTGAACTTTTTTGTAAATCATATATTGAGAAGAATACAATCATGTGAATTAGGTAATCTTGTTCTAGTTTTTTAGAAGATATAGAGTCAGAGGGAAATAGTGTACTTGGATCACGTGGTGCATGTGCAGTACCCTAGGTTCACACCTAGAAGACCATTTGTGCCCTAAGCTCTATATTATTGTACGAACACTTTAAGTTGGATGATTTCTGCTATAAAGCACCAAGAATGTAACAAGGTTTAATGTCTCTCATATTTTGTTTTCAAATGACATTTATGTGTTTTGTGAGCCCCAACCATGGCTATCTCTACCATTTTGTTGTGTATTTCTATGTTTTAGAGCAATAAATGGATTGAAGTTGAACTTGACCAAATCAAAATCGTTTCTAGTTGGTAGAGTTGAGAATGTCACCACTGTGGTGGGTATCCTTGGATGTATGATCTTTACCTTACCCATAATTTATCTAAGACTTTCCTTGGGAGGTACCTTCAAATTTAAAACCATTTAGGATGGAATTATCAAGTGATGGAATGTTGTTTAGTTGGTTGGAAGTGGTTGTACCTATCAAAGGGTGGTAGAAGCACGGTGACCTCACTCTCTAACTTGCCTACTTGCTATATGTCCTTGTTTCCACTTCTTATAAGTTGCCAACAAACTCGAGAAACTAATAAGATTATAAAATGGGAGAAAGATAAGCTCCATCTTATGAATGATCCAATGCATGTTCATTGATTGCAAACAGAGGGTTAGGGGGTGAAAATCTAAATTCTTTTTAACCTGCTCTCTTGAGTAAATGGTTACGCTATTTTGTCAATGAAAGAGAGAACATCTAGTGGGTGTTTATAAATATGAAGTATGGAAGCTTGCGAGGTGGTTAGTGTTCAAACAAAGGTAAAATGGTATTTTGGGGTTGATGTCTAGAAGAATATTAGAGGGGTTGCGGGGTTTGATGCACTTCATTAGATTTACAATGGACGGCGTGTCCCATATTCACTTGTAGTATGATGTGTGGTGTAAAGGTTGATCATTTAAAAATGTATTCAGATAGTTAATAATAATTACTCGCGAATCGCGAGAAGGAAACACATTAGGCATATAATTGGCATATGGTGCACAGCTCTAGTCAGTGGAGTTGATCTTTTGTTAGGGTCCAGGAAAGGCTAATGTTGGGAGGTGGACCTCTTCTTATCATTCGTTGACCTGTGGGCGGCTTTATTCATGCAGGGTGGGACTTAATAGTGAAGAAAGGTTTTTTTTTGAGTAAAGTCATTCTTAAATGTTTCACGCGTTATAGAAAGGACCCTTTCTATAACGCGGATCACCTTAAAAAGCTCATTTGGAAAAATAAGACATCCCTCTAGAGTTGATTTCTTCTCAACAACAGCGGATCACCTTCTTATGCATTGCGAGGTTGCTGTCTTCTCATGTTGTAGTCCTTTTTACCACGTTGGACAAGACAGTCTAGTACTAATCAGTATGTATTGCGTGGGAAAATGACCCCATCGCGTTGGTGTTGGAGCTCAATGCTGTATTGGATTCGGACCTGCGACAATTTAGATTAAAGATAAAAATTAAAAAAAAAATGTTAAAATATTATTTTTTAATATTATTATTGTTTTAAAATTTTTAAAAAATTGAATTATTTATTATATTTTATATGAAAATTTAATAAAATTATAATGATGAAATGAGACGAAATATTTTCCGAATCCAAACGGACCCAAATCTTTCTTTCTTTCTTATTACCCTCGGGCCTCTTCCATTGGATTGTACAGTTACTCCAGCGAAACTGTGCTACTTATATTTCTATTTTTCATGAATTCCTTATACTTTTTTCCTATAGCTAGTTAGATAAATCTCTCATATACTTCCTATGTACTGGAATAATATATTTTTATCTTGATAAAATTTTACATTACTTACCAAAAAAGACAAGTACACAAATCTTCAAGACCTTGGGAAATAAATATCTCATGATTTCCGAACTCATCACAATAAACTCAAATGATTACAACAGCCACATATCAAACCCCCTAATCTTATTCCCCGTGACAATCAAGCAAGATCTCTTTTACTATGTCAGGCTGAAACCACCTCGGAATTTCATGACGGGAACCGAAGCATGAAGGCTGCATGCCCTACCATCGTGGCAACATATGTACAGATTGAAACAGCAGCACCGAGAAATCAAGGGTAGCCTGAGCAGATACCTTCCATGCGATTCTTAGAGCCAGAGATCAATGGGAGTGCGGGACAGACTTTGATGAGTTTGAGTCCCCTTTTCCATTGAACTTAGATTTATCCTTGATGGCCTTCTGGTTGCTGGGTGCCCCTTTGACAACAGTTCTATTTGAATTCCTGGCCGATTGAGCACCAGCACCTGCCCCTACTCAAACCAATAAAAGGAAAAATAAATAAATAAACAACAGAAAAAGTGCTGGTTCTGTCACCAACCTCGATGAATTCATAAGGCATTGCAGCATTATGTGGAAAAGTCATTTGAGAGTACAAGAACTAAATGATCACCAGTTAAGATTTAAAACTAGCACTTGCCTTTCAAGAAAAATGAATGGCATCTTTAACTTTGATTATTCATCTCACAGAAAGAAATTAAAACATGCCTAAGAAACATTTTGCATCATGCAATTCTTCCCAAAAAGTTAGCTTCAACCATATGTATTCATGTATGGGACAAAGGAAACCTTATATTAACATGTGCATTGGGAGGAAAAATATACCTACTCTCTCTCTCTCTCCAGCAAGTAAGAATGGCCAGAACTCAAATTCCAGTTAATGGAACCAGGCCTTATTCCAGTCTAGGCTACAGTTCTTTCCGACAATACATCAGGTTTTAAAGAGAGAGAGAGAACTCACCACTGTTGGGTAGAGACAATCGCTTCTTTGCCTGTTTATCTGGTTGAGCGGATCTCTCTTTTGGATTGCTGTGGGATCTCAAACCAATTCCAGGCCTTGACTTAGCTTCTTCAACTGGATCATCCATCTGTGCCTGTGCCTTGGGCTTTGGCTTGGAAGGTAGTGTATCGGATGCCTCTTGCATGCCTGCTGACTTGCTGGATGAAGAACCAAAGCCATCAGAATGGGAGGGCCCCATTTTCTGACTTGAAAGGTTTGGATGAAGATTTGAGGCAATTGGTTTTTTTCCAGCAGATTTTAAGTGGGATGTGATTCCATCGTTACCCTCAGCTGATCCATTTTCATGTACCATCACCCCATCTCTGAGATTAATGTCAAGAAAACGATTCTCCCAAGGACGGACAGCCATCCATCTTTCCAACCAGTCCCAACCCCAGCTGCTTTTATCTGGTTCAAACCCAGCGGGAACAGCCAACTGCCTTGATCCAGCCTGCCACTGCAGGAATAGAAAAATGGATTTTATATGAATGATTATTGGTCACTCAAGAAGACCCAAAAATAGATGTGGGGCGATGCATCATGTCTCAGTGTGCATATCAAACATCCCAGTCAAGCATCCCTAATTTATACAAGGAAGGTGTGATTTATAAAAAGTTTATTGATACATATGTCCTAAACCTTATGCTTTTCTATAAATCTATAATCCTATTCTAAACTAGAGAGGTAAATTCTCTCCCAGAGGAGTGCCCAAGAAGCATCAGAAATGTCCTCTCTAAAATAAAAATCAATTTAATTCCGATATAAATGCGTAAGGTGACATATCCAAGAAAGCTCGTTTTCTGACAAATTGGTACCCTTCTGCTTATGACGAGACCTACAACACCTGCTAGCAGCAGGACACAAATTCCTGAGGAAGATTGAATGTTACATAAGAAAAATGAGAGGGAGGGATAGCAGCAAGCTTAGCGAACAAGAGCTCTCCTTTTTTCATTATTTCTCTTTTGTCAGGGATGAAAGAGAGAGCTCACTGAAACGCTACACATGTTTGACACCCAAGACCTTAATAGTTTATAACCATGGTTATAAACCATTAAATAGAATTTTCCATTTCCGTCCATGGTCTTGGGTGTCAAACATGTGCTGCGTTTCATCCCAACAACACNGTCAGGGATGAAAGAGAGAGCTCACTGAAACGCTACACATGTTTGACACCCAAGACCTTACTAGTTTATAACCATGGTTATAAACCATTAAATAGAATTTTCCATTTCCGTCCATGGTCTTGGGTGTCAAACATGTGCAGCGTTTCATCCCAACAACACAAAGGAAATGTTATAGAAGTCCGGAACAATATATACACAGAAATGACAATCAACATCGGGAGTTTATGGTTAGGGATACCATGTGGAAAAAACCACTAACATTTAGGGAAACACTATACACCTCAGACAAGGCTTCGACTATAATGGGCGCGACTTGAAACTTTGGTTAAATTCCAACAATCCATAGAAAGAAAAGGTTTATGATATCCCAGATCAAAATCCTAAGAAACAACAAGAGTCAGAGAAAACATTACATGCACAGTTCAGATAAGCATGCCCTCACATGCAAGTTCATCCTGTCTTCTTGTAAAGCAAAACTTCATCCTGTCTTCTCCTTTTTAGGTTCCAATTTATGGAAGTTCAAATTAAGCCTTTTAACTAGAAGTTGCAGCTTTGATCCAACAAGAACGTGACAATCTTTTACCTGATGAGCCAGAGCATATGCCATAGCTCTCTCACGCTTAGCAGCAGCCTCCTGCCTCTTTAACAATGTGGATTGAATATCTTCAACCGATCCCACGCTATCACACCATCCTTCCTGCAACACAGTCAGAAGTCTCATGCAACAGTACATAGGCTTGACAAAATCAAAGCCATTGTAGGGAAATAAAGCAAAAGCAGATACATCATTTCAATATGTTTGTTTCAATATGGTTAGGTGACACAAATTGTCTTAAAATGGCATATACATGTTTGTATTCCTCATGTGCATGGCAATATGTTTGTATTAACACGACCGTATTGCTAAGAGCCCTAATTAAGGAGGGGAAACTAAGCTAGTGGCACCCAATCAAGGCTTGTAAAGCAATAGAGCTTGAACATTAGCTGGAGTTTGGATAGCTCAAAAGGTGAATCATCCATTTCAGAAGCAGCTAAGAACAATTAATGGCCCTATAATTAGGCAGGAAGGTTTAAATCCTATGGGTTGGCTCAAGTGATAGGCCTTGGCCTTTGGGGTATGTCCCACCTCAGGTTTAAGGTTTGAATTCTTGAGTGCAAATAATTTTTTAAGGGCCACGCCCCATTGGTGAAACACAAATGATTTACCTAATTAATGTGATGCAGGCGTGTTACATGGATCTAGGGTTTAATCAGATGAAAGACATGTTGGGTTCGCATGGTCTCTAGGGTTTCTTGACATCAAAATAGTTAGGCAGGAAGGTGACACTCATCCTATTACAACTAGAATTCATCGTACTCCAACTCAATCACCATCATGCTTTACAACTTTTTCAACAAAAGACTCCCTACTCTAGGGAAGTTGACTCATAGACAACAATAATCTATATTGTCAAGTAATATGATATTCATGACTGGGAAGTTGGTGATATTACAGAATTTTTCAGCTTCTTTTTTTTTTTGTTAAGTAGAATTTTTCAGCTTGTTGTACACCACCAAATAAGGAATCAAGAAGTGGACAAGATATTATGGAGCTCCTCCAAAAAAGTAAAGTTCTCTATATGCTCGTTTTTTAAGACGATCATCAATCTAGATAACAACCCACTTCCCTTTGAGGAACATTTGGAGTAAGGCACTTCTAATACGTTTGTTGTATGGACTGCATTGTTAGGGCAGATCTTGACCATGGAAAAAATTATGAAAACACCTGGTCATTGTGATTGATGGGTGCTATATGTGCAGGAATAGTACGGAAACTGTGGATCACTTGTTACTTCATTGTGAGGTTGCCAGGGCCCTATGGGATGACTTCTTTGGCAAAGTTGGGATAGCATGGGCAGGCCTGGGAGGGTGGTCAATCTTCTTTCTAGTTGGAGAAACCTTTATTGTATCCTGCAAATTGTAGGAATACGGAAGATGGTCCCCATATGCCTTTTGTGGTAAATCTGGAGGGAAGGAAACGACTGGAACTTTAAAGATAATGTTTGCTGGAGAAACTCAAAAGCTTCTTTTTCAACATATTATTTCTCTTGGAAATAGTTTTAGATTTAATGGGCTCACATTTCTTGATTTCCTTGTATCTATTTCTTCTTCCTAGCGAGGTATTTATCTTGTACACATCTTGGGTACTCGTGATATGCTTATTGACATCAAGAAAACTTTTACTTATATGAAAAAATGATATTCATGGCTGGCCAGAAAACTTTCCACAAGACTTTTTTTCCATTTGTCGAAAATAAATATTCAAGCCAAACAATTCATCAACCCAAAAAAAAGTCTCAAGTCATAGATCAAACCATTTGACACTGAGGCAAAACCAGAAGGTCCTGGATATGAACCTCACAAACTTGTTACTGACACGTAGATAAATCCCCATCACCACCGCCAAAAAAAAGAAAAAGAAAAAATATGCCATAAAAAATACCAATCCAAAAAATAATTGTTGTATCTAACTGAAACTGTCGGAAGTTGCTTACTTCTATTTCTTTGACATGAGCCTCATTTGCAAGTTGTTGTTGAAGTTTCTGTTTTGCTGTTTGACTTTCCAATGCCAGACGAACACGTCTGGCTCGGACACGAGCCTGAACTCTCACCAGAGCTTGCATACAGCGAAGAGTTATTGCAGCTTGTTTTCTCACAGCATGGCCCCTGACAAGGGCTTGAAGTCTTACCAATCCTTTCAAAGCTCGTAAAGCTCTCCTAGCCTGATATATATCAGGAAAAATTTTCAATCAGATCACAATTATTAGGCTGAAAGTGCTTCCAAGAGAAGTACAAGGAAAAATATCAATTTAACAGGCTAAATGGAAATCCATGATGCATATGTTCCCAAGAAATACAAACTGAAATGCATAAACAAGATGTGGCATGGGCATAGCATAAAGTTTCTGATGGATGTTCTCAATCGATTATGGGTGTCAATTTTTTGTTTTCTAGTAGGGCTAAAAACATCACTTTAGCCAACCAAAGCAGATATAGTATCAATTTCTACAAGAAAAGAAACCAACTCTGAATGGTTCAAATTTGGTATTCTTTTTTTAACTAAGCAAAATAATTTTATTAATTCGCGAAAAGATGCTATCCTAATTCCATACACCTGTCACAATCCTCAAAAATTTGATCATTACTCCCTCCAAATGCACCACACAAGGCAGATCAGGGTCGTTTCCATAAATTTTCACTATGTTGGCAGCCAAACTGACCTTTCCCAACACCTTAAAAGATCCAAAGGCATTACTCAATCCAACATCTTTCCATAAGGCACTGGCTACATCACAATGTTGTAGTCCAAGTGTCCACAATTCGTTTACCACAGAAACTTTACTCTCCAGTACTTGAACCATAATTCATTAATTTATTGAGTTACATATTCTAACATAGAGTTTGACACTATGTCACTAGAAATTTACAGATCCATTCTCTAGCTCAATGGCCTGCGTACAATTTCTTCCCGAAACTTAGATAGTTTTATATCTGAGTGTTTTGCAACATTATCAGGGTTAAGCATCTTATAAGCATCAACTTAGCAGAGACACGTTTCCATACAAATATTTCATTTCTCCTTTCATTAGCTTCTGCATCCTTTTTTTTTTTTTTGGTAGGAGTTAACTTGTGCACCCAAAATTCATAACAACAGGTTACCTCAAACACTAAACATATCTCTTGCTTCTCTCTCTCTCCCAGTAAAAGCTAAAAACAAAACACAATAGAGAGAGGAAAGAAAAGAAACCCTTAATGCACCATTTGGTCGCAGAAATTGATCTCACAGGAGAAAATTCCGACTTTTACAACTGTAGCCACAATTCTGTTTTAAGTTCTTATTTCGTTTTGTCTTCTAGTCTATGGGACAGATAATACATGCATGCAAATCATCAAATAATTATTCCTATTGCATCAAATCATAACGGCAGTCCTCATTCCAGATAGAAAAAGAATTGATCCACTAGACAAGGAAGAAATTGTCAGATTTCCAACACTACTTCAAATAGAAAATGATAAAGCCATATTAATTGATGGGGCAGTACCCTATGGATAGATTATCCCAATTATTGTTGTTATTCACAACAATGGACCCTGTAATTAATAGTGTGAAAAAATAAACATGTAAACAATTTAAGGTTCATATTTCTCCAAGACTAGTTAACCTACCCCATGTCTCTATATACTTGCAAGCAACCATGTAAAGGTATACTATAAGACAGTTACAAATGAACACACGAAAATTGCAATAGAAGGACAACCAGAGAAGGGATCCTAGATTTTGAATACAAGAATTTGTATGGCAATACCAGAAATCCACGAAAAGCGGTCTGGATGCGTGTTGCAGCCCCCTCTCTCTCAATTTTCTGATTAAGAGATGCATCCTGTACTTGAGGCGAATCCAAATTGGAGCCAGCAGCATCAGGATTTGATTGAACATTGAAATCTCCAACTGGTGGAGCAACTTCATTACCGTACTCATATTGAAGATTATCTGCATCGATCTCAATGGAATGCTTTCTCTGGTGCCGAAACTTTCTAGTGGCTGATCTCTGTTATGAGTAAAGAACAAAAGTTGATATGATTAATAACATACCATTTTACTGTGCTCGTTATGCTTTGAGATTTCCAAGTTGCTTATGCACCAACTGAAGAAATGTCTTGAGGATTAAGAATGCACGATGTAAGAATAGCAAAATTCCAATAGCAACATGCCACTGAAAAATTCATATACCTATAAAAAATTATATGTGGTTGACCACTATATCTGGGGCTGACCAAGTAATACCAAATCGAATTAATAAAATGAATTTCAAATGTTCGGAGTCAACCACAGAATTAAGGATTTTCTCCAAACCACTTAATGTGACATATGCAGAGCCCCTAAAACTACTACAGAATTTGCAATCTTTCAATTTTGGCAATCATCAATCCAAAATACAAAAACAAAATGCAATATATCCCATTTTCCTTTTAAAAAGTCAAAACTGCCCCTAAAATATTTTTAAAAGACAGTAAACCCCATTACATTAAAAAAATTTAAAAACGAAAGAAAAGTAACCCACAGCAGCGCCACTGGCTGCCAAACTGCCATGGCTCTATTTTTTCCTTTTCTTAATACTTTTTTATTTTTAATTTTCATATTTTTAATTTTTAATTGAGGGTACTTGTGTCAGATTTTCTAGGCAAGGGGTACATAGTAGTTTTTGGTAGTTGAGTTGCTGATTGTCAAACTTGATAGTTTGGAGGTGACTGCAAATGGTGTGGTAGTCTGAGAGGGTCAAGTGTATTTTCCCACCTGATACAAATTCCACTACATGTTTTCCTGACCAATTTGGTTTGCTAACTTCATGTAGAATGCAAATAGTAAAAGAATAAGTAATACAAAAGGATTACTTGGGAATGGGCTATAAAGGTCGTTTTCAACAAAATTTCAGGCTTTATTTTGAGAAGATCAGAATAATAGATTTCATTCAAGCTCTGAGCAATTATGAATCATGTGAGTAACCGAAACACATGAGCTCACTTCCCAAAACAATTAAAATAAGCACCATGGAATTCGTCTAACATTTATGGACAAGATAAAGCAACTCTAGCAAATTTTAAGAAAGAACAAATGTAGAGAAAAAGTGGATTCAAATCTAGAGTATTTATCTGACTTTGAATCAGTGTAGAATTTTCTGCCATAAATAAGACATTAATTTTGAATTTTTTGGTCAAACAGCTCCTGTAGTTTGCCTAAATTGAGATTTGCTACGGGACCAAGATCTGGCAACCAATGTTGTGGCCAGATGAGATCCGTGGTCAGATCTTGGCCATGGTGGTCCCTTTACCACATGGAGGATTGGCCAGAGGTAGACCTCCCCGCCCTGCCCCTTTTTTAAGATAAAAATTCATTTTTTTTAATCTCTTTATAATTCAAAATTATACTTCCACTTTTTTTTTTTTAATTTCATTTCAAATTAAAATTTTCCATGTGAAGTCTACAAACTGCAACAATTTTCAGCTTCTATGGATGGACCTAACACAAAGTTAGACATAGCACATTGGTTATTTCTGAAAAAACAACATTACAATTAGCAAATCTCAATTTAGACAACACATGCAACTTCAGCAACAAAGCTCATCACATGTAATAACCACATTTCAACAAGAATAACTGAACGATGAGGAAATTTAAAAATTCAAGAATTCAAGAAAGGTTAAGAAACAGCCCACATTTTCGCCCTTCTCCGAAGACTCTGACTTTTCTGATTTCTTCAAACCAACCAATGCTTTAATCCATTTTCCTGAGACACCCATGGTGTCAGTTTCTTTAGTTCAGCCAAATACAGATCTGCACAAAGAAATTCTTAGCCACAGCAGTAAACAGTTGAGTGCAGTATACAATTAACCTCACTGAAAATGAAGAAAACCAGAAAAAGAAAAATAAAAGGAAAACTTAGGACAGCCAGTTGACATGTTACCAGCATCCTACTCATTTGATGAAAAATGAAATTGAGATAAGATCTTCTGTCCGAATCTGCCCATATGTACTAAAATAAATTTGATACGAGATAGAGCTTAATTTATCCATACAAGTGTAGGGAACCTTTGTGCTTATCATAAGGCAACCGGACTTTAGACTTAGTAATTAAGCCTACCGGCCCGAGCCATTCTTCCACACCTGGGTGTGATTTCCGAAATTCAGAAATTAAATAGCATGGAAATCAAGACCATAAAATAAAAAACAACCAAGTTGCATCAGTATGACAACCCATTTAAATGCTACAGAGTTGGAACAGCATTACGGCAAAAGAAAGGTCAACTTAGAGTGAATGCAGCAGGTTACCATCTTCTAAAGAAAAGAAACGAAATCTCCAAGAAAAATAACTTCTTTTCAATTTAAGCAGCATGCATTGATAGAGTTGAGCTTCCTACATTGGAAGCACTTTAATCGACTGTATGCTTTTGAGCTATTAATTAGCTCAATGATGGGGTGCGATCCCTATATATATATATCTATATATATATATAATTTTACTAGGGGTACTAAATGGTTATTTATGAAAATATAAAGTGGCTTGGGTAGACTCCAGAATCTAATATATAATCTAGCTGGTTGCCACCTCTCGAGCTCCGGTGAATCTTTTCCTGAAAGACTCCTCCACAGAAAGAGGAGTGATCACTTCCATTCACTCCAAATCCTGCAAATCCTCAAAAAGCAACTGCTTTTGACTATCAATATGCCCAAAGACGATGTGTGGAAATTCATACCTGACTGTTTGTGGATGGTAAGAAATAATAGATGCTTCAAAGACAGGGAGTGTTTCTTGGACTAGTTGAAGAGACTCTTTCTTGCCACACTATTTTCCTGAGCTGCTGTCATTGTTTGTAATGAGGACAGCTTTCATAATTTGTTTGTATCCATCTCTAGTACTTGGTGGTTATTAGGAGTATTCTATATATACTTCCTGTGTACTTGGATTATACCTTTTACCATCAATAAATTCCTACTTTTACTTGTAAAAAAAAAAGTAGGCATCACCCAGACCATTAATTTAGTCAGGATCAACTTGGAGAAGGATCAGAGCTTATACTTTGCCCTCTTCTCAGAATATCTAATTCAATGTGCCATGGCAACCAGTCAACTGTGCACAAGTGAGTGCCTAGCATGACTTTGTGAAGCAACTATAAGCTGCATAGGTGAAAAATTCTTTCGTCTCAGAACTCAAGAGAACAATTAAATCCTATACCCTTTGGAACTAAGTTTGGATCGGAATGATATTTGAATGATTGGAGTCAGAACTCAGGATTTGGAAAAAGTTAAGAGCCTGGAAGGTCATATGCTAGGAAAGATAGCAATCTCCAGTACCAAAACCATTAATTGTCTTCATGCCAGACTTGGCATAGATTGCACATTAGAGGAGTGCTCGATGTAGATGTTGGAAAGTTTACATTTGAGTTGTTGAGTAATTTCCACAGAGGAAAAGCAGAAGAAGTGAGAAATTGATATACAAGATGGGCTCATATCCAAAAGTTTAAACTATTAGGTTGAAAGCCAGATTTTGTAAATATAAACACCAACACAAGCCTACACACGATCAATTTGAGATTACTCTCAACACATCCTTTCATGTGCAATGTCAACCAGGAATGTTATGTAACAAGTACCATAAGAGTTATGAATTGCACCTAATCTTTTCAATTCTAAAAGTCAGACTTTGAATAATGTTTCTCCTCTCACCAGGTTTATAATTCACTGCACAGTTGGATAGCATATCGTGAATTTTGTTCTTCCGTACACATAACCTCAACACTGTTTTTAATAGGCTAATTACAATGTCTTTTAATAATGTTCATTTCCAAAGCTAATTACAATGTTATCCTTCATATTTGCATAACATAACCTCAGACTAAAGGCAAATGAGAGGTGCTACAGCAAGAATCCCACAAAATAAACCCACAAACTGACAACAGCAACAAAGAAACAAAGAACGCAAGTCCAAGCACCAAAAAAGAATACATGGAAAACAACAGCCCAACTATCACCATGTTGAGACATTAATGATAAGGCAAAGCATTGAAATAAAACCTAAAACTTGCAAAGCTGGAAAGGCACCAAGTTTTTACCAACCTCTTTATTTATACCCCAAATCAGAATCGTTTGCACCTTTGAAGCAGTCACTTCAAGCAATATGTTTGTGGCATGATCACCAACGCCTCCAAGTTCCCAATAAGCTCCTCATTTCTCTTCCCCTAAAAAAGAAATTTAAATAATTTAAATAAAATGGAAACCTCATTGAACTGACTGGTGACCGGGGAAGCATAGACGTGCATGAAATTTAGACATCGTAGAGGAAAACGAAAGCATCCCAAACAAATATCTTCAACCGAGTTCAATTAAGAAGGTGCATTCGTCAAAACAAACCCAGAATTGATGAAAAGCAAAACCCCGTTACAGTAACTCGTACTGCTACTTAAAAGGATGCAGATCCTGTAACTAATTGAAGTTGAGAACTTACAGTGCAAACTATTAAAGAAGGCTGAAAAGGCCGAATTTTACCAGAAAATTTTGACAACAAAAAACTGACCTTAAATATGCTAAAATGCAGCAGAGATGGGATGAGATGAAAAAAAAAAAAAACGAAGTGGCAATAAGATATGGTAACTTAGATCCGCAGCTCGGGAGCTTAAGAAGCTCAATTCACCTGAAGTAGAGAGAGAGAAGGATAGAGGTGGGTGAGAAAAGTGAAAAGCGGGAGTAAGAAATAGTAACGTAGATCAACAGATCGGGAAGCTTAACAAGCTAATTAACCTGAAGTTGGAGAGAGAGAGAGAGAGGTGAAAAGCTGGAGGTACGTAGCTTCTCACAGTCAAAATTGGTAAAAACAGGGAAGTAGCTTCTGTATAATCCGACCAAACTCCCAACTTAAGAGGATCGGATTTCGATTCCAACCATAACTTTTCCTCACATTCTCTCTTTAGAGTCTATAATTGATGTGGTTTCTGTCTTCTGATGACCAGACGATAGAACCCAGCAGAAATAGATAGGACCGGTGTTAGCTAAAGTACGCCGGGGAGAGAGGGGGAGGGGGTTTTTGGAACATTGAGAGAAGGACCACGTCGTATTAAGGGATGGTTGTGGCCCGCGGGGTCAGTCGGTCTGCAGGGTCGGAAAAGGTGGGGCCACGTTTGCTTTACGCTTGGGCTCACGCTAGCATTGACTCCCTCCGTTTTAATTCAAAACGACAAAGGATAAAAAATAAAAATAAATAAAGGAACAGCAGGAAGAAAGTTAAGAAGAGGGAATGGATTGCGGTCTGTGGTTGTCGCACTTTTCTGTCTCTTCTGGATAGAAAAACTAATGTTTTTTAAATTAAAAATAATTAATTAATAGAAAAGGGTGGCGTGAGACCTTTATATTTTAATATTTTATTGTTATAAAATTCTAACGCAGACTTCGTTTAGATTGCAAGATACTTCCTAATAATAGAAAAAAAAAAGAGAGATTGCAAGATACTTTGCTTTATGTCTCATTTATTTTTAGAACAATGTTATCCACAGTATTTAAATTGAGATTATATTATAAATTTAATTAATTTTATCTTTAAATTTTTTAAAAATTACAATAACATCTTTATAAAAATGATATTTTTTTCTATTTAATGAAAGGTTTGCACATGAAAATGGAGACAACAAATAAAATTTCTGTTATTTTTATAGATAAATTCAGGTAAAAGTTAAAAGTTGAATAAAATATTCTTATAATATATTTTTTTAATATTATTTTTATTTTAAGATTTGAAAAAATCTAATTGTTATTTTATTTTGTTTGAGATTTTGAAAAGTTATAATAATTAAATGAGATTATATGATATGGAATGAAAATGATTGTGAAAACAAACGAGCCATTAATCTCATCTTAAAATTCAAACATCAAAATTATAAATATTTTTTAATTTCAAATTTGTAATTTTTTATATCTAATCATTACTTAATTGTTACAACTTTTTAAACTTCTAAACAAAACAAAAAATTAATTCAACTTTTTTAAATTCTAAAATCAAAATAATATTAAAAAATAATATTCTAATATTATTTTAATTTTATAATATTGTTATTCAACATTTTTTTTAATTTTTTCCTAAAATTTTATAAAATATTTTAACTCAAACTATTTTATTACTATTCACAAATTTCTTATCTTACCTCAAATGAAGCGTAGTTTACAAAATGGTACTTAATAACTTTTTATTCTTTGAATCAGGGCGTCTCAATAGGTTACAGAGGCTAAGGCTAAAATTTTGAGGTTTTTTTTTATTTTTTTACAAAAAAGGTAAAATAAAATAAAATTATTTTAATTTTAATTTTTACATTACATTTTTATTTAAAAATAATTCATATCGTTTTGCAAAGTAAAATAACATATTAAGATTTTATATCATATTTTCAATTAATAATCGACTTAATTTTTATTAAAAAGTTTTCGATTCAGAAATTTTTTATCAAATATAGTTTTATAAGGCGTGCTTTAAACTCTTAAAAATAATTATAATCATTATTATCAATAAAATTTTATAAACAACCTACACATTTGAGAAAATGTGAGTCTTACCTCTTCAAAAGATTATACAAAAACTTTTTATAAACATTCAAAAATTAGATTTTATTATTTATAATTTTTACATTATATATTAAATTAATAATAACAAAAGAGAAGTGTATTTCTAGAATGAGAGTACTAAAATATTTATTATGTGGGATATAATATCTATTTGATACTTTTGATGTTCTCTCATTGCATTAATTGATTTTCTTAATTGGGTATTTTTTTCTTTTTTAAAAAATTATACTTGTTTATTTTTTGGGGCTTTCTTCCAATGATCATTGCTATTCATAAGTCCATACACCACACACCAAAATTTTTTTAAAATTTTTTTTGGTTTTATTATTCTTAAAATAATTGAATTATTCTACTTATAATTCATATATCACATATTTGGTAAGAGAATAAAATTAAAGAAATCATAAAAAGGATGGTGTGTGGTGTATGAGGCTTAGGAATAGAATTTTTCTTCTTCCAATAGGGACCTTAAGAAACTGCCTTATGCTGTGTTTGGTAAGTGAAGTAGTCTCAAATTATTTCACTATTATTTACAAATAATTCATTATTATTCATAAATTATTTACTATTTTTTCACTATTATTTACAAATTATCTTAAATCACTTTATGATCCAAACGTAACCTAAGTCGCGTAACTGAAGAGCCAGCCATGCTTTGAATTTAGAACAATTTATTATTATTTGAATTTGATTATTCGATATCATATTTATCTAATTTTTAAAATAGAGTACAAAAAATTTGTATNAATTTGATTATTCGATATCATATTTATCTAATTTTTAAAATAGAGTACAAAAAATTTGTATACTTTAATATTATAAATATCATTTCTCATCCTAAAACTACAAATATATTTACTTCTTATATAAAAATGCCACGCTATTAACACTTTTTATCTCTATTGGATTATCTAAATAAATTAAGGGTTGATAAGCAACGTCATATCATCACAGTAGAAGTGATATAATAATGTATTATATAATTTTTTTAAAAAAAATTTCAATGAGATCTTTATTCCAATTTTTTAACCATATGATATCACATATGCCTTTTCTTCTTACTCTTTTTCTCCTCTTTGCTAGTACTGATACGGAGATTCCTCTCAAATTTAGGTATTTTTTAAGGTTAGGTTTGGATAGTGAATTAAGATAAAATTAATTGAGATAAAAGTTACAAGTTGAATAAAATATTATTAGAATATTCTTTTTTAATATGATTATTATTTTAAAATTTGAAAAAATTAAATTATTTATTGTATTTTATATAAAAATTTATGAAAGTTGTAATGATAAGATGAGAAGGGTTGAGAATGTTTTTCAATCCAAACTGAGCTTATAATGCCTCTTTTGGATTCAGAGATGAATTTAAATGAGTTGAGATGGTTTTAGATGAATTGAATAAAATATTATTTTTTAATATTATTATTATTTTGAGATTTGAAAAATTGAATTATTTATTATATTTTGTGGTAGAATTTAAAAAAGTTACTATAATGAGATGAGATGAATTTACAATCCAAAGTCTTTCTCTCAATTGTCTTGCCTTATTTTTCAAGGATTTTGAAATTCATATCCACAAAATGCCATCCTCTGCTATGCATACATCTTGTCATAAGCTCTTAGCGTTCAGCTTCATCTTTTCGGCCGATGGCCTTCCACTTTGCTAGGTGTATTGTTGGCCACACGTGTCGTTGCTAATGCCATGGTTGTCCACTTGTTGCAACACTTTCCTTCTTATCCAATGACTTAATTTTTGCCAAGAACTTCCTTCACTCTCGAAGAAGTATCATCTTCATTTAACTCATGATTAGATTGTATTCTTTTCATTTAGATAAGCATCTCATATACTTCTAAAAATATTATTAAATTAACGAATGATATTAGGAAAATACTTTATTTACTCAAAGGTCTAGTTTATTTGTACAGATGAAATGAGATGAATAGAAATTAAAGTTAAAAAGTTGAATAAAACATTGTTAGAATATATTTTTTAATATTATTTTTGTTATGAGATGTGAAAAAGTTAAATTGTTTATTTTATTTTGTATTGGAAGTTAGAAAAATTATAATAATTAGATGAGATGAAATGAGGTATTTTCTGAAAACAAACGAAGCCTAAATAGATATTATCAATTGCATGTAAACTGAGAAATATTATATTCCTTAACACTTTATTCTATCTATAATGTAGAGCCGGAGTCAACACCAAGCACTTGAATCCAAACTATTATACAACATATCTTATAGTAGTTCACCTTAGTTCGTTTGGATAGTAAGGTAATCTCAAGTGATTTGTAAATAGTAATAAAAATTATGAAAAAATAATGATAAAATATTGAATAGTAATAAAAAAAATAAGTAAAAAATAATAATAAAATATTAAATATTTGTGGAGTAATCTCAGCTACCCAAACACAATCGAGCTTGGGCTATCAGATTACCTTTCTAAGGTGGAATTTTTTTTTAATGATAAACACTATGATCACTCTTCCTCCTCAAGATGATCAAGGCCCTCACACCCATTGACATGATCTATTCTATTACCATCTACAGAAAAGCTTCATTCTAACTCATGATCTATTCTTATGATCACGTTCGAACAAATAACACTTAATGGTCGCATATTGGTCAATTTATCTTTCAACAAAGAAATTGTTGGAAAATATTCTGAAACGCTTTGTAAACTAGAGAATATGTAAAATAAAAAGAACAAATTAGAAAGAGAGAATCCGGTATTAAGGCACGTTGTGATAGACATTTTCTTTAGAGTAGATTTCGCCGCCTTTAAATTTAAACATGCACTAGGCTTCTTGACAGTCTACTTCCAAGATATAACGTCAGTTCCCGTTAATCTCCTTGTCGGTGCACACAAAAGAAGATCATTGAACTCGATATAAAATAACCGAAACCCAAAGAAAGAAAGACAAAAAGAAGGATGAAGTGTTTCTCTAATTTTTATAGAGAGTTTAGAGTTAATGAATTTGTGAGTGGAGTTTCCTATTTATAGATAATGAAATGACACTTGTGAAAAGTCACAATTGGAATGAAATGACACTTGTGAAATGTCACAACTTACTTAAATGAAATAGTACTTATAAAAAGTCACATCATATAAATAAAATGGTACTTGTGAAAAGTTATAACTAAAATGAAAAAATACTTTTGAGAAGTCATAACTTCTCAAATATTAGATAATACATTAAAAATGTTTCTAATTCACTAAAGGACACAACTCTTTGTTTGGTTGGCAAGCGGTTAAGACTCATATCTCTAAGAGGCATATATTGATTCAAGTTACCATGATACATTTTTATTTAAATTTAGATAACCGAACCGATACATTGAACAATGATAATGGTTCACATTATTTTTTACTTTACATCAAATATTTTAATCATTTCTTAAATTTAAAAACCAACAAAAACCGTCACTAAAAGTTATATTTGGTGACGGCATATTGACCGTCAAATTCTAAACCGACACAAAAACTCAAATCTATTATAATGGTAATAGCTAATATATAGTTCTTTCTTAACACCTGCAACTATATATTCCGATAAAATTCAATAGTTTTGCATATCGAAATGCTAGCTAGTCCATGACTCAATAATGAATGCAAATTAATCCAGTCGTGTATCATGTGAGCCTATTGTTCTTTTAAAACCTCCACACTACTTTTTTTTTCCAAGATAATTAGGTCTAAAAACATTTCAGTAGATTCAAATATATATAATAATGATTTTAAATATATATATATATATATAATAATAATAATCTTAACACAAAGCCTCAAATGTATATAATCAATAAATTCAGAAATTACCAGGGTATAATGCGCAGATTAGCAGAATGAAATATAATGGATATCGATAATATACCAATAATAAAGCAAATTTAATTCCCTTTAATAAGTTGCAAAGAGAGGGGTGAGAGTTCAATTACCTCTGAATGAAATATGTTTAAAATTAGATTATTTCACAAAAGTAACTAAATCATTAAAAAATCAGCAGAATATGAAACATATATATTCTTTTGTCAAACAACATAGATTCTAATGTAGGGAAGGAACTTACACATGGTGAAGAAATTTGGTTAAGGGCTGGATTGGATTTAGAGATGATCAAATGAGATGGTTTTAGATGAAATATTAAAGTTAAAAAAAAAAATTGTTAGAATATTATTTTTTAATATTATTATTGTTTTAAAATTTGAAAAAGTTGAATTAAGATTTAAAAAAATTGAATTGTTTATTATATTTTATGTAAGAATTTGAAAAGTTTATAATAATAATATGAGATGAAACATTTTCTAAATTCAGATGGGACAAATCACCCAGCAAGCACAATCGCCTAGCAGTGATATGACTACTCCAGGTCGCATAAACCTGGCTATCCTCTCATGATGTACAGTTTCATGCTATCTTTTCTATGATGAACTCAAAAGAGGAAGCTATATAATCAACTTTCATGGTCTGTGCAACTTCAGCACAAGGTTTTGAGCCACAAGTATAATATAATGATTGTTCAACTTATCATTCTCACATACCACACACCACACACTATATATCACATCTATTTTAATTTTTTTTTTATAACATATATGTGGTATATGGATGATAACTAGAACAACTCATTAGTTTAACAAGAATAAAATAAAATATAATATAATTTTAAAATATGTAAAGTGTGTGATATGAGATAATGAGTAGCATCTCTCATAATGGTTTGCTTTGCTTTAATACAATTAATATTAAAAAATATTTTTTTATTTTAATTTAAGCATGTGAATATAACATTAATTAACAATTTAAAGATTTGGTTGTCTAATCATCATGTTTTAATTGTTTCATTGAAATATTAGAATGGCATGCTATTTGAAAAGAATAAATTAGTTGACAATGANTTAAAATTTTTATACAAAATATAATAAATAATTCAACTTTTTCAAATCTCAAAATAATAATAATATTAAAAAATAATATTTAACTTTCAACTTTCATTTCAACTAATCTATCTCAACTCACTGTCCAAAACTCATTTACTTGTTCTTGTTCGGAATATGTCTTCGGTCACTCTCTATGTCCATCTCTTTTTCATTTGAGACTCTTATGACTCGTTTGTTTTCAGATATGAGATAAGATTAAAGTTAAAAAGTTGAATAAAATATTGTTAGAATATATTTTTTAATATTATTTTTATTTTTAAATTTGAAAANTCTTATAAAAAATAAAATTTATTAGATAGTTGTGTAATAGTTGTATAATAATAATAACTTGATTTTTTTTGTTATATTCTCCATTATGAATTACTTTTTTCCTTATCTTATTGAGATTGTGATTCCAAATCAAAGGATTATCACCATAGAATTATAATTGCACTCTAGAATTAGTTAATTGTAAATAAAATATCCCAATTCACCAAAGTTGTAAATGTCCCCCATTCATAAAGTATCTTAAGATAAGGATAATTTAATAGTTGTAAATGTCACCTTATTTTTTAAATCTTTCCTTAAGTCCCAAGTTAATAATTTAATAATTGTTAATTTTCTTCTTAAAGAAATAAATTCAATATCACATATTAAATACCAATATCAAAATGACATAAATGATAATTCGGTCATTAATTTAATAAGATTAAGAGTTATTGCCATTAATGAATGTAAATAACAAATTTAATTGAAGTAAATGTTTTTAGAATGTCTATTCATTGTGATCCAGTGCAATATACTATGTGTATCAGCATATTAATAAGAAGTCTATGATTCCATGATTATATTAAATCATTATTTTTAATATTTTGCAATTTTATAAGATAAAATCTCCAATTTTATTATTGGTGCTAATGATTCTCAGTTATATTAGTCTATTAGCACCATAATGATTTAGTCTATTGGCTACTAAATATAACTGAGAAGCCATTAGCACCAATAATTTAGATATTCTTCTATTAGTCTCACTAGATAAACCTAAATCATACTAGGACTAAATATAATTCTTCACATCAAATATATCTATAGCAATAAAAATATATATTTATCAGTCTAAAAAAATAAATAAGTAAAATATACAAATTTGAGTATAATTCTAATATGTCCATTGAAGGAGAATATGTGCAAGGCATGGATATGAGACGAAAATAGCAAATCTAAAAGACATAAGTGTTTCATGAAGAATATGAATCAAGGACAGTTGCAAGAAGTCTAACAAATTTAACTTTTTACAAAAGTTGGAAGCAGTTTTAAATTCCATTTCAGTGACTTTTTCGGTTTAGACATGGGAATGGAATATTTTAGTTCCAGTACTGTTATTGTAAAAATAATATGTTGGAATGTTATTATATATTAAAAAAAAAGCCTAGTCCAATTGATTTGTAAATATGTTGGGTAGAGTCTATATTGCAATTGAAACAAAAAGTGCAAAGATTGCAAATTTGCAAGACCTGTTAAGATCGATCTAATCAGAGTAAATCAGTCGTAACTTTTGATTCCCATATTGAATTGAGATGATCTTGGTGGCATCGAAAAGTTAACTCAAATATCTACAAATTCATGTCTTACAATGATCTTTAAATTCTAAAGTTTACTAGGTCAAGCAGCTCATCAATGTCACAATTGATAAACTAGACATAAAGTTCGCTTAACGGTTGGCTCGACCTTTGCTGGAGTGAAAATTCTGAGAATTGCTTTTTCATTAGTTCATGAATTCTCTAAGTGGTCTACACAAACTCTAACTATATATAGAATAATATGAACGACTTCTAGGGCGTGGAGAGAGACCAAAGTTGTCATATTCATTATATTCGTGAGAGAGAATCTTAAGACAATTCATTAGGTGATGGAGATCGATGTTGTTGAGTCCATTGGTGTAGATGTGTTTTTTAGCCAGAAGGATTTCCATAGATACGGAGTGTAGAGATCGAGTGGGATTCCTATGGTATTGCAAGCTAGATTTAGTTATTTCAAGGGTATTGTAAACATATTTAAATTGGTTGTAATAAAAAAAATTCTATACCCAGAGTAATTTAAGATTTTGAATACGCTCTTCAAATGNATGGTATGAAGAGCAGTATAAAAAATTTACGTCTATAATCCTATGACCTATCCAACATTCAGCTCCTCTACAACCATGTCTTCCATGCCATCCCCTCCTATTATCTTTGTTCCTTATTCCTTTCCAACTTTTTGTCCCTTAAAACTTACGAAAGATAATTATCTTATGTAGAAAGCACATATTAGCCCCTATTTACATGGTCAACATCTCTTTGATTACGTTGATGGCCGTATAACTATGCCTCCACCTTATATTTATTCTTCATCTCTCGATGAGCCTGTCATTCAAGCACACCAAACCCCACCTATGCTAATTGGTTTTAGCAGGATCAAGTGATTCTCAGCATGCTTGTGTCCTTATTTCAAAATGGGTGCTCACTCATATTGTTGGCTTAGACATATCACGAGATGTCTAGGTTGCTTTAGAGTAGATGTTGTCATCACATTTGCATGCTAGTGTGACACAGATTCTTTTTCAAATTGCAACACTCGAAAAGGGTGATCTCTCAATTTTTTATTATTTTCAAAATATCAAGTCATTGGCAAATACATTAGCTACCATAGGCAAGCCTCTAGAGGATTTTGAGGTGATATCTTTCCTCTTAGCTAGACTTGATTATTCTATTGAATCATTGGTTACTTCCATTACTACTAGGGTCGATCTTATGCATTTAGATGATATTTTTGGGTATTTTCTCAACCATGAAGCAAGTTTAGAACAAGCTAATATGGCATTTGTTGTTGTTGCTTCTACCAACGTCGCTACTCGCTTGATTCCAACTATGGCCGGAACCAATACTCATGGGGGCATTTTCCTAACAATAATTCATGTGGCCAAGGACAAGGAAATGTTCGAGGCTCCTTCACTACTCTCTTCTCCTACAATCTGTAAAGTTTACTGTAAAAGTGGTCACTAAGCCCTCTAATGTTGCCATCGTTTTGATCGTGCCTTCCAAGGGGCACAACAACAACTCACTGCCTTCATTGCGAAACCTACTTAGTAATAGGATATTAATTAGTATTTGGACATCGGAGCTACTCATTATTTGACTCATGAATTTTAGAACTTGAATATGCAAGCTTCCCCTTACTGTAGCCAAGATCAAATTCAAATTAAAGATGGAATATGTTTTCTCCTCGCCAATATTGGTACTCTCACTTATCTCTCTCCCAAGTAAGACTTCTCCTTAAATAATTGCTTCATGTTCCCACTAGTGCAAAGAGCATTATTTATGTTAGTAAACTCACATCTAACAATCATATCTTTATTGAATTTCATGGTGATTATTTTTGCATCAAAGACGAGAGCATAGGGAGGCTACTGCTGCACGACAAGACTAAGGAAGGCCTCTACCCCATATGAACCAACTTCGGTCCTTCTTCTCGACCTCAAGTGTTTGTCTCCACTTGTGTTCCCCTCAGCACTTGGTATCATCGTTTTAGTCATCCCACTAAGTGTACAGTCCACAACAAGTCATCTCTAGCTTTAAGTTACCAATGTCTAGTTCTCAATTCGATATAGTGTGTGGTTATTGTCAACAAGGGAAGAGCCATGAGTTACCGTTTCCATTGTCTTGGTCCAAATCCAAGGCTCCATTGGATCTTTTATTCTCTAGTGTTTGGGGTCTGACCCCTTATTTGTCCTATAATAGAAACAAATATTATGTTATTTTTTTTTTATCATTTTAGTAAATTTACTTGGTTATTTCCTATTGTCCAAAAATATGATGTACTCCCATTTTTTCATAAATTTTATCTTGATCTTGAACGTTAGCTTAATTATAAAATTAAAATAGTTCAAACTAACTAGAAATGTGAATTTCGCTCGTTGAGTCAATTT